>JAQQTP010000070.1:2122500-2722500 GCA_029884605.1 Ormosia emarginata | reverse complement strand
CAGGTAATTGCACATGGAGAAGACTGGATGCCTAAATAAGGAGCAAAATTCGGATTCTCAAAGCATCTTGACCTTTCCTTAGTAATTGAGTCATATCTTGAGTTACAAAAATCGATCGATTATTTCTTAACATTGGAAAGTTAACCAAAATTGGCTACGAGCTTAAGCACCCATTTTTTGACTGATTAATCAAGCTCTAAGCTCTAAGTGCTTAAGTGCCCAGTAAGTTTAATGATTTATTTTGAAGCCTATAAATAGAAGAAGTAAGGTTTGTGGGCAGAGAGGAAGGAAAGAACGTAACAGTCGTTAAGAGGCACAAATCCTAAAGTGGTGTGGGCGCAATTAGGCTTGAAGATTATGAATTCTCTTAAATCTTTCCACCTATCTACAACGGAATTTGTCGTATTCTTCTCTTTGTGTTTTTCTTTCTCCATGTGTAACTAAACATTTTTTGTTACGATGATGATAAATCTTGCTCTTTGATGATGTAAACTCATTATTATATTTAATCTATGTTTCTATTTCATGATGTATGTGTTTATCTCTTCTCTTAATGTTTTTCTAAACCTGATCAACTTGAGAATAATTTTTAGATTATGTATGATTTTGGAAAATTGTGTACAAACCTAGAACTTGTGATAAACACCATAATTTCTGAAATTGCTAAGAATAGACGTTGTCAGTTGTGTGTTCTTTCTCTTAATTCTTTCGTTTTTTATAAAGTCTTTTCTATTTGAGGTTAGATTAAGAAATTAGTAGTATAAAATTAGATTAATTTAGTATATAATTATATATTTTTTTATTTTTCTATACAATAGTATTTTTATGTAAATAAAAGTTAATTCTTTTGTATAAATTCATTCAAAAATATATACAAATTATCCATATTAATTTCTTATTTTTCTATTTCTAACATAAATCACATACTTATTTTTGTAATCAACTATTATATTCTTACATCAAACAGTACATGTATTTATTTTTATACTCTATATAATTGTAAGGTATCAGGGCAAGACTGGATAACGAAAAACAGAAAGTGAAAGAGGAAAATGAAACGAAACCTTTTCTGAAGAATTGATAAGATGAGATCTTCGTTTTTCATTACTCAGGAATACATGCATATATAGGAAGTCATGTATAGTTAGAGAATAACTGACTTAATATCAGGTATAACTAACTTCCTAACTGCTAACTAACCATTTTCTCTCACATCCCCCCTCAAACTCAGCAGTGGATGAGTTCCAACTCTGAGTTTGTCCCGAAAAGCATGCCGAGAGCTAGAAATGGCCTTGGTTAAAATATCAGCATATGCTTTGAATATGGCTTACTGCCAAATGAGTTCTGGAATGAAGAATAGGATTGGCTGCAAGTAGAACAACACTCAAATTATCACAATATACCATTGGTGGAGCTGGTAAAGGTACGTGTAACTCATGCAGTAAGGACTTCATCCAAGTTAACTCAGCAACTAGAAGAGCAATGTTTAAGTATTCACCTTGTTGTTGTTTCTTAGAGCACCAACTAACCAGATTTGAGCCAAAATAAACACAAAAACCTGAAGTTGATTTCCTATCATCAGGATCAGAGCCCCAATCTGAGTCACTAAATCCAATTAAGTCTAGCGTTTTTGGTTTTTGAAGGTGCAAACCAGCAGATGAAGTGGCTGACAAATAGCAAGGATTCTTTTGACAGCTTTCCAATGAGATTCAAGGGGAGTTTGCATAAATTGGCAAACTCTGTTGACACAATAAGCTAACTCAGGTCTTGTAATTGTAATATATTGCAAGCTACCAACCACAGATTTCGGATCGAGAAAGGAATGCTACCAGCTATTGAGAGTTTCAAGTTTGTCATTAGGAGTTGATATGGTTTGTCATTTTGGCTTTAGCAAGAAGATCGTGAATGTATTTAGTCTGAGATAACAATAAACCACCAGAGATAGTGGGTTGAACTTCAATGCCAAGAAAGTAATGTAACTGACCCATATCCTTAAGGGCAAATAATGCATGGAGTCTTCGGATTAGATCTGTAATAACAGATGAAGAAGAGCCTGTGATAAGAATATCATCTACATAAATGAGAATTAACACTGTAGAAGTAGGAGTGATCCTTGTAAAAATGGAAACATCTCAAAACCAAAACCATATAGAGCAGATGACAACTTTTGAAACCAGGCCCGAGGGGCCTGTTTTAGACCATATAAAGCCTTGGATAGCTTGCAAACTTGATTGCCATTCCCAATTTCATAACCCTGTGGTTGAAGCATGTATACTTCTTCTTGTAAGTCTCCATTCAAAAAGGCATTATTGATGTCTAATTAGTGAATTGGCCAATTATTGAACAAAGCCAATGTCAGAACAATTCTAATGGAAGCTGGCTTGACAACAGGGCTAAATGTATCATTATAATCAAAACCAGCTTTTTGATTGAATCCCTTTGCTACTAACCTAGCTTTATACTTCTGTAGTGATCCATCTGAATTGTACTTAACCTTAAAGATCCATTTACTGCCAATAGGAACTCTGAGGAAGATCAACTATAGACCAGCTCATCAAGGCACCGTATTCATCATCCATTGCTTGTTTCCAATGAGGTTGAGATAATGCTTGCTCAAAGCGTAGTGTTCTAATGAAGCCGAAAAAGCCTTAGGTTTGTAGATTCCACCTTTGCCCCGGTAGTCATAGGATGAATGTTGACTAGTGTTGAGTTAGTGGGATGAACAGAATCAACATTTGGAGAAACAGTAAATTGGAACCGATGAACCAGATCGAGTTACAAATAGACGATTTTTTCTTGATCATATGATCGAGCAAGCAAATCATTAGTGATATTAACAGCGAGGAGAATTAAATGCGATTATAGAATTCTAGAGTAAGCAGTGGTATCACAGGAACAGAAGACTGATGTGAGGACTCAATGACAGAATAAGAATTTTGAGTGAAACCAGTAGGGTTAAACTTGAATGGAAACAGATGCTCATCAAAAATAACATTTCTGCTAATAACAATTTTCCCTGAGGGTGTTAAGCATTGATAGCCTCTATGTTGTGTTGCATACCCTAAAAAGACACATTGTTGAGACTTAAAATCAAATTTGTGTTGATTGTAGGGTCTAAGAAGAGGATAACATGCACACCCAAAAACTCGAAAAGTGTCATATAATGGCTTTCTGTGAAAAAGAATTTCTGTGGGAGATAAATTCATAAGAAGAGGAGTAGGAAGAGAATTGATTAATTGAGTGGCAGTAAGGAAAGCATGACCCCAGTAGGATAATGGTAAAGATGATGCAGCAAGCAAAGTTAAGCCTACTTCAATGTCTATGTTTTCTTTCAAGCACTTCCATTTTGCCTTGATGAATGTAAGGGCATGACATTCTGTGAACAATTCCATTTAACTCAAGGTATTTGGATGAGCAAGATATTCTCTCCATTATCGCTTTGAATAGCTTTTAGCTTTGTTCCTAAGTTCACTAGTTGTTTAAAATTCAAATGCAGTTTACTTGAGATTTACTATGTAAAAGATAAATCCAAGTATACTTAGAATAGGCATCTATAAAGTGCACATAATATCTTGCTTCATTTATTGAATTAAGAGGGGCTGGACCCCAAACATCACTATATACAAGTTCAAGGGGAGAATGATATACAGACTTAGAAACTGAAAATGGTAATTGATGGGATTTACCCATACAACATGCAGAGCATACAGTAAACGAATTATCAAAAGGAATATCCAAATTACAAGATTTTAAGACTCTAAGAACTACTTGAGAAGAAGGGTGTCCAAGTCTTGAATGCCATATTTGAAAATCTGAATTTGACTTGGTTGAGGCAAGATTGGAAACAATTTGATGATTTGAAGAAAGCTTGCTCTGTCAAAGACATAAAGTCCATGTCTAAGGGTTCCTTGGAGAATTGTCTCCTTGGTAACCTGAGATTTCACAAAACAAGTGTTAGGGTGAAACTCAAAGTATACATCATTATCTCTAGCAAATTGAGATACACTTAACAGGTTTTTAGTTATTTGGGGTACATGTAACAGATTATTTAAGAAGAAGGATTTTGGATTGGAACTGGAAGTGAATTCAGAATTCCCTACATGCATAATAGACAAACCTGATCCATTCCCAACGAGGACTTTGTCATTACCACTATATTCCACCTTCTGCATCAGATTTGAAGATTCAGGTGTCATGTGGTGTGTAGCACCAGAATCTGGGTACCAATTTGGATCAAACAATGTAAGGTGTGTAGCAAGTATATTACTCATGTTACTCATAGAAAGATTGGCATTAGGAACACTATGTGAGGCGAGTATCTATTATTCTCTTAACTTGATTTGAACTCGATACTTTGAGCCAGATCCGTAATTACTAGGAAAATTACCATATCCGTAATTACCATTTAGGATCAAACCTTGCCAAGAATTTAGAGAAAGATGTCCAGTTTTCCCACACAATTGACATTTTTATTGAATCTACCACCTCCACGACCAAATCTACCTCTGCCAGAACTTGAAAAACTTTGATTTCGAGAACTTGAATTGAATCTTGCTTGATCACTGTAAAAGAATCCTTGAGGTCTGAAATTGCCCTTTCTTTGTTGCTGTTGACTAAACTGTTGAAACTGAGTTACATTTGCCTGAATCAAATTGTTATCTGTTTTCCTAAACCATTCAATTCTTTCTTCTTGTGCTACGAGAAGAGCTTCAATTTGTCCTACCGAATCAGTTCTTGATGTGACTGATGTGACAAATGCCTCATACTTTCGAAATCCATCCAAGATTGCTTCTATATGTATAAAATGCTAAAGTGTCCACTATCTTCTTGATTTCAAGCAAATACAAATTTATAGAAGCTTGTTTCTTTGTATTTCTCAATTAAGTTATCTTACCTTTGCACGAAAATGTGAAGAAAAGAATTCTTCCAATCGTTTCAATGAAAAAATCATATCCCACCATGCGAAAAACTCTTACTCATTGATGACAATAACCAAGATAACAGAGCTGATTTGTTGCTCCCATTAGAAATTCATCACTGATTGCTCCATTTTCTTCATCTTCAAACTTCTTGGGAATCGATGCTCCTGTAATATAATTGTGAAGTTTGTATCCCTTTATGGTTGCTAATTTTTCTATTTCTAACAAAATCTTCATCAAGTTTAATTGAAACTGGATTCGAAAAAGTATGAAGAACAAAAGAAGATGAATCTGATATTGAATTCTGAGAAGAATTTTGGGAAGCCATGGAATCAAGCTCTGATACCATGTAAGGTATCAGGGCAAGACTGGATAACGAAAAACAGAAAGTGAAAGAGGAAAATGAAACGAAACCTTTTCTGAAGAATTGATGAGATGAGATCTTCGTTTTTCATTACTCAGGAATACATGCATATATAGGAAGTCATTTATAGTTAGAGAATAACTGACTTAATATCAGGTATAACTATAACTAACTAACCATTTCTCTCACAATAATATTATTATTATATATATATATATTATTTTCTCTCATTTAATCATATTTTTTAAAAAATATAAATAATACATATATCACTAAAAATAATATATAATTATCTTTTTCTTTTTATAATAGATACCGATGAGTGCGATTATCCTCACTTACAATTGTTTGTGTGTATAATTTAATTAATAGTGATTTAACAGACAATACCATATTAATTATTGAGATGACATCTGATGTTCACTCAAAATCGCTATCAGCGAAATAAAAATTTTGACTTTCGGGACTCAGCAATGCAGTATGTAGATTACTCATAATTTTGCATAATATAAATTCGGGATCACGGTGAGATTATACAATTATATTTATATAATTTACAATTATATAAATATAGTAGATTACATACTGTATTTATGCCAGTTGTACATGTGAGTTTAAAATATATAGAATGAAAATATTTTTTTTTCTTTTACAACTTTATATACACAAGCATTGTTTTTCTAAATAAAAATAATTAACAAACAGCTCAAAAAAAATTAGTTAACAAATAATATTAACGAATAATCAGCTTCGATATATTCTGATAGTCGAACAACACGAGAACAAATTCGTTTAGCAAAAAACTTCGGACTCAAATGGTTATGAAAATAATATATGTAAATGAGATGTCACAAGAGTTAAAGCAATTTTTTTTTTTCATAAGAGTTCAAGCATTTTTGTATAGGGGCTTGAGTAATTTATATGAGTTCATAGGTTTAAATCTCTTTCTCATTACTGTGTCAACAGTGGATGTATGTGAGAGGAAGCACAAGCTCTCCCTGAATTTTTTTTTTTAAAGAAAAAAGTGCACTTAGAGAAAAAAAAATATTACCACAATGCACTCTCATTTCTCAATTGATCAAAGTTCTTACTTCATGGTTAAGGTTTATTGATATTTAAAATTTAAGTTTTTGTAATGTAGTTTTATTAAAAATTTAAAGTGTTATAGTTATTATTTAGATAAATTGCTAGAACAATATGATATTAATTGTAATTTTTTTAACATGATATGTCAATATGGATAAATTCTTTAAAAGAAAAGTAATTTATCATAATGAATACTAAAACTCTTCTCAATTAAAGTAATTAATAATTGAGACAAACTTAAAAGATTTTTTGAAAAATCTTAATTTAGGTCATAAAATTTCATTTTATTATCCAAATGATAGACATAATATCTGGAAAAAAAAATATTAGTGCTCTCCCTAATCTCTATGACTCGACTCCGTATGAAAAAAGTGTTTTGCATATAATACACGAAAATGTTATTTACACACCATTTGGTATAGACCATTTTCACACCGATTAATAATAACTCAATTATTAGTTAACATACTAATAACACGTTAATATAAGCTAAAAACATGTTAATAGTTTGTTAACCAATCCATACAACTTGTTGATCAAAATTGAGTGACACCTTTTAATGTACAAATAACATACTAGCTAGGTCAAAATTATGAAAAAGAAAAAAAGAAAGAAAGAAACCCAACTTCTTATGTTATAATATATATATTGTGAGATTTCAACTTAAAATTAATTGGTATTAAGTTAAATGACCCAATAGTATTAAGTGAAGTGACCAAATAGTATTAAGTAGAGTGACTCAATAGATATATAAATGATATTAAGTGAAATGACCTAATAGATATATAAACTTCACCCGGAAAATTGAGGCAAGCGATATGAGACTTTAACACCCTTCTCTACAAACGCCTGACCAAAATTGATGAGCCTAATAAAATAGACAACAAAGATGAGATCTTGACTCTAATACCATGTGAGATTCTAACTTAAAATCAATTGATATTAAGTAGAGTGACTCAATAGATATATAAATCGCACCAAAAGATTACAACAGACGATGTGAGACTCTAACACATCTTTTGAAAAAAAAAAAAAGAGATATTCAAATGAAATTATGAATTCTACCAAAAAAATGGAATTATGAATTAATTAATATGACTAATATGATTGTTTTAGTACATAGAAACTCTGAAATACATGCCTGAATGATTTTCCTTCTTCTGTTTGACTATTTATTTTTCCTTGAATGTTATCAGTTACTATTACATGATCCAGAACAAATTAATGTATGCATAATATATTTTTAATATTACTTTTCATCGTTCTATATTCCAACAGTCTTATTCTTTTATTTAGAGCAGTATTAGGAGACAGAAAGGAAATAGAAGCGTAGAGTGAAAACTCAAAAGTCCTTCAGGTAAAATTGAAGAAATGAGAGAAAGAAGGCAACACCATGGTCACTGTCCCAGGTTGCTTAATTATAAAAGTGAGATAATTAATATCAGTAGTGGTTGCAGTAAAATATACGTACGGATGCAATTAAAATTAGTCTCTAATTAACTGACTGAATCCTCTGGAAAAACAACATTAAAGAAGAGAAGCGAAATTAAGGCTCATCCTTCTATATAACATATGTTTGCGTTGTTCCTCTCTCACGTTTTGTTATAATACATCAGTAGGGTGGCCTGCCACCAAGACCATGAGCCCAAGGAGAAGAATAAGCTTCATGGTTCAGCTGTTGCTGCCCATTTGGAAGACCCAAATTTGGTGAAACATTATTATTATACACCGGAATCGACGACGATGCCTCTCCGATGGACCCTCCCGCTGGCTGCTGTCCCCCACCGCCACCCATCCCCGGTGGAGACCCACCACCCTGTCCCTCCCCTTCCTGATCATCATCCTCCACGGGCAACCTCTCGTAGGTTGCATTTGAAAACGTAGCCGCCATTATCATAACCGGTCCTGCCGCCACCAGCGGCCCCACCACCCCTCCACCGACCACTTGTCCCTGGCCTCCGGCCAGATAAATGGTTAGACCGATGGCACCCGGCGGGGCTGGTCCTGGCAAGAACGAACCAGTCAGGGACAGTATCTCAAACCGGCCGTGAAGTACCACGACCGCGCCGGGTGCTGTCGGCTGCCTCAGCGTGACGTTGATGACGGTGCCGCTGCCGCTCAGAATGCAGACGCCTCTCTGGCTCCTTCTGGCGAACTGAACCACGCTATCGGCGATGTCAGCTCCGTTTGCTATCTCCATGACGTGGCTTCGAAGTGCGTTAGGGCTGTCCCTTGTCACAAATATCGGTGGTTTTGGCTTGTTCTTTGAACCCTGTGGACGACCCCTGCGGCGGCGCGTGGTGGCTACTTCGATAGCTCCCTCTTTGGGTTCTTCACTGTTTTCTTTCTCCTCCTCTTCTTCTTCCCCTACTCCGCCGCCGTGGTTCCCTGCGTCGTTCATGGAGAAACCCAGATCCGGTTTTTTCATGGGGGAAGTGTTGCCGGAGTTGTCGATCCCGCCAAGACCCATCGAGCCGGTCCACCATCGGTTCGCCATGCCCATAACTGTTGAAGTTGAAGAAAAGTGAACGGACCCAAAATCTCAAAACCTAATCCCTAGTGAACAGCTAGTTTTTGAAACACGGCAAATCGAAGTATGTGTATATAGAATTTAGATCTAGGTAGCTAGAAGATCTCTTGATTTAGAAGGAAGATCATAGACTCACTTGATTAGTAAGACTGATATTGGTATTGTTTATGTGGGTAGGTACTGCTGCGAAGAGCTAAAGATTCTTGTAAGCTGTGAGTCAACAAAGAGAAAAAAATTAAAAACAAGGTAAAAGAAGAAGATCGATGATGATGTTTGTTGGAAATTAGCTAATTAGGGTTTCGTTTATATACATATTATATTATGGGGTGGGATTGTGTGGGGGAGAGAAGGTGGGGTGCAAGTCCTTGCTCGCGTCCCGACAATAATGACATACGAGAGAGACAGAAATTAAAGAAAAGAAAACTGCTTATTCGTTACTAATTACCAATACATTGAATGCAACACAACTTTGAGTTTGATGTTTGACCATTTTTGCATTGTGATTTGTGATTTATTTTTTTTTAATTCGTGTATTCGAAAATCACATTAAATTCTGATTAATTTAAAATTGAATTAGATTAAATTATAAAAATATAAAATTTATTAACATTAATTTTTTATATTTATAATACTTATTTAAGATAAATAAATGATAAATTACTTAAACTAATCAAACGGTAATTACATTATAATACTTCTGTCTCCTAGATATATAAATTAACTTATAATTAATACGAGTTTTGCTAAGTGTCTTTAAAATATTTTTTAAAAAAGGTCAAAATAATAAATTTTAAATGATAACAAAATATTAGAAATTGAAAAAACTTACTTTTTTAATTATCACTTACTACTTTGATTTCTTTAATAAATGCCATGACAAAACCCTTAACATATAGGCAAGACTTTCGGTCCATGTATGTTTCAATAATCCAATGACCCAATATTCTATCTGGGGCTATTTACTTCTTTGTTTACGCAACAAGACACACTTGATCAACTCACGGGTAGCAGTAAGCGTAATGATGGATGTTGAATTCTTACGGATTAGGATATTCTTCTGTTCTCAAAAAAATAAGAGAGGTTATGTTGTCAAAATAAAAGATAAAAATCACACATATTATATGTAGTATGTTAATTTCAATTCGTCCAATTCTTCCTAGAGAGTACCTTGATTTGATGTTTTAATTTCAACACAATTGCAATCAATTGGCACAGTTCAGAAGCCACTATGATCTAGAATTGAAGTTTTAGACATTATTTATCATAAATATTTCATTCAATATAAAATATGTATAAAATTGTGAGGCTTATGTTAATAATGCATTAATTTTTAAAAATACTTTCATACTTCTCAACACAACTTTGAGTTTGATACATCATGCCTATACCATAATTTCTCCTAAAACTGAGCGGCAATTTCGCTTCATCTTTTAATATACTCAGATTTTAATGGAGAAAATAATGGCGCTGGGGCAAACCTGTATTATTGGCTGAGGTAACTAGCTCAGAAGAGACGAAAATTCTTTTTTTAAAAAAAAAAAATCGGAGCGAAGAGATATAGAGGTCACCCACCATCTTTTGATTGTTTTCTAGCTTGTTATTTGGGTGCGAGTGAGAATTCCTTGCTTTGCGGCTCGCTGTGTCATGTCGTATGTGGATGATTATTAATTAATTAGTTAACTTCACCATCTTTTTATTTTCGGTGGATTCTGTTTTTCTGTGCTCTTCACTCTTAATTTTCCAACCACTTCTGACGTCAACAGCTAACCCTGAAAGAATATGCATTAATTAATATTAGTTCAACATGTTGCTCAAATGTAAAAGTCTCCGGGACTTTGGACTGGTTACCCCAAATGCAGGAGACAATACCAAAGTGTTATGGTTACCCTGTTAGTAAAACATTTTCCATGTACTTTTAAAGGCTTGATGGTTATATTCTGTAAGTAAAATATTCCATGCCACGCGATCAGTGAATGACGACTTTGATATTAAAATAAAAATATCTGATTTCATTCACAATGACCACACCACCACAGATGACATCAATATAGACAAAATAGCAAGATCGATAGATAAGGGCTAAGGGGTGGTTGAACCTCTAGCTTTGTTTCTCTTGCTTCTTTCATTTTGCTTTTAATTTAAAACCGCCTGAAACTTTCAAGTCTTCTGTCTTCTAAATATGAACCAAATTGAAGAATGATCCTTACATTTCGATTATCTGTTAATTTCTTCTTTCTAGAGAGAGAGAGAGAGAGAGAGAGAGAGAGAGAGCTAAAGGTTGTGAAGTCTTTGCTGACGAGGGCTCTACAAGTTTTTATTTTTTCCCTTCTTGAATAAACATTCAAATTGTAGCATTTCTGCTTGCTTGAAGGAAATTAACTTTAAGATTAAAACCTATTCTAGTCTATGACATTTGCTTTCATTTTCACTTTAGTCTTTATCATTTTATTTTTTTCATTTTAATTATTGACATTTATAAATTTACTTTAATATAGTTCATCTATATATATATATATATATATATATATATATATATATATATATATATATATATATATTACTCCTAGTGAGAAGAATGTTTATTGTGAGAGGTGAGAGGAATAAATGTTGATCATTAGATTTTACATGAATGATCAAGATTAACATAAATGCATATAACTTTTTTAAGTGGTACAAAACTTTTAAGTAACTTTTAATCTTAATCATCTATGTATGGTTATATAGTCAAAATTTACTTATCTCATTCTCTCACAATAAAAACTCCTCTCACTAGATATACCTTTATATATATATATATATATATATATATATATATATATATATATATATATATGAGATGAGATGAGTGTTGTTGTGAGAGAAGCGAAAGAATGAATCTGGCCAATTGGATCTTATATGAATAGTAAAATTAGAACATAAATCATATGATTTTTTAAGTAGTCATACGACCTTTAAGTAACTTTTAATCTTTATCATTCATATATGATTGTATGGTCATATTTACTCTTCACCCTCTCATAATAACCACTTTTCTCACTAGATATATACCATATATATATATATATATATATATATATATATATATATATATATATATAATCTAATAAACAGATATGTTGATATGTTATTGTAAGAAATATTGTAACATTGTTATTTGCTAACATGTAATTTCATAGCAGATAAATACATTTAAAATTATGTCATTTTATTCTTCACTTGTCATATGACAAAAAAACTCGTCCCGCATTTCAAACGGCCAATGAAAAATGAAACGACGTCTTTATATGTATTCATCCAATCATTTTTTTGTTAAGCTATCTGATAGATAACTTTGCACATCATATTTAATAGTGACACAAACAATTTCATTTATTAAATAACTGATATATATATAAAGAGATTGACAAAATTAAAATAAATTCATAAATATCATGAACTAAAGTGAAAAAAAAAATATCAAAAACTAAAGTGACAATAAAAACCAGAACCAAAATAAGATTTTAGTTTAACTTTTTTTATCCTGGTTCTAGTCTAACTTTTCTAAAATCCTATTTTGATCCTTGTTTTTATTGTCGCTTTAGTCTTGGGGTTTTATTTTTCTCACTCTAGTGTAACTTGAAAACG
The DNA here is from genome assembly GCA_029884605.1 of Ormosia emarginata. Taxonomy (NCBI): domain Eukaryota; kingdom Viridiplantae; phylum Streptophyta; class Magnoliopsida; order Fabales; family Fabaceae; genus Ormosia; species Ormosia emarginata. Next base: position 2,709,977 of record JAQQTP010000070.1, on the reverse strand, counting down.
ACTAGGGCTCTCAAAATTACACCTCATTGAATTCCAGCCAATGGAATCTTTAATTTGGTATGTAATTGCATACACGTGTATATATTATTGGACTCTCGGATGGAGTAAGCAAAAGTTCTCCTCTAGAATGCCACTAACTACCAGTCCGACGATGAAACTATAACCTGCCTTTTTTCTTTAGTTGTGATTGGATAATGTTTGAGTTTATTTGTACATATCTTAATTAATTAATTTATTTTTATTTAATTAAATATAAGTCATCAATGTCAAGATTATAATATTCACAAAAATATTTTTTACATCGAACTCAAATAATTGATATAGCAAGATTCTCAACTATAACTAGCATCTTATTGATTTGATATTTATAACAAGGTAAATTATTTATTTATTTTTTAAGTAAGAAAATTTTTTATTTGTATTATTATATATCTATCACTTCAATTATCTAAACTATTATAAAAATGTAATATAATTTTAAAATTATAATTAAGGTGATACACACTTAATATTATATATCAAAACCTGAAAACACTTCAAAATTTCTCATAGAATTCGATCTACGTGGGCTTTCCATATCCTTGTTTATCTTAGAAGTTCTTTACCAATCCTTACTGTGTCACTTCTTTTAGGTACAAGGCATACCAAAACAGCAGGACAGAAACGCCTATTTCAATTTCAAAGAAAACTAAGCAAGTAACATCCTTGTACATGTGGCTTCCACTTAATAATTTAGGGATTTATTTAATAAGTGTCTTCAAAGTATTCGTTAAGGAATAAAAAATAATAAATATTAAATAAAAACAAAATATTTAATGCAATTTTAGAAAGGCTCTACTGCCTCTCCTTGTAAATAAGATATTTAGTTTCAAGGTTATATCTTATAATCGTAGAACAAATTTTTTAATTTATATCTCTGTATTTTGTAAACTTTATAAATACAATGAAATAGCTTCGTTCTCTACACAATTGTGAGAGAACAAAATTCTTTTATTAAATTTATGATGGTATCAGTTGTCAACCTTTTCTTTTATTCGAAATTTTGGTGCAATTTTTATTTGAAATTCCGAACAATTCATAGATTGTGTAGAATGATGTTATTTGTATACTAAAAATTGCATATGATTATTACACTGATTGATGGTGTGTTAAAAATTGATTAATAACGTAATTGATTAATAAGTTTTTAATAGGTTATTAATTTTTTAAAAACATGTTATTAATTCAATAATAAATCGATACACTTTATTAACCAATTTTTAACACATTATTAACTGGTATAAAGTTTTTAATTACGTTGGGTTTGTCAAGGATATAATTCAGATCAAAAGAAGTTAGTTACAATTGTTAGTTAATTTTGTTAGTTAGTTACAGTTACAACCTGATATATTAGTTAGTTTATTTGTTTAGTTATTGGTGTATTGTTTCCGTATTGCTCAGCTGCATTATAGCAGTACTGCAGCACATATATATTGCTTGTATTCTCCATCTGTAAATCAATGAATCATTCTTCATCACACTTCATCTTCTCTTTCTCTAGTTCTCTCTCTCTCTCTCTCTCTCTCTCTTTGGTTTCTCTTCAATCTATTTCTAGTCTGATACCTTTCATGGTATCAGAGCTAGATCAGATCCATGGAGACTCCATGCTTCACTTAGCAAACGTTTTCCAGTTCCATTTCTCTTAAGCTTGATGAAGGAAATTTCCTTCCATGGCGTCAACAAGCTTTGGCTATACTATCAGAGGTTTTAAACTGCAACAATATCTTCAACAAGGTAATAGTTCTACACCGAAAAAATTTGCTTCAGATGAATATGCTTTACTTGAAAAATGCACAGAGGAGTACTTGAATTGGGAACAACAAGATTCTTTGTTGCTCTCATGGCTTCTAGCTTCAATGTCAGAATCCCTCACTACAAGGATGGTAGGGTGTGACCACTCGTTTCAGGTATGGAGTAGATTAGAAATTTTCTTTGCAAGCCAAACACATGCTAAGATCAAGCAACTAAAAACACAACTCCGTAGTATAAAGAAAGAGACATTTATCAATGAGTATTTGCTTCAAATCAAGAAAATTGTGGATTCCCTAGCCTCTGTAGGTGCACCAGTTTCAGTAGCTGATCATGTTGATGTAATTCTTGATGGTCTTACATAAGACTATGACTCATTTGTGTTATCAATAACTTCCAGAACTGATTCATACTCAGTTTCTGAAATTAAAGCTCTTCTAATGGCTCAAGAAGAGAGGATTGAAAAACATAGAAAAGTTGAGATATCGAGCTTAATTCAAGCAAATATTGCTTAACCTTCACAGCCAAACATGTTTCAAAATGGTGGAGGATTTAGAGGTGGATTTAGAGGTAGTCATGTTCAAGGAAGTTTTAATGAGCAACAGTTTCACTTTGGCAGAGGTAGATCAAATTTTCGAGAAAGAGGAAGAAACTTTCGAGGTGCAAGTGGAAGAGCATCTTAGTTCAATAAGTGTCAATTGTGTGGCAAATCAAATCACTTAGCTTGGGAATGTTGGCATTGTTTCAATAAAAGTCATCCAAATCCTTTTGGTGACCACTCTGCTACACCACCTTATCTACCTACACAAGCTATGATAGCCAGCTCCTCTTCCTCATCTACTGCTTCTCATCCACCTTTCCAAGCTATGCTTGCAACACTTTCAACTTTATATGACCCTGTGTGGTATCCTGACTCAGGTGCTTCCAACCATTTGACACCAGACCTTTCAAATCTGCAAATCAAGTCAAATTACACTGGTTCGGACTTAGTGCAATTTGGTAATGGTACAGGTATGCCCATCAAACATATTGGCTATTTTGAGCTTCCTTCTTCCAAGGCTTCATTTCCTTTGGTCCTTAACAACTCTCATAATTTTGTAGAGAAAATGATGTTTTCTTTGAATTCTATACTGATTTTTGTCTTGTCAAATCTCAAGCTACCAAGGAGATCCTTCTCCAAGGCAGACTTAGATATGGTCTATATGCCTTTGATCATCTGCTATCAGCTCCAACGTATACTGGTTCCTCTCAGTTTTATGCTTATGTTCCTAGTCAGTTTGTTTCCAGTAATTCTGTAAATGTTGCAAGTTGTATTTCACATAATAATGTTTTTGATTTATGGCATGCTAGACTTGGTCATTCTGCTGTTAAGACAGTATCACAGGTGCTTAAATAGTGTATTGTTGATGTTCATTTCTATTGTTCAAAGTCACTTTGCTCATCTTGTTGTATGGGTAAATCTCACAGTTTACCATTCACAAATTCAAATACTACCTATGAGCCTTTAGAACTGATATTTTCTGATATTTGGGGACCATCCCCTGTGCCATCATCTACTGGTTCTAGGTATTATATTGTGTTCATTGATGCATACTCTAGGTTCAGTTGGCTTTATTTAATGCATGTTAAGTCTTAAGCTCTTACCTTTTTTGCTCAATTTAAAGCAATGGTTGAATTACAACTGAACAAAAAGATTAAATTCCTTCAAACTGACAATGGAAAAGAATATTTAGGTTTCACACCATTTTTAACTACTCATGGCATTCACCACAGACTTAGTTGTCCTTACACTTACCAACAGAATGGCTGCCCTGAGAGGAAGCACAGGCACATTACTGAGAAGGGCTTGACCTTGTTAGCTCATTCCTCTCTTCCTTTAAAATTTTGGGGTGATGCTTTCCTTACAGGAACCTATATAATCAATAGTCTGCCTACTTCAATTCTAAATAATCTTTTTCCATATGAAACTCTCTTTCATAAGAAACTTGTTTACTCCTTCTTTAAAATTTTTGGATGTGCTTGCTATCCTTTTCTCAGGCCACACAATAAACATAAACTTGACTTTATGTCTCATCAATGTACCTCTCTTGGTTATAGTAACAATCACAGGGGTTACAAATGTTTGTCACCAAATGGAAAAATTTATTTCTGTAGGCATGTACTATTTGATGAAGTTGTTTTTCCTTTCAAAAATATTACTTCACCTTTTGTTTCACCTTCTCCTTCCTCTTCTATATCAAATTTTGTTCCAAGTATTCCTATAGTTCATCACACTACTCAAAATTTGTCGTTTGTTGATGGTACATCTGTTCCTATTACTACTTTGTCCACTAGACAAAACACTAACCATGACAAGCTCTATTCTAATAACATTCAGCAGCCTACTCTCATTCTAGCCATTTTAGATTTTGTTCCTATTACAACTGAGCAACCGATTTTAGCAACTTTTGTTTTTGACTCAGTGACTACTGCCAACATACATAATATGACCACAAGGTCCAAAGCTGGAATTTTCAAGCCTAAAGTTTTTATTGTGATTACTGAACCAACTTCAGTCAAGGCTGCATTGTCACAACCTGAATGGCACAATGCAATGCAAAAGGAGTTCAATGCCTTACTATCCAACAAAACCTGGTCTTTAGTTCCTCTTCCTCTTCACAGAGAAGTAATTGGCTGCAAATGGGTTTTCAGACTCAAATATAATCCTAATGGTTCCATTAATATGTATAAAACATGGCTGGTTGCTAAGGGATTTCATCAACAAGCTGGTTTTGACTATGCTGAAACTTTTAGTTCAGTTATTAAACCAGTCACCATCAGACTTATTCTCACAGTTGCTCTTTCTCATCAATGACCCATACATCAACTTGATTTTAATAATGCATTTCTCAATGAAGATCTCAATGAGAAAGTCTACATGCAACAACCTCCTGGCTTTGCTACTGGTTCATCTTCTTTGGTTTGTAAACTGCATAAAGCCTTATATAGTTTGAAACAGGTTCCTCGTGCCTAGTTTGATAAGCTGAGCTTTATCCTTTTCCAATTTGGGTTTCAGTCTGCTAAGTATGATTTTTCTCAATTTTTCAGAATTACTTCTCAAGTCACTATGTATGTTTTGGTCTATGTTGACGACATTATTGTCACAAGCAACTCTTCACTTGCTATTCAAACTCTCATTACTGATCTTCATTCTGTTTTTGCACTAAAAGATTTGGGTCCATTGCACTATTTTCTAGGGATTGAAACCAATAAACTAAAAACTGGTGGACTGTATTTGTCTCAGTCAAAGTATATCATTGATCTTCTCATCAAAGCCAAAATGGTCAAATGTAAACCTGCATCTACACCTATGACAACTGGTTTAAAGTTATTAGCACATGGTAGTCCACCTAAGCATGATCCATCTCTCTACAAGTTCATTGTTGGTGCATTGCAATATGCTACCATCACCAGACCCGAAATTGCATATTGTGTGAACAAAGTATGTCAGTTTATGCATGCTCCCCTTGAAAGCCATTGGAAGGTTGTCAAAAGGATTGTAAGGTATCTGTGTGGAACCATCTTCATCTTCGCAATTCAGCCTCTTTACAACTTCATGCGTTCTTTGATTCTGACTGGGGTAGTGATCCGGATGACCGTAAGTCCACCTCTAGTCATTGTGTCTACTTTGATAGCAACTTAATTTCCTGGACTTCTAAGAAACAAGCAATGGTTTCAGATCAAGCACTAAGGCTGAATACCACAGTCTTGCTTCTGTTATGATAGAATTGTTGTGGATTTAAACTCTTCTTAGTGAACTTCAATTGCATGTTTCAGCTCCTCATATTTACTGTGATAATCAAAGCACAGTCTTACTTACTGCCAATCTTGTCTTACATTCTCGGACAAAACATTTTGAATTAAATCTTCATTTTGTTCGAGAAAAGGTACAACAAAAACTTGTTTTAATTCATCATGTTCCAGCCACTAAATAGGTCGCAGATGTTCTTACTAAGGTTGTGTCTAGTTCTTTGTTTCATCAATTCAAAATCAAACTCAAAGTTGAAGATCCCTCTTCAATTGAGTTTGAGGGGGACTGTCAAGGATATAATTTAGATCAAAAGAAGTTAGTTATAGTTGTTAGTTAATTTTGTTAGTTAGTTACAGTAGTTACAAAACTGATATATTAGTTAGTTAGTTTGTTTAGTTACTGGTGTATTGTTTCGGTAATGCTCGACTGCATTATAGCAGTACTGCAACACATATATATTGCTTGTATTCTCCATCAGTGAATCAGTGAATCATTCCATCATTCTTCATCACACTTCATCGTCTCTTTCTCTGTTCTTTCTCTCTCTCTTCGGTTTCTCTTCTATCTATTTCTAGTCTGATACCTTTCGAGTTATTTCAATTAGAAATTTTTGAAGATGTTTATTTGGAGTAGGGTTCAAATTAATCAAATAATATAACTCAATACAAATAATATCATCTACTATAAAATTAATTATATAATTATTTATATTAATCTTACTTTATAGACTATATATTCCTATCTCAGTAAGAAGGCATGAGCAATACCATTTCTGTTAATAATAATATATTGTCTTAGTTTTATTTTTCTTGGTCCTAGCTCCTAGCGATTTATTGTTAAAACTGCATTCATAATTTTTGTTCTTGTTAAAAACAGAAATAATGAGATAAATATTGAAGTATTAATCCATAGAAAAACAAATTAAAATAATAGCAGAAGAGACAAAGAAACTAAAGAAAAATATTAAATGATTAATTATGAACAAAAATTAATTTTAAATGCAAATTAAAATGAAGCAGTGACTAACGGGAAAAAATACTCAAATTAGACGAATAGTAAAGTGTCGGGAATCCCTTGCACAAATCTGGTATTTTAGTTATTCTTAATTCATTGAATAACTCAATTTTCAATCGAAAAGTATAGATTTATAAACTAAAATTAAACCAAATATAACCATTTGAAAAATCATTCACCACTTTTACAATACGTAAATTATTATCCCTATTGAGAAAATTCAATGACGACAATATACTCAAGAAGCGATATTGTAACAAAAAAGTAAATCAATATATATAAATAATTAATATGAACATAATCAAAGAACTAAACCATTCAATAGAAAAAACATAACTGAATCTATAAACAAAATAAATTCAATGATTATTTGGAGAAGAAAATATCAACAATGAATTGAGAATGATAAAATAAAATAGTTTTAGTAATTGAAAATTAAATACATAAATTAAAAATATCACATCTAGTGTGCAAGTTTATCCCTAACCGTACTTTAGAATTTAGTTCTTCATACTATGATGATAGACAAATAAATTATAGAGAAAAAAACTTTTAAGTATGTCATCTCTACACGTCATCTCCTTTTCCTCCTTAGTGGGCTATATTCTCTTTGTTTATTAATAAGATATTTTACCTAATAAAAGTGTATCTTGCACAAAATCTTCTTTTTTTGTTCCCAAATAATAAAAATACATAGATTGAATTTAGGAAACTAAATTTAGAAAACTCAATCTCTTTAATTGCTCTCCAAATAATAAAAAGATATTGATTGGATTTAGGGAACTAATTTTAGGAAACTTAATCTCCTTTTATTGAAGACTGTAAAATTTTTGTCTTTTTCTCTCTTTATTTATCTCATCACTCAGATGACAAAATTAGTCTTTGAGGTCAACAGAAGAGTTGTTGTAGTTTCTGTTAGTTTTCCAACGCCGTAAGTGATCTATCGATAATTTTAGCTCTTAAATGCCTTTTGTTTGATCTAATTGGACTCCATATGTGCTCAATTGTTGACATTTAGCTAAGTTTCTGATTTAGAGTTGTCTTTGGATGTTTATTGTGAAACTATGCTTAAATGTGGTTATTTACACTCATAAATGTATTGTGATTTTCAGGAGACCTATGAGTGATGGAGTCCATTGGCATTGAACCATTGAGAAGAGAGTTAAAGACTCAAGGAAATCAGTATCAACCCCTAGAAGCAAAAGAAGAAGGGCATTCATGAAGAATCAAGGTTGGATTTGAAGAAAGTGATCAACACGGCCGTGTCAAAGGACACGGGGTAGGCCGTGTATCTCTCGATTTCACGAGGAATATCAAATTTCAGCCCGACCGAGAATACGGCCCGTGTCAAATGACACGGGGTGAGCCGTGTTATCCCGACTTTGGAATTAGCTAAATTTGTGTTATCGAAACACGACACGGGGTAGGCCGTGTCAAATGACATGGCTGTGTCGTCGAATCGAAAAGCCGATACGAATTCTAATGCAAAATTAGGTCTCCAAAGTTATAAATAGGATTGCCTAAGGTCCAAAAAAGGGAGTCTAGACGGGAAATCCAAGAGGCTAAGGAGAAGACCAAGAACAAGGGAGAAGGAGATTGGATCGAAGATTGGAGTCTCGGGTTCGAGCAATTGGAGATCAATCATCCCCAAGGAGAATGGTGATGCGATTAATGGATATGGAGAAAGCACCAATACATGCTTGTGGGATTTGTTTATCACCCGAACATATCACTGATATGTGTCCCACTTTCCTAGTGGACACAAATGTAGAGGAAAAGGAAGTAAGAGGATATTATGAACCTTCCAACAACTACAACCCCTACTCCAACACATATAATCCAGGGTGGTGGGATCATCCTTACATAAGCTATGGAATACAGCCCCAAAATCAACCTCCAGCTTATGGACCCCCAGAATTTCAGCAGAGGCAAGCACCTTTCCCCCCAAGACCGCTACAAGAAGTTCAAGTACCTAGGCAACCTGAGTTTTCCCTAGAGGAGTTGGTGAAGCAAATGGCCACTAACAACATTCTGTTTCAACAAGAAACAAAGGCCTCAGTTAACAACCTGCAAGATCTAATAGGCCAGTTAACCACAGAATTAAGCAAGGTACAAAGCTTATTTTCTGAAGAACTTCTCTCACTACCGGAAGTGAATCTGGAGGAAAATGCTAGTGATATCACATCACGAAGTGGGAAGTTATTAGATGAACCTACCTCTCCCTCACAAGCCACTAAAGAGAAAGACAAAGAGACTAAAGAGGTAAATGAGGAGGGGCAAAACTTTAAAGCCCCCAAGGTAAGTATTCTTGAACCCCTTCCTATTGTAGTGAAAGAAAGGTATGATGAGTTGTGTGATGAATTTCCTGATTTTATTGGTTTCAATACTTATATTCATTGCCACTCATGTACTGATTGTGATGGTGTTATGACTTGTGCTATTTGTGCTGAGATTTCTGCATACTTGAGAGTTGATGATCCTGTTCATGCATCGTGACTAATAATAATATTGAAGGATCTATCAATAATGTTCATGACACAGTTGCAGAATTTAAGACACAAAGGGAGATAGAGCTGAAGTCATTATTCGAACATTGGAAGTATGCATACTCAGTGAGTGATAAATAATTTTCTGTGTTCGTGACCAAGAACCTCCTTGCTGAACAGGAGGAGAGACCCCTACAAATTTTCAAGGGGCATAAGAAAGCTTGGGACCCCGGTGGAAGCTCTCATGCTACTTCAAGCATAAGTTGGTCATTGCATTTCAAGCAATGGGACCCTGGTGGAGGCCCCTTCATTTGATAAGGATGTTTCTTCTCTCTTTCTTTTATTTTACTTGTCCTGGATTAATTGATGATTATTTGCTTTTGAGCTATACATTGAGGACAATGTAGAATTTAAGTGTGGGGGAGGAGTTTACATTCTATTTTCTACTTAAATTTTTGTTTTCTGTTTTTGTTCTGTTTTCATTTGATTTCCAATGATAGTTTGAGATTTGTGAAGTCTATGAGTTTGAAGCAAGTGAAATTCAGGGTTATGATTTCCAAATTTCTTCTTCCGTCTTGAATTTGACATGCTTGGTTTTGGATGTTTAAATGATGGATTGAGATTGATAGATGCATACCTTGTGAGATTTTGAGCCTATTGATGGATGAATTCAGCATTTATGTCATTCTTTCCTTTCTTGTGTGATTTTCACTCATGTCATTTGATCACTCTAGAACTTGCTTTGATTCTTTTTGAGGCTATATTTTCACTTGCATGCATGAACATGATTGAGGCCTTCTTTCTTAATTAACTACTTTGGCCAAATAGCCAACCTTGCATCATTTTCCTTTGATTAACCCATTGAGCCTATTGCCTATTCTTTGTCTTAGCTCATTATATGCTTTATGTGAAAAACCATGATTTTACCTTACCTTAGGGAATAGGAGAATATTGGTTCATTTTCATTGGAGGAGCTCTTTTGTTTATAGGCAATGTATAGTACAAGTGAGGGGATTGTGCAAATTGATGTGCAATATGCAAAGTGTTGGTTGAAAAAAAAAAAGAAATGCAAAGAAAAAGAATAAATGCAAGAAAGGTTGTAAAAGAAAAGAAAGAAAAAGGAAAGGAATATGTGAAGAGAATGTGCATTATATAGAATTGGGAAAAAAAATTTCATGCTTGTTACTTGTCAATTAAGTTCCTCCCCAATATTCTTTTATTCTCTTTGATATTTATCTTGCCATATCCATATATTTCTTTCCCTTACCTTGGCCCCATTACAACCTTGAATAAAGTCCTCTTGATTTTTGTGTGCCTGTGTTTGAATAGTGGAGAAGTAGAAGATAAGCAAGCTTATGGTAGTGCATTTTTCATGGGCTGAATTGAGTGAAATACTTACCTTGTAAACACTTGAGAGATTGAGAGTGTATCTTGTGAGGATCTATCATTCTTCATTCATGTTTTTCAAATTAAAGATACCTTGCTTGTTAGTTTGAGATGTGAAGATTTGTTTTCTCTTGAATGTTTTGACCCCTTGAATCTTTTCTTGCTCTTCTTGCTTACAATCTTTTGTCTTTCTTGAATATCATTGGAAATTGAGTCTTTTTAAGCTTTTGAATTTATTTTGTTTTTCCTTGTTCCCTGGTTCGGTCTTATGTTTTGCCCAGGAGTGCAAAAGACTAAGTGTGGGGGTATTTGATCTATCGATAATTTCAGCTCTTAAATGCCTTTTGTTTGATCTAATTGGACTCCATATGTGCTCAATTGTTGACATTTAGCTAAGTTTCTGATTTAGAGTTGTCTTTGGATGTTTATTGTGAAACTATGCTTAAATGTGGTTATTTACACTCATAAATGTATTGTGATTTTCAGGAGACCAATGAGTGATGGAGTCCATTGGCATTGAACCATTGAGAAGAGAGTTAAAGACTCAAGGAAATCAGTATCAACCCCTAGAAGCAAAAGAAGAAGGGCATTCATGAAGAATCAAGGTTGGATTTGAAGAAAGTGATCAACACGGCCCGTGTCAAAGGACACGGGGTAGGCCGTGTATCTCTCTGATTTCACGAGGAATATCAAATTTCAGCCCTGACCGAGAATACGGCCCGTGTCAAATGACACGGGGTGAGCCGTGTTATCCCCTGACTTTGGAATTAGCTAAATTTGTGTTATCAGAACCTGACACGGGGTAGGCCGTGTCAAATGACATGGCCTGTGTCGTCGAATCAGAAAGCCAGATACGAATTCTAATGCAAAATTAGGTCTCCAAAGTTATAAATAGGATTGCCTAAGGTCCAAAAAAGGGAGTCTAGACTGGGAAACTGCCAAGAGGCTAAGGAGAAGACCAAGAACAAGGGAGAAGGAGATTGGATCGAAGATTGGAGTTTCGGGTTCGAGCAATTGGAGATCAATCATCCCCAACCTTTGGAAACTAGTTTGATCTTTAGTTTTCTTCTGCACTTCTATTCTTGACAATGTTTTTCTTCTTCTATTCTTTTGGTTTTGGATTTGCCATGTGTGGCTAGTTTTCTTATATGGTTAAGGGAAGATGAAACCCTAATTTTGATTATGTGATTCTTGCATATTTCTTTATATCAATACAATTGTGTTTTTATTCATATGTTTCTGTTCTTAATTTAGTATAAAGGTTTTTATACTCTTTGCCAATTTCGAAAGTGGTAAAACTAGGATTACTATCTTGTGATTTGCGGTGGTAGGACTAGTGAGGCATATGATCTAAGTAATTTAATCCTGGTGTGAGATTAGATCTTAGTGTGATTGGTTTTCTAAATCTTAATGCAATCAATAAGTAGGTGTAAGAGCTTTGCTTTACAAATAATTATTGATTAGGAATTGATTTGTGAGCGGTTCTTTGGATTAATCAAAACTTAAGGAAAACAGAGAATTAATCTCACAAATCACATAAAAACATAATTGATCACATTGGTATAAAAGATATGTGGGTTAGCATAATCATATAAATCTAGTGGTGGATTCCATCTCTTAACCATTGTCTTTTAATTGATTTTCCAAATCATATTTAATTGTTTTTTTGTTTTGAATTTAATTTCGATTTTAGATTTAACAAACAAAACCTCCTCTTTATTGTTTATTATTTTTGAGAGTTTAAATTAGGAATCAATTTACAGTGTTAATTGAATTAGTTCTTCATCAACCCTTGCTAACTACAACTGGTTGCAAGGTTTTTATTTTTGGTGGAACTTGGCAACTGATTTTCATTCTAAATTTAATCATATTCCACACCACACCAGTAAGAATCACGTCGATTTGATATATGTAGCTCAAGATATGGTCCAAATACAACAGTAAGGTCAGAAAATAAGAGTTGAATATGAATTTGTAAGAAATTTCGTATAATTATCATAATAATTAAATTAATTACTTCTTTAAATAAATCAATCAATAGTATTATAAAGTCTCTAAAATCAAATATAATGAGATCTAATAATACCTATTTTTATAAAAAATAAATAAATAAAAATTAGGTTATTATCACCACCCCCACTCAGCTTATTACTAGTCCCTAACAATGAAAGCGATGCTAAACAAAGCTCATAGTGAAAATCATTATACTCAAGACTATCAGTCATATATCATAACACCACAATTGCCACAAAAACTTTACCATCATCAAACTCAAAGTGTTGTGAATAATATAGCTACTATGGTATATACCCATTGTCTCTAAATATCACAACTAAAATCTCCATCAGAAAACATCTTTCAATCATATACAATTCTCATAAGAGTTGCACTTAATAATGAAAATCACTCAAAAATATGGTGTCACTCATAGCAAGTATATGTGAGTAGAGTAGTATGCACAAATCAAAACAAATTCTCACATATAAAATGAAAGAAAGAATGTTAAGAAAATAGAACAAATATCATTTTATGAAAAAATGTCAAGAAAAGATTTTATATCACACCTTAAGATTAGTCATGTACATTAGAAGAATCATGTAATATCTTAAGATCAAATAGGACTTTATTAAATTTGTAATGTGGGTAATAGGGAAAATATGAAGGTTAAGGAAAACAATAAAAATCAAAAGTGTTTCAAAAATATTTAGAAGCTTGATTTATACACTTTTAACACAATTTTCTTTACCTTTTTTAAATTATTTTTTTAAAAACTTCCAAACTAGACTCTTTTTTTTTTAACTTCTCTTTTCAATTTTTTCCAACTTTGTAACTTTTTTATTTTTTTTCTTCCTTTTCTTTTTTTTTTCTTGCACTTTCACTTTGCCTTCTTTTTTTCATTTTTCTCTTTTTTTTCCCTTATACCTTCCAATATTGTAATAATATTACTTCATTCCTAAAACACTTTGGGAAAGAGTTAAGAAAGAAATGCTCAATAAAGAAGCTCAAATTAGTGACTACTAGCAATATTTGAAAAAGCAAAAACATTATTTCAATACTCAAAATAAGAAATATGACTTAATATCATCTCTCAAAGAAATATTATCTCTCAAGAAAGCACACAATTCTACCAAATTCTATGACATCAGATTAAATGCAAATGTGATATAAAACTTATCTTTAGTCAAAATAATAATGAAAAGATGTAGTGACAAAAAAAAATCATGAGCACTGATAATCACATATTTTATTCATTAAGAAACCCTTATGTTTAGTCATTTACACTCTTCATATTCTTAATTGATTGAGTTTGGTATGATTTTGTGAGTTTAAGCTCAAAATGGTCCTAATTGAATATTTTCAGCATTATTGAGATTTGACACTGTTTCTGTATTTTGGCCATAACTTGAGTTCCTGATATCTGATAATCATGAATTTTACCTTGTAGGAAAGCTAGGAGGAAGCTCTACAACTTTGATGAAGAGCTCAAAGTCCTACACAGATGTCTAAGGGACCTAAGTTTACATGGAAGTCAGAATACGGGTTTTGTCACTAGAATCCGAACAGTGTACACTCATAAAATCATATCTCAAGCTGTAATAATGGAGATGGGCTGAAATTTGGATAGTTGATAGTTAAGATCCAAATAAACAAATTTCATGAAGAACACTTTTTGAAAAAATGAAGTCTAGTGGGTCAGTTTGAGCTTGCAAGTCGGAATAGAGGTGCTGAAGTTTGGTTTGAGCAACTTGCAGTATTTGGGTCATATCTTAGGCTGTAGGAAGCCAAATTGGACGATCCAGATATGCATGTTATAGCCAAGACAAAGATCTACAACTTTCATGAAGAGTACTTTTCATGGATCTGAAGTATAGTTAGTCGTTTTTAGCTTCCAAGTTAGACAAGAAATTTTCATCCTCAACCACCCACTCATTCATCCACTAATCCACCCACTCATCCACTAATCCACTCATTCATCCACTAATCCACCCACTCATCCACTAATCCACCCACTCATCCACTAATCCATCCACTCAACCACCCCACTCATCCACCCACTCCCCTTTGTCATTTTGTTACCCTAGACTTCTATAAAAGGCACCATTGATTATCATGAATAACAAGTTGTATTCTTCTTCATTTCTCTCATAGTTTCTTCATAGTTTCTTATAGCTTTTTATATTTTGATGCTCCCCTTCATGGTAATAGAGGGCTAAGCTACTTTCGATCAATTTAGAACTCTTGAAGAGATTGTGGTTTGGATTCTTGAGACCTTGGTTATGTATTGTATTTGATTTGTAATTGAATTCCTCTTTTCTTCTTCTTTTTTCTTCTTCTTGATCTTGAATGCATGAATGGTGATTCTATTTATGTTGATCTGATTTGATCTTGGTTTAAGATTGAGATTTGTGATGAAACTTAGAACTGATTGATCTAAATTAATCACAGAATTGAAAAGGTTAGGTTACTAATTTGTGCCTAAGTTAATTGAATTCGGTACTTGAAATTAACATAGATATTTATGAATGGTGTGATTGCGGATTTGTGTTTATCACTTGTTAATTAAATTCAAAACGATCGTCTAGTATGAATTCTGGATTTGATGCAGAGATCTCGGTTAGATCCAAATTAACAATTTAATTGCGCTTCAAGTGTTCTATGAAGGGTCTATGATTGAATCCACCCAATCTTGGATAGGTTTCTAAATTGACTGCTCTTTAATTGTTATTTTTTCCTTTAATTTTGTTAAGTGCGATCTTAAACTGTCAAACCCCACTTTGCTAACTTTCACTTGATTTGATTAAATTGCATCTACAATCCTCGTGGAGATGATCCGGTGTTGTCATTATGCTACAAGCTTAGGTAATAACTTCGGTTATAATTTTGACTGAGTTTGGCGCTCGTCAAAATTTTGGCGCCGTTGCCGGGGATTAGTAAGTGTAATCTTTTCATTTTAAGTGTTTTTACTAACTTTTACTTTTTATTAACTTTTCTAACATTTTTATCCATTGTCTAGTGTGTTTTGCTTATTTATTTGTTTTTGTGTGATGCATGACTAGGTCCGAGCTTGATAACTTGGTTGACTTTGATCCTAAGATTGATAGAACCTTGCATAGGTTGATTAGAGCTCGTAGGCTAAGTGCAAGAATTGCTTCTGAATTTGATCTTAATATTGGGAGTGAACTTGAGATCTTGAATAATTCTGAAACAATGGCTGATAACATGCAGAATAGAACTCTTAAGGAACTAGCTGCTCCTGATATATCTAACCAGTCTTTGTGTATTCAATACCCAGATCTTGATGCTGATTTTAAGTTAAAATCTGGATTGATACATTTGTTGCCCAAGTTTCACGGTTTTGCAGGTGAGGATCCCCATAAGTATCTAAAGGAGTTCCATGTGGTTTGTTCAACCATGAAGCCACATGGGATCTCAGAAGAGCACATCAAGCTGAGGGCATTTCTTTTCTCACTTGTTGATACAACCAAGGATTGGTTATTTTATCTTTCACCAGGTTCAGTAACAAGTTGGACTGACATGAAGCGGTTGTTCTTAGAGAAATTTTTCCATGCTCTCTAGAGCTGCTTGCCATTAGAAAAGATATATATGGCATAAGACAAATGACAGGAGAGACCTTGCATGAATATTGGGAAAGATTCAAGAAGCTGTGCTCGAGCTGTCCCCACCACCAAATCACCGATCAACTCTTAATTCAATATTTCTATGAAGGCTTCTTTGCCAAATGACGAAGCATGGTGGATGCTTTGCCTCGGAGAAGCCTTATTAAACAAGACCCATGCAAGCAGGCGAGAGAGATTTGATAGCAAACATGGCAGCTAATACCTAACAATTTGGCACACGAATTATTACCTCAACCAGAGGAGTCAATGAGATTTAATCATCTCATGTAGACCAACAGAGAATGGAACACAGGCTTGATGAATTGACTTCTTTGGTGAGGCAGTTAGCAGTGGGACAACAAGCACCAATGCAGATGGCTGCAACTGTATGTGGTATTTGCTCTTGTTCATCTCATCCTACTGATGCATGTCCCACACTTCAAGATGGTGGTTCTATTTTTCCAGAGCAATCTGTAGCAGCAGCTGGTATTTTTCCTGGTAAACCCCAATATCAGCAATCACAGCAGCAGCCCAGATATGATCTATTTTCTAATACCTATAACCTTGGCTGGATGGACCATCCCAACCTGAGATATGGAAATTCTGGTCAACAACAACAACAACAGCCCTACTAACAAGAAGAACCGCAGCTTTAGATACCAAGCTACGAGGCCCTAGCAACAAGTACCAACCACCGCATTTAGGCAAGCACAACCTACGCCGCCACCCATGCAAAGAGCCCCTCCACTACTGTTCCAAAGCGGCCCCTCCACCGAGCCACCTTTCGAAGACTTGATGAAACAGTTTCGGCGGAATGTCAATGCCACCATCCGAATTTACAAACTCAAATTGGGCAGATGGCAACCACTCGAGTGAGCTGAAAAGTCAACGGTCGAACCAATTGCCTTCACAAATAGTCAACAACCCAAGAGGCAATGTAAGTGCCATTAGCTTGAGAAGTGGCAGAGAAGTTGACGATCCTACTCCACCATAACCTGAACTACAAGTGCGAAGAACGACGAAGGTGACCGAAAACATAAGAAAGTGGATAGCTCGGTCCAAAAATCGTGACACGAAGAAATGTGCAGAGAATTCAAATCGGCCATTCCACTACCTTTTCCAAACAGAGTCACACAGTCCAAGCATACTTGCGCAAACAGAAATAGAAAGAAAAGTCATGGACACATTCAGGAAGGTGGAAATCAATATTCCCCTCCTTGATGCAATCAAGCAGATTCTCAAGTATGCCAAATTCCTCAAAGAGTTGTGTACTCACAAGAGAAGACTTAAGGGTACTGAGAAAAAAAGCATGGGCAGAAATGTTTCTGCAATGATTCTACCAAGCATGCCACAAAAATACAAAAATCCTGGAACTTTCACAATTCCTTGCACGATAGGTAACTCCAAATTTGAACATGCAATGTTAGACTTGAGTGCTTCGATTAATGTCATGCCTATGTCAATATATCAGTCCTTGAACATTGGCACTTTGCAACCTACTGGTATAGTGATTCAGTTGGCAAATAAGACCACTGCTCATCCTGCAGGAGTGCTAGAAGATGTGTTAGTTCGGGTGAATGAACTAATTTTTCCAGTGGACTTCTATATTCTGAACATGGAAGATAAGTCTTCAACAAATCATGCTCCATTGATCCTAGGCAGACCTTTCCTCAAGACAGCCAAGACCAAGATAGATGTGCATGCTGGCACCCTTTCCATGGAATTTGGCGACGATGTGGTACAATTTAACATTTTTGAGGCCATGAGACATCCCCTAGAGGAGCATTCTGTTTTCCATGTTAATGTGATTGATATGCTAGTTGACGATGCTTATCTTGATATTTATCTTGAATTTCCCGATATTGTTGATTTTCTGGATTCTGTTACCTGTGAAACATGTGCTGGTTGTGATATTGTACCATGTGCTTTGCGTATCTTGAGATTTATACATTATGAGTGATGATGTAACTTCTTGACTTGAATGATGCGGCATGTGAAAATGAGAGTCGAAGTATGTTGAATTTAATGTTCTTTGAGTTAGTTGTTTCAAACAACTTTTTGCCTCCATTGTACAACCTCCATCCTTAGAATTAAAGATTTTGCCGACCATCTTAAATATGCATATTTGGAAGATGGTGAGAAAGTCTACCATGATTGTTGCTAAAAATTTACAACCCGATCAAGAAGAAAAATTACTGCAGATTTGAGGCGTAATAAACAAGCCATCGGATGGACACTTGCAGATTTTCTGGTATCGGTCCTCCACATACATGCATAGAATTTTGTTGGAGGAAGATACTAAACTAGTACGGCACCCCAAAGGAGACCGAACCCCCGACTCGGATATGGCAAAGAAGGAAGTTACCAAGCTACGCAAGTCGGCATTATTTATCCCATATCGATAGTAAATGGGTAAATCCGTGCGGGTTGTTCCAAAGAAATCGGGGTCACGTAGTTGAAAATCGAACAATGAGCTACTACTCACAAGAATTCAAAACAAATGGCGGGTTTGCATTGATTACGACGACTTAACCAAGCCACCAGGAAAGATCATTTCCCATTACCTTTCATTGATCGGATGTTAGAGAGACTAGTCGGCAAGTCGTATTCTTGTTTCTTGGATGGATATTCGGGTTATTTTCGATCCATATAGCCCCAAAAGACCAAGATAAAACTACTTTCACTTGCCCATTTGGCACATTTACATACAGAAGGATGTCTTTTGGTCTGTGCAACGCTCCAGGCACCTTTCAAAGGTGTATGGTAAGTATATTTTTTGACCTTTTAGAAAATTGCATGGAAGTATTCATGGATGACTTTACTGTCTATGGCTCTTCCTTTGATGCATGTTTGGATAGTTTGACTCAGGTTTTGCATAAATGCATTAAGGCTAACCTTGTTCTGAATTTTGAGAAATGTCATTTCATGGTGGAGCAAGGCATAGTTTTAGGGCATATAATATCTAGCAAGGGTATTGAGGTAGATCCTACGAAAATAGATATTATTTCATGCCTATCTTACCCCACATGCGTGCGGGAGGTTCGTTCTTTCCTTGGTCATGCAGGTTTCTATAGGCGATTCATAAAAGATTTCAGCAAAATTGCTCTTCCACTATCCAACTTGCTACAAAAAGAAGTAGAGTTCCATTTTCATCAGAAATGCAAGGATGCCTTCAATCACTTGAAGCAAGCATTGACCAGTACACTTATCATCCAGCCACCAGATTGGACACTCCCATTTGAGCTCATATGTGATGCCTCTAATTATGCTTTGGGAGCTGTTCTTGCACAAAGGGTCGACAAAATATCTCATGTCATCTCCTATGTTTCAAGAACTTTAGATCCTGCACAAGTCAACTACACCACCACTGAAAAGGAACTTTTAGCAATTGTTTTTACTTTAGACAAATTTCGATCATATTTGCTTAGTTCTAGAGTGGTTGTGTTTTCAGATCATACAGCTCTGAAGTTTCTCCTGAAGAAGCTTGATGCAAAGCCTAGGTTGATTAGGTGGATTTTGCTCCTCCAAGAGTTCGATATTGAAATCCGTGATAAAAGTGGAGCGGAGAATTTAGTGGCTGATCACCTAAGCCGAATTGAAAGGGAGGCAGATACTTTTCCTATCCATGATGTCTTCCCTGATGAACAGCTTTTCAAGCTGCAAGGTAACACTCCTTGGTTTGCTGATTTGATAAATTTCTTAGTTGCTGGTGTTTTCCCTGCACATTTTATTAGGGCTCAGATTGATAAATTGAAGAGTGAGTCAAAATATTATGTGTGGGATGACCCTTATTTGTGGAAATTTTGTAGTGACCAAGTCATTAGGAGATGCGTGCCTGATAATGAATTTCATTCTATTCTTAGCTTTTGTCATACACTTGCATGTGGCGGTCATTTTGGTCCCCAAAGGACTGCTAGGAAAGTTTTGGAATCTGGATTATATTGGCCCACTCTATTTCATGATGCATATGTGTTTTGTAAATCTTGTGATCAATGCCAAAGAACAGGAAACACTTCTCGAAGGAATGACATGCCCCAGAAATCCTTATTGTTCTGTGAGATTTTTGATGTATGGGGTATTGATTTTATGGAACCCTTTCCTGTTTCTTTTGGTTTTGTTTACATTTTGCTAGTTGTTGATTATGTATCCAAGTGGGTGGAGGCGAAAGCTACTCGAACTGATGATTCCAAAGTTGTTGTGGATTTTGTTAGATCACATATTTTCTGCAGGTTTGGAGTTCCGAAGGCCATCATCAGTGATCAGGGTTCACATTTTTGTAATCGAAGCATGGAAGCTTTGATGAAAAAGTATGGGGTCTTGCACAGAGTTTCTACACCTTACCATCCCCAAACTAATGGGCAAGCCGAGATTTCCAACGGGGAGATCAAACAGATACTCTAGAAGACAGCTTCAACCTAACGAAAAGGACCGGAGCAAGAGGCTTGAGGATGCTTTATGGGCTTACCGGACCGCTTATAAGACACCAATCGGGATGTCTCCGTATCGGATTGTTTTTGGAAAAGCCCTGCCACTGCCGGTGGAAATTGAGCATCATGCATTCGGGCGGTGAAAAGGTGCAACTTGGACCTAGATCAAGCAGGTATGGAGAGGAAGCTGCAAGCTGCAGCAATTGGAGGAGATCTGCTTGGAGGCTTATGAAAGTTCCAAACTTTATAAGGAGAAGACCAAAACCTTCCATGATAAGTTGATTCTGAGGAAAACATTTGAGATTGGTCAAGAAGTTCTCCTCTATAACTCCCGTTTCCGACTCATGCCTGGCAAATTAAGGTTTAGAAGGGATGGACCATTTATTGTTACTAAGATTTTTCCTTCTGGTGCTGTTCAGATTAAAAGTGGGGTCACTGCCAAAGCTTTCATCGTAAATGGACACCGCCTCAAACAGTATCATGAACTTCCAGAGAATGCAGAAATGGAGGTGATGAACCTTCTCCATCCGCATTATGAATAAAAAAAAGAAAAAAAAAAGTTATGTGCCCGACAATGAGGTAGGTAGTGCCATTAAATTTTGTCACTCAGAAGCATGTGGAGGTCATTTTTTTTCTTCAGCGACAACAACTGCGAAAATCTTGCAGTATGAATTTTATTGGCCTACTTTATTCAAGGTCTGTTTCACCTTTTTGCAAAAGCTGCGGAAATTGGTCAAAAAAGTTCTGCTTTGAGATTATCATCTGCACCTACTCCTTGGAAAATTGAGATCTAGGTGGCGCAGTTCTTTTGTTGTCAAACACGTGTATCCTCTGGGGCCGTAGATATTGAGGATCCTAAGAATGGTAATGCGCTTAAAGTTAATGGACAAAGACTCAACCATTCCTGGAAAACTAAGTTCTTGAGTTCTTTGTGTTGCCGATTAAGTGGCGGATACGGTACTCTGTGACTCTCAAGTCGGTTTATTTTTCAGTTTCTCAAAAAAACTGAACTCTTCTTCTCCTTCAAAATGGATGTCATTCTTTCAAACCTGAGAATACATTTTCCTTCTCTTCCTCAAAATGCTCTGAGAAAAATCTACAAAGTTCGATGTGAAAGATTGAGACTGTTAATGCACAAAGGTATGCCAGAAGATGTACGCTGGATAATTGAAGCAAAGGTCCGATTAGCAGGTGAGTCCTCAATTTCATTTGACTCATATATGTCCGGTCTTGGAAGAAGTTCATATTCTAAAAGGAGAAGAGCAAAAAGGTTACAAGTCTGTCACAAATGTGGACGATGGAACTGTAACAAGCGATGTCATACTTTGGGGATGGTTTCCGCAAATAGAGAAGATAAAATTTTCTTCATTAAGAATGGACTGAGTAAGGAGTCATTAGATGATATCTTATTGACTCTTGAGACGCATTCTTGTGGATTGGTGCATTGTGAAATTTTTAAATTGTGGAATCTCTTCAAGGATGAAGAAAAACGCTACAGCCTTGGGAATCTGACTCTAAAAGACCCTGTTTACCAATTTATAAGAAAATTGGATGGAAAACTTATCCTCGACTCATAGAAGACGTTTAAGCCATTACTGGATGTTAAACCAGAGGCAGATGTGAGTCATATCCACAAACAATCTGTACATATCATCATCTTCTTCTTCTTCATGTCATCTTTCAAACAAAAAAAAATATATATATTAAAAAAACAAAAAAAAAACAAAAAAACAAAAAAAACAAAACATTAAAAAAAAAATTATGTATACGTCTTAGGGTTAGCTTTGGTAACACATACCGTGAATAGGGAAATGCATGCATCTTGATCCAGCCTTCTTAATTGAAAAACAAAGAAGGTAGATTGTATCCCACATGTGAGGCTGCCAGTCGTATTATGACCACTTGTCCCTTTTGGAAGCCCTATGTTGCGTTGGTCTTGAATGGGTCAAATACTGGTCAACAATGCTTTGACACAAAGCCGAAAAAGCAGACTACCTCCATCCCAATCTTAAGTAAGTATACACTCATCTTTGGGTCATATCTTGGGCTGTAGGAAGCCAAATTGGACGATCCAGATATGCATGTTATAGCCAAGACAAAGATCTACAACTTTCATGAAGAGTACTTTTCATGGATCTGAAGTATAGTGGGTCGTTTTTGGCTTCCAAGTCAGACAAGAAATTTTCATCCTCAACCACCCACTCATTCATCCACTAATCCACCCACTCATCCACTAATCCACTCATTCATCCACTAATCCACCCACTCATCCACTAATTCATCTACTCAACCACTTCACTCAACCACCCCACTCATCCACCCACTCCCCTTTGTCATTTTGTTACCCTAGACTTCTATAAAAGGCACCATTGGTTATCATGAATAACAAATTGTAGTCTCCTTCATTTCTCTCATAGTTTCTTCTTGTTTCTTCATAGTTTCTCATAGCTTTTATATATTTTGATGCTCCCCTTCATGGTAATGGAGGGCTAAGCTACTTTCGGTCAATTTAGAACTCTTGAAAAGATTGTGGTTTGGATTCTTGAGACCTTGGTTATGTATTGTATTTGATTTGTAATTGAATTCCTCTTTTCTTCTTCTTTTTTTTTCTTCTTCTTGATCTTGAATGCATGAATGGTGATTCTATTTATGTTGATCTGATTTGATCTTAGTTTAAGATTGAGATTTGTGATGAAACTTAAACTGGTTGATCTAAATTAATCACGAATTGAAAAGGTTAGGTTACTTGATTTGTGCCTAAGTTAATTGAATTCGGTACTTGAAATTAACATAGATCTTCATGAATGGTGTGATTGCAGGATTTGTGTTTATCACTTGTTAATTAAATTCTAGACGATCGTCTAGTATGAATTCTGGATTTGATGCAGAGATCTCGGTTAGATCCAAATTAACAATTCAATTGCGCTTCAAGTGTTTTATGAAGAGGTCTATGATTGAATCCACCCAATCTTGGATAGGTTTCTAAATTAACTCGCTTTTTTAATTGTTATTTCTTCCTTTAATTTTGTTAAGTGCGATCTTAAACTGTCAAACCCCCCTTTGCTAACTTTCACTTGATTTGATTAAATTGCATCTACAATCCTCGTGGAGATGATCCAGTGTTGTCACTGTGCTACAAGCTTAGGTAATAACTTCGGTTATAATTTTGACTGAGTTCGGCGCTCGTCAAGCACCATAATAAATATTGGATGACTAAGAAAATACTCTCACAATACAAATGAATAGCTCAAAACTCACTCGGCAAAAATATGGTATTCATATACTTTTATAAAGTTTTTTAATTATTTTAATTTTTCAACAAAGAGACATGCAGAAGCGACTATAAATAATATGAAACAAGTTGAGCAAGATGATAGAAAAAAAATTCCTCACAAAAGTGGCATAATGATAAAATGACTAAAATTTAAGTAACTTCTACTTCCAATCAAAACCAAACAGTGTCCTCAATGTTTCAAATTAAATCCATACTTAAGAAATAATCACCAATATGCATCAAAAAAATTATTGGAGCAAAAATAAACATAGTAATGGGGAGGAGTCACATACCTGAAATACTTAACAATTAAAAAGAGAAGACGAGAAGATGATAACTACACCCTAATAATGGTTAGCAATGACAAAAATAATAAAAATAAAATAAAGTAAAATAAAATAAACAAACACACAAATAAATTTTTTTTTGTAGTTTTTTTAATGTTGCATTTTTTTTCTCTTCCTTGCATGAAGAGGTATAGAGATGCCTAAAGTCAATTTGCTTGTAGACATATATTAGAGTCAGAGACTCATTTTTCTATTCATTTGTTTTATGCTTCTTCTAATTCTGAGGAAATGGGTGAATACTAAGTCTAAAAACACAACGTCAAAATTTTGGAGAAGCCAATAGACCCAAATTGCATTTGGGATAGAATCAATTTGTATTTGGTTGAAACAACAACAACGAAACCAATCAATCAGATAGAACTAATCGAAGCCTGCAGTAACGAAAATGGAGAAGCGGCGTCGGTGATGGGGCAAGGACGGTTGCGATCTGGAGCATGATAAAAGTCGAAGCCTGGAACGGAGTCTGAGTGGAGATCTGGAGCGGTGTTTGAACAAAGCAGACAATGACAATTTGGACCAAGAGCATAGACTCTCTGATACCAAGTTAGAAATTCTCCGCAAGGTAGATATTATGTCTCTAATACTATATTAGAAATAGAAATAATGAGACAAATACTGATAAATTTGTATATATTTATGAATGAATGTATATATGAGGATTAACCTTGTTAGTCAAACCTCCCCAAACAACCTATATTAATTGCACCGAATGAAGAAAGAAGAAAAAGGAACGGTGCAGTTTTTTTTTCAACACCACCCACAAACCAGAGGCAATTTTTTCAAAGATAAATAAATGAAGGGGAGGCTGCCACCAAATAATCAAAGATGGTGCAGCAATTTTTTGGAGAAACCGTGGGAGCCAATCACTCTCCACCAACTATCCACAGATTTGCAATAAAGCCATTGGCCACTCAGTGCCTATAAAAGGAAGTCGAGAGATAAGGAAAAATACATTCCAACAAGTAGTGAGTTTCATCTGAGAGAGGAAGAGAAGAAAAATTCTAGTGAGGGAATTTTGTGAGAAATATTTAGAGAGAAATATTTCTTTGGGTGTAACTAGGTTGTGGGTTTTGTGAGAGAGTGTGAGTGTTTGTAAACACAGTATATATTTCCTTTTTCAGTAAAAGGTCTGCAGCAGTCCGGAGACGTAAGCATAATTAGCCGAACTCCGTTATCATTTTTTTGTGTGTGCTTCCGCATTTATTTTTGCACTTCCACTAATCTGACCATGGGAAAATTTTGCGTAGTTTCCTAAGAACTGGTATCAGAGATAATTGGTTATTTATGCTAAATCTTGGTGAAGATACTGTTCACATGAATAGTATTTTTGTGAATAGTAAAATTGGTCGGCGCTACCAATTTGTCCACAGAGGTGTTCTAAAGCACGATGATTTGTAGAAATTATCAGAAACGATCCTGAGAAGTCAGACTCGAGTTGGAGTGATGGCCGCAGACGAAGGAAAGGTGAAAATTGAAAAGTTCGATGGTGCGGACTTTGGCTTTTGGAAGATGCAAATAGATGATTATTTGTATCAGAAAAAGTTGTATCAACCTCTCACAGGAAAGAAACCAGCGGAGATGAAGGATGATGAATGGATCCTTCTCGATAGACAAGCCCTGGGTGTTATCCGATTGACGGTATCCCGCAATGTTGCTTTCAACATTGCAAAGGAAAAGACCACAGCAAGTCTTATGACGGCTCTTTTCAACATGTACGAAAAGCCGTCGGCCTCAAACAAAGTTCATTTGATGAGGCGGTTGTTTAACTTGCGGATGACGGAAGGCGCATAAATAGCGCAACATCTCAATGAACTCAGCTTAGTCACAACCCAGTTGAGTTCAGTTGGAATCGAATTTGATGATGAGGTACAAGCATTTATACTTTTGTCTTCCCTACCAGAAAGTTGGAATTCTACTGTCACAGCTGTGAGTAGCTCATCAGGGAGCAATAAGTTAAAATTTGATGATGTTCGTGATCTGGTTCTCGGTGAAGAGATCCGACACAGAGAGTTGGGGGAATCTTCAACCTTTTCAGTATTGCATACTGAGTTAAGAGGAAGAAATTCAACCAGAGGAAAAGGATGCGGCAAATCAAAGGGCAGACGGTCCAAATCCAGAAATCATCATGATTCTCAGAACTCCAACTCGAAGACTATCGAGTGTTGGAATTGTGGGAAGACCGAGCACTACAAAAATCAGTGCAGGAGTCCACCGAAGAACCAGGAGGTGAAGGACGAGGCAAATGTTGCTTCCGCCTCAGGAGGAGGTGACACATTGATATGCTCTTTGGAGAGTAAGGAAGAGTCTTGGGTATTAGACTCCGGAGCATCTTTTCATGCCACTTCACAGAAAAAATTCTTCGAGAATTATGTACCCGTAAACCTTGGTAAAATTTACCTTGGTAACGAACAATCTTGTGAAATTGTCGGCAAAGGTATAGTGAAGATTAAGTTGAACGGGTCTGAATAGGAATTGAAAAATGTCTGACATATTCCTGACCTGACGAAGAACTTAATCTCAGTAGGCTAGTTGGCCAGTGACGGCTACACGACAGTCTTCCACGGCGATTGTTGGAAGATTTCAAAGGGTACAATGACAATTGCTTGAGGCAGAAAGAGAGGTACTCTTTACAAGACAGCAGGAGCATGCCATTTGATTGCAGTTGCAGCAAATGAAAATCCCAATCTGTGGCACCAGAGACTAGGCCATATGAGTGAGAAAGGGATAAAGATCATGCACTCGAAGGGAAAATTATCAGGTCTTCAGTCAGTAGAAATTGACATGTGCGAAGACTGCATACTTGGAAAGCAGAAAAGAGTTAGCTTTCAGACAAGTGGAAGAACCCCAAAGAAGGAGAAACTCGAGCTTGTTCACTCTAATGTTTGGGGTCCAATGACTGTCTCATCCATTAGTGGGAAGCAATACTTTGTGACTTTTATCGATGATCACTCTAGGAAGGTATGGGTATACTTTCTGAAACATAAGTTTGAAGTATTTGAGGCTTTCAAGATGTGGAAAGCCATGGTAGAAAATGAGACAGAGTTGAACATCAAAAAGCTCAGAACTGACAATGGTGGTGAATATGAAGACACCAGATTCAAGAAATTCTGCTATAAGCACGGGATCAGAATGGAGAGAATCGTGCCAGGTATGCCTCAACACAATGGTGTAGCTGAGCGTATGAATCGAACGTTGACTGAAAAAGCCAGAAGCTTGCGCGTGCAGTCAGGCCTACCGGCGGTTACGGCGAAGCCAACAACAAGCGAAATATTTGATCAACCGAGGTCCATCGGTACCATTGGAGCACAGAATACCAGAAGAGGTATGGAGCGGAAAAGAGGCAAAACTCTCACATCTTAGAGTTTTCGGCTGTGTAGCATATGTGCATATCAGTGATCAAGGTAGGAATAAACTTGATCCCAAATCGAAGAAGTGCACGTTCATCGGTTATGGTGAAGATGAGTTTGGCTACCGCCTTTGGGATGATAAAAACAAAAAGATGATCCGTAGTAGAGATGTGATCTTCAACGAAAGAGTGATGTACAAGGACAGACATGACACAAACAGCAACAACTCAGAACAGAGTGGGCCAGTATATGCAGAGGTGGACGATGTCCCAGAAAGTCCTATAGCTGAGAGTCCACAGTTAGAGGAATCAACTGAAGAAATTAGCGAACAACAGTCGGACACACCAGAGCCTCCTACTCCAGCTCCTGTATTGAGAAGGTCTTCTTGACCTCATGTGCTTAACAGGAGATACATGAGCTATTTGTTGCTGACTGATGGAGGGGAGCCTGAATGCTATGATGAAGCTTGTCAGCTAGAGATGCTAGCAAGTGGGAGCTTGCCATGAAAGACGAGATGAAGTCTCTGATCTCCAACCAGACATGGGAACTAGCTGAGTTACCCGTGGGAAAGAAGGCACTTCATAATAAATGGGTGTATCGGGTGAAGGAGGAGAATGATGGCTCTAAGAGATACAAAGCCCGACTTGTTGTCAAAGGATTCCAGCAAAAGGAAGGAGTTGACTACACCGAAATATTTGCTCCAGTTGTGAAGCTCAATACTATCAGGTCTGTGTTAAGTATTGTTTCTAGTGAAGAGCTCTATCTTGAGTAATTGGACGTGAAGACTGCGTTTCTTCACAGAGACTTAGATGAGGAGATCTACATGCACAAACCTGAAGGTTTCTCAGAAGACGGGAATAAGAATATGGTGTGCAGATTGAAAAAGAGCTTGTATGGCCTGAAACAAGCTCCAAGACAGTGGTATAGAAAGTTTGAAAGCTTCATGCACAAGGAAGGTTTCCAGAAGTGCAATGCCGACCACTGTTGTTTCTTCAAGAGATATAAGTCCAATTATATCATTTTGTTACTTTATGTCGATGATATGTTGGTAGCAGGTTCAGATATGGATGAGATCAGAAACTTGAAAATGCAGTTGTCAAAGGAGTTTGACATGAAGGACTTAGGTCCTGCAAAGAAGATCCTTGGAATGCAAATCACAATAGATAAGCAAAGAGGAATTTTGCAGTTATCTCAGGCAGAGTACATCAACCGTATTTTGCAAAGATTTAACATGGACAACGCCAAACCGGTTAGCACACCTTTGGCCAGTCATTTTCGCCTATCCAAGGAACAGTCACCTCAAACGGAGGAAGAAAGAGAATCCATAGCTAAGATTCCATATGCTTCAGCCATTGGAAGTTTGATGTACGCAATGGTCTGTACGAGGCCAGACATTGGCCATGCAGTGGGAGTAGTTAGCAGGTTTATGTCAAATCCAGGTAAAACTCATTGGGAAGCAGTGAAATGGATTTTGAGGTATCTACAAGGCACCACAGAGAAGTATATGTACTTTGGTAAAGGAGAAATAAAAGTACAAGGCTACGTAGATGCAAACTTTGCAGGTGAATTTGATCACTGAAGAAGTACCACTGGTTATATATTCACTGTTGGTACTACAGCTGTTAGTTGGATGTCGCAGATACAAAAAATTGTTGTTTTATCCACTACAGAGGCTGAGTATGTAGCAGTAACAGAAGCAAGCAAAGAATTGATATGGCTTCAGGGATTGTTAACAGAGTTGGGTTTCACACAGGAGAAGAGTGCTTTGCACAGTGATAGTCAGAGTGCGATACATCTGGCGAAAAACTCTGCATTTCATTCTAGAACGAAGCACATTGGTCTTCGTTATCACTTTATCAGATCTCTGCTTGAGGATGAGGTGTTAATATTGAGAAAGATCCTAGGAAGTGAGAACCCAGCAGACATGTTGACAAAGGTGGTGACTATCGACAAACTGAAGTTGTGCTCAACTTCAGTTAACTTGCTAGAATAACAGACTGAGAGAGAAAGGCTGCTGCATGATCGAAGTGTGAAGACCGATTGAAATCAATCTTCAAGTGGGAGATTGTTAGTCAAACCTCCCCAAACAACCCATATTAATTGCACCGAATGAAGAAAGAAGAAAAAGGAACGGTGCTGTTTTTTTTTTAACACCACCCACAAACCAGAGGCAATTTTTTCAAAGACAAATAAATGAAGGGGAGGCTGCCACCAAATAATCAAAGATGGTGCAGCAATTTTTTGGAGAAACCGTGGGAGCCAATCACTCTCCACCAACCATCCACAGGTTTGCAATAAAGCCATTGGCCACTCAGTGCCTATAAAAGGAAGTCGAGAGATAAGGAAAAATACATTTCAACAAGTAGTGAGTTTCATCCGAGAGAGGAAGAGAAGAAAAATTCCAGTGAGGGAATTTTGTGAGAAATATTTAGAGAGAAATATTTCTTTGGGTGTAAATCTTAGGTTGTGGGTTTTGTGAGAGAGTGTGAGTGTTTGTAAACACAATATATATTTCCTTTTTCAAGAAAAGGTCTGCAGAAGATCCTAGACGTAAAGATAATTAAATTAACTCGTTATCAATTTTTTGTGTGTGCTTCCGCATTTATTTTTGCTCTTCCACTAATCTGACCATGGAGAAATTTTACGTAGTTTCCTAACAAACCTCTACTTAAAGAAGAGGGTTGTCGTACAGAAAATAAAAATAATAAAATATAATTATGTACTAAATCAATCTATTTTTTACTAAATCAAATACAATCATATTTAAAATCAATCATGATCAATTATAATATCAATTATAATTAATCACATTAATAATATTATTTTTCATATATGTATTTGCTAGCTTTTATAAACTTTTACTAGTGTAATATTTATTTAATATAATTATATATATTTAGTTATCAACTTAATAATACATTTTGATAAGAAGTAAATTTACCACAGCCTAAAGTAAACATAAACTATATATAACATGAATAATCTATAAAGTTTAATACTTTTTTTATATAAATAAGTCTTGTCAATATGAGAGATGGGTGTTCTCTATATGGTTGGTAATGGTGTCCGAATTAAAATTTAGGAAGATCCATGCCTTCCATCTCCACCAAGCTTCGAAGTATAAAATTCCATTATTCATAATATCACGTTGGATCAGGTTTTGCAGTTAATCAATCATATATATACATAAAAAATCTAGATTGTTGAGATTATTTTATCGGGCTTTTAATTTAGCTAGTGCGAAATACTCAACCTCTCCCTCAGATATGAAGATTATTGTTGAGGTTTTTTTTTTTTTTAAGGAATTGTGGAAGCTTTAAGTTCCTCCTAAGATCAAGATTTTCTTGTGGTGGTTGTGTCGTAATATTCTTCCCACATGTGCTCGCCAAATTAACTTTGAAGGGCCGGGTTGACGTAACGTGCACAGTGCTACTTACTACTTTTGTCATGGCGTGGAAGTGTCTCTTGTTCATCTATTATATGAATGTGATAGAATTGAATTGGTTGATCCGGTCAAATTATATTTTTAATTTAATTATAAATTTAATTAATTAAAATAATCAAACCATAATTTAGAGTATGGTGCTCATGGCCCAGTTACTACATTTGTCATGGGCTCATGACGTGGAAGTGTGTCTTGTTCATTTATTATATGAATGTGACAGAATGTCGTTTCCAATGCTTAGAGATAGAATTGAACGAGTTGGGCAAATTAATAAGATTATGAATGATTATATCTTTCGTTTGAAAATTTTTTAATTTAATTATGAATTTAATCGATTAAATTAACTAAATTATAATTTAAAATAAGAATATTTATGGCTCAATTTGACTGGATAACTTGACCGAAACTAAAAACTAATTTAGTTGAGTTTAATTTTTAAAGTTAGGCTCTATGTAATTTACAAGATAAATTCAACTCAATTTGATTTGATATTATTTATTACATTAAAATTTATAATTTTATAAAAATTAATAATAAATTATAAAATTTATTTATTTAAATTAATATTTTTTATATTAATATGATTTATTTTAAAATATATATTGTATTTATAATTTTTATTTTATATTTTTAAAATTTTATGACTTTAATTATATATAAAATTTAATTTTTAAATTTTATTTAAATGTTAAATTGACTTTATTTCGATCTGATTACTAATCAAATTATGATCGAGTCAAATTTAAATCTTAAAAATTTAGTCCAATAAAAATATTAAGTTAAATTTAGTTTAAACTCAACCTAACTCAATGAACACTCTTAATTTAGAAATCTTACCGATTCAATCTTAATTTCAATTTTTAAAACATCTAGTCAAATGCTTTGTCAACCATGAGATTTGATCACCTGGGCGAAGTTTGGTGCGGTGCCTCGTTAAGGCCATGGGAGGCTTAAGCCCGCCACTAGCTCAAATTTTTCAAAGATTTTTTTGTAGGATGGTCCCCCTTACCTATATTTCTTACTACCTTAGCTCCGCCACTAAAAGGAAGCAACCAAGTCCAACTCAACAAGCGGCTTCAAATGCTGTCCTGAATCAACGTGTGTTCAAGATGGCAAGGGTAGCCCATGCAGATGACTATTATACGTCTTCTAAATTGATGCAAGGGTGGAAAAATCAAGCCATGGACTATATTAAAATCAATCTGGACGTATTGGCTGTCATAGCTGAGGATAATGCTTTTGAAATTGGATTGGCCATCCGAGATTGGACTAGCAAGTTTGTGGCAGGAAAAACACTAGAGCTTAGAAGTATTGAAGAAGCACATAGAGGTGAATTATTAACTGCCAAAGAAGGACTTATTTTTGCTTGGTATGTGATTAATTTTAGTTTATATAGTATCAATGTATTATAAATATAATCCACTAATAAGTTTCATTCCAAGACTGTATGTATACTTTCATTGTAACTAATGTAAATAAAAACTAATTAATAAAACGAATAACTACAAATATATATACACACACACATCTTGAGAAGCAATTAAATATTATTTACCATCAAATGTAATATTTTATTGAGAAATAATTGAGTACATACTAAATATTATTATTTTTTGAATAAATGACATTTTTTAACAATAATCCAAATTTATTATTAATAAAAGTATACAAAAATGAGTATATAAGTTTTTTATGTCATTAAAAAGGCACTTAACATTTTAATATAAATTAGGACTTTTTTTTTTTAATCTCAAAAACTCATTTTATAAATCAAAAACATCGGAGTTTAGGATTGGGACCAGAAAATCTAGAGAGTCCTCAATCCAAATACAATCATCATTATGAATAGCAAAAGAAGCTAAAGCATTTGCAACTCTATTACAAGATCTAGGAACATAAGCACTTACAAAACTAAAGAGATAATTTTTTTCAACAGATGATTATCAATGATACACTCATACAGTATTTATACAATAAGGAGGCTAACCAATCCCTAAAAGAAAGGACATGTAAAAGGAAAATAGATAATTACAAATTTTTACAAATTCCTAAAATCATGCTATGATATTTCTAAAATCATGTTATATTTAATCATAGAAAATAGGCAATGATCAAGGATAAATTAGGAGAAAATCCTAATGTATCATGCCAAAAAAATTAGGAATAAATCAAGGGAAAATCTTAATGTATCATGTTAATACTCTCCCTCAAGTTGGTGCATGGAGCGTTGAAATGCCCAACTTGCCAAGCAACTCATGAAATCGATCTCGACCAAGTGCCTTAGTAAAAATATTTGCCAATTGGTACTTTGTAGAGATAGACTGCGGAACCAAAACATGAGATTGACTATATTGTCGAATGAAGTGACAATTAATTTCAATGGGTTTGGTTCGTTCATGAAAAATAGGGTTTCCTACAATGTGAAGTGCAACTTGATTGTCACAGAAAATAGGTACTAGAGAGTCACAAGACACCTTTAAGTCTTGTAAGAGACAAACTAACCAGATGAGTTCACTAGTTGTGGTAGTCATAACTCTATACTTCGCTTCTTTTGAAGAATGAGAAACAACCATTTGCTTTTTAGAGCGCCATGAAATAAGAGATGATCCAAGGAAAATAATGTAATTTGTAGTAAACTTGCGAGTAGTGGGACATCCTGCCCAATCTGCATCACAGTAGGCCCGTAAACTAAGTAGGCTTGAAGCTGGAAATAAGAGACTCTGGCCTGGTGAATGTTTGAGATAGTGCAAGACTCTTAGGGCTGCCTCCATGTGTGACTGTCGCAGATCATGCATAAATTGACTTAGGACATGAAGGCATAGCTAATATCGGGCCCGGTAATGGTAAGATACAAGAAACGACCCACCAGTCATCGATAAACACTTGGGTCAGAGTAAACAGACCAACTCCTGAAGATAATTTGTGTTATTGATCCATTGGTGAGATGGCAAGTTTACAGCCCAGAAGCTCACATTCTTTCAGTATGTCGAGAGTGTATTTACGTTGGCTAAGTGTCAAGCCTGCTAGTGATCAGGTCACTTCTATACCAAGAAAATATTTCAACTTTCCAAGATCTTTAATTCTAAACTTATCTTCCAAAAGTTTCTTCAATAAGGCAATGCGGGCCTGATTAGTTCCTATGACTATAACATCCTAAACATA
This sequence comes from Ormosia emarginata, assembly GCA_029884605.1. Classification (NCBI taxonomy): domain Eukaryota; kingdom Viridiplantae; phylum Streptophyta; class Magnoliopsida; order Fabales; family Fabaceae; genus Ormosia; species Ormosia emarginata. Next base: position 2,675,893 of record JAQQTP010000070.1, on the reverse strand, counting down.
AGTAAGTACAGTAACAAATGAAGGCCCATCATGATAAATAAACAATGAATGGTTCGCACGAGATTACGTATAACCAAGTTGGAGAAAAGAAACAGTGAATTTCTGATACCGATTTCTGGATGCTTATTTGAGCCCATATAGTGATTTTTACAACATGCAAACTCGCTGCTCCCCCTTTTGCGCAAACCCCTGTGGAATTTTCATGTAGGCTTCTTCCTCAAGATCACCATGCAAGAAAATATTATTCACATCTAACTGGCATAATTGCCAATTTCGAACTGAAACAACAACCAACAAGCATCGAATTGTGACCAATTTGGCCATAGGAACAAATGTCTCATGAAAATCAATCCCCTCAATCTATGTATAACCTTTGGCAACTAAACATGCCTTATAACACTCTATGCTCCTATCTGAGTTGTACTTAATCTTGTACACCACTTGGAATCAATTGCTCGTTTCCCTAGAGGCAATGTCTGTAAAATCCATGTATTATTTTCTTCAAGTGCCTGGATTTCTTTTGTCATTGCTTGTCGCCAATATTCATGTTTAACAACCTGATAAAAAGAAATTGGCTCATCTGATGAGGAGATGACCACTAGAAAACCTTTGTAAGTATCTGGAAACTTTGAATAGGAAATAAAATATGAAAAAAGATGTACTGTCAAGTCGGTCGTCGGTTCAGGTGAGTGCGTAAATGAAGAGGAAGGCATGAGAGAGGGAGGCAAGTCTATATCATACCCTGTCAGTCGTTGTGAAATTTGCCTTATTATTCTTCCTGTCCTCAGATCATGCCCCACTGGTTCTGAGTACACGAAAACCTCAGTGTGTCTTTATATATCAGTCCCAGGCTTAAGGGCTGAAGTGTGATGAACATCAGTTATGAGATCAGACTCTGTTTCACATGCTTGAGCATCATGGTTGACATTGGGCTTGAGGCCTTCATCTTGGTTGACGCTTGTGTGATCAAGTAATCCATGTTGTCTTGACATATCTGCTAGTTGTGGGGCTTCTGATCCATGTGAATTTGCAAGTGGATATTTATCTTCACAAAAATAAACATCACGTGATGTATATATGGTCTGATTTTCTAAATCAAAAACTCTATACCGTTTCTGACCATGTGGATACCCTATAAAGATGCCAGACTTGGATCGAGGTGTAAACTTGTCACGAGGTCTAGTATGCACATGGCCATAACACAAGCAACCTAAAGTTCATAGATATTCATAAAATGGGGGTTTCTTGAACAATACTTCGTTAGGCAATTTATTTTGAAAAACTTACAGTGATATTCGATTTATCAAGTAAACTGTTGTAAAAACACATTCACCTCAAAATTTTATAGGTTAACTTCCTTGGAATTGCAATGCCCAAGCAACCTCCAATATGTGCCTATGTTTTCGTTCCACTCTCTCATTTTGTTTTAGGGTGTCAGTGCAACTTATGTGTATTTCTACTCCATTAGCATCGTAATACTTAATCAAATAATTGTGTCGAAACTCTGTCCCATTATCTGATCTCACTATCTTTACCTGAAGATCAAATTGTGTTCGAACCCATTTAAAAAAATACAACAAGTACAGACGAATTTCATATTTAAACCTCATGAGATACACCCATGTTGCTCTACTATAATCATCAACGATAGTTAGGAAATAATGTGCACCGAATAAAGATGGACTAATATAAGGCCCCCAAATATCAACATGGATTAATTCAAAAGGTCTTCTTGATTTATTCATGTTAATGGGAAAAGGTAAACGAGTTTGTTTGGCTCGACAACAAGCATCACAAAACCAAGTTTCCTCAATAAAAAGATATAAACCATTAACAAAGTTCATTTGACTCAGTGGAAAATGCCTCAATCTGCGGTGTCATAAATTTGCATTCTTTGAGTTCCTTGCCATCAAAGTCTTCCCTTATCTTATTGACTCCAAGTAATATAATTCGTTCCACACTCTACTTGTTCCAATCGGCTTTATCAAAGGTAGGTCCTGTAGCACACAATAATCCGGCAAAAAGTGAGAGCACAATTCAAATCTCTTGTTAATTTACTAACATAAAGTAGATAAAACAAAATTTTGGTACAACAATGACTCCCTTTAGTGTCCATTTATCATTCAAATGAACATAACCTATTACATGTACTGACACTGATTCATCGTTAGGTATTTGGACAAGAGGGATATTGGGCTTGATGGCCACTTGGTGCAAAAGGCCCAATTTGCTTGCAATATGGTCTGTCGCACCCATATCTATTATCCATGGGTTTGGTTCAAATTCACATTTCTTATTTGAGAAGTTCATTGTCAAATTTGCAGCTAGGCTTACTGCATTACCAAGTGTTGTTGCCCTCTGGTAGAAGTTGTCATGTCTTTAAGAAGTGCCATAACTTGTTCTTGGAAATAAGTCAGGGCCGTCGTGCTGCCATCTCCTCCTACGACTGCTACGCTACCAAACAATCTCCTGCTATCTTGTCGCATTTGAGCATTGTTGATTGGATTGCTTTTGTCACCGACAAAGCGACCAATCTAATGGATACCCAATGATTTCAAAACATTGGTCCTTTATATGACCAAACTTTCCATAGTAAGCACATCGTGGTCGATTCGATGACCCAGCTCGGTTGTCCGAGCCCCCACACCTGCTACTTCCTCGATGTCCAATGATGATGTTTGCTGTTGGCTGCACCCATATGGCACTAGTGGCCAAAAAATGGTTGCCTCAACAGTTGATGCTAGACTGACAGTCACAAGTTTTTGATTATTTTCCTACGCTGCTACACCTAATATTGGGCAATGGTTCAATACTCAAAATTCATGATCGCACAATTGAAAATTCTTCGCCCAATCTCATAAGGAAGTCAAATAGCTTCTCTTCTTCTCACATCTCCTGTACTTTCTTCTATGCTCCGCAGGTGCAGCCACAAGAACACACATATATAGGTCAAAAGGATTGAATCTTATTCCATATGAATTTTAATTTCCCATAATAAGATGATACAACATTTTTTTCTTGTTGCAATAGTGCAATAACACGTCTTAGTTCATACACTCGAGGGGCAATCCCTTGTGTGTAGCATTCCTATAGATCATTCCGTAATTCCTCAACAATATTAACACGTGTAGTTATGCTCTGAAGTTCCTTGCATAAAGCATTAATGAGCGATGCTTGGACAATTGCATTGCATTGAGCCCATGACTGGAGATCCGGAGATGAAACGTCCGACTTTTTTATTGTTCCATTCACAAAACTTGCTTTATTTTTAGAATGAATGGCGTATAGAAAATTTTTCTTCCAGGTGAAGTAGTGTTCACCATTCTTGCTCAAGGGGTAAGCTACAAACATGAAGTTAGGATGATCAGAGGGGTGCAAGTAATATGGAGAATTGATGTCGATTGCCTTGCTTTGTGAAGCCTTGGCACCCACTGCTAATTCTCCTTAATCCTTACTTGCCTTGTCTTATATCTCTAGCCATGATCTAGATAATAAGGTCGCTAGGTCATTATGACCTGCTCTTTATACCATAAAGAGATAAATTTTCTCCAATGGATAATTATCATTGATACACTCATATAGTATTTATACAATAAGGAGGCTTACAAATCCCTAAAAGACAAGACACATAAAAGGAAAACATATAATTACAAATTCCTAAAATCATGCTATGATATTCATATTCTTAAAATCATGTTATGGTTAAAAATAAAAAATTGGCAAGGATCAAGAATAAATCAGGAGAAAATATTAATGTATCATGCCAATAAATCAAGAAAAAATCCTAATGTATCATGCTAATAAAAACAATTAAATTAGGATGCATATGCAAATATATCCTTGAGAATAGCTCCATCATATGATAGATCATCAAACTCTCAATTGATACTCTGTTTAAATTAAAAACTCACCTAAACTCACAATTATGTATATAAATTTAAATTTAAAACTCACCTAAACTCACAAGTAAAAAAATTATGAAATAATTTTTTAAAAAATGTTTAATTCATATAAAAAAAAGAAAGCAGGTTTGAATTAATTTATTTTACAATAAAAAAGTATTTAGTCAAAAGCTTTCTTTAAAACTATTTTAATTATAAATTAATATAAAAATAAAGCAAGAAAACTTATAATCTATATATGAAATTTAAGCACTAAGAGCATATTTGGTAGACATTAATTCTCTACTAAAATAGCTTTTTGCTTGAAAATTAAATTTTTTTTTTACTATTTCAATCATATTTGATAATTTCTACTTTAACTTTTGTACAAAATTCAATACATTATAATATTTTTTTATAATGTTAAAACTTGAAACTTTTGATTTAAATTATAGATTATTCAAAAAAATTGAGATATAAATATTATTTTATACATATGAATTTTTTAATTATTTTATATATTTTTTAGTAATTTAATACATAAAATTAATTTTTTTATATTATCTAAATAAAATATATTATTTTAAAATTATTTTTTAATTAATATATTCAAACATAAAATTAATTTTATTATAATCGATTATAATAATAATCGATTATTGTATAACTAATTATTAAAATAATCAATTTTTTCCTTAACTAGTTGTAATTGATCCTAAAGTGATTATTAACCTCTTCTTACTTCTCGAGAACATTAACCACACTAATAGACATATCGATACTGCATTACTGTGTCGTTTAAGAGAAACGACAGAAGTGCTGCGACTCATCATTGTTTGGACTTAGACGTGGTGTTGTGTGCCCCCAGTTGGGGAAGCAGAAGCGGCAACGGAGAGAGAGAGAGAGAGTATCGGGTGATGGCGGACAATCTGTTCGATGGATTGCCCCCTCCTTCTGCAAACACTGTTCCTCCTCAACATGAACAAGAACCAATTGTTGCTACCAACAACAACAACAACAACAACAACGCGGAATCATCTGCAGTTGCAGCACCAAAGCCAATCCTCAAAAGTGCCCTCAAGCGCCCCAACCCTACTCAATCCGACACCCAAGGTCACTTTTTACTTTTACCTTTTTTAAATCGATAGCTTATTTCGAGCTCTGTTTTTAAGCAATCACTGCATTTTCGAAAAAGCATAGCACCTATCCTAGGGTTACTCATTCGAACAATTAATTCTGTTGAAGGCATGGAGTGTTTCTTGTTTCTTTTGTTCAGCTCTCTTGTTGAGAACCCTAAGGTAGAAAGAAAGGTTTTCATTCCTTCTTTCAATTTTGAAACAAATTGAGGGGAACGAGTTTTCATTCAATACTAATTTAGTAATTTGGTTCCATGCTTCCCACGTGGGATTGAGGAAACAACGGCATGGAAAGAAATCAAGAATAGCGTGGAGGGGCTGTGCACATGCCACACGGTGAGAAGAATGGACAAGACACTCATTTACCATTCAATTGGGCTGCAAAGAAAACCAAAAAAAAAAAAAAAATTGTGGTATAAAATCAGCTGCAAGACACACCTTTTAGTATATTTATATATGATTTTCTCTCGCCTTTGGCATGAATTTTCGCAGTCACAGCATATGGCTTATTGGCCTTAGAGTAGACATATATGAACTGATTTTTTTTTTTCTTGAGTTCACTGAAATTTATTTTAACGATGAGGACTTAGTAATTCCAGTCTTTAATATTTAGTGGGATAAGGCTTTGTTGTTGTTGTTGTTGTTGTTCTTAATGAGGACTTTTAACTTGATTATGAAAGGTATCTTAACTCAAGAATTCGTTACATTGTTTTTATCAAGCAACAGAATATAGTGTGTGTGCCAATAAATAGAAAAAGGATCATAAAAATTTCGTGTACTTTTCTCCTGGTTTTAAGGAATGATGGTATATTTTGCATTTATTGCTTTTATATTTACTTTGATACTTGTTTTAATTGATGGAGTTTATATTCTTCTGAAGTATGAATCTACATTATCCATTGTAATTTCAGCTACAGCACCTAAAAAAAGCTTGAAGTTTAAAACCACGACAGATGCTTCTGAAGCACAAATTATTGAGGCCATGCAGAAGATATCTTCACATATCAAGAACCCCGCAAAAATCAGCAAGGCTGCGAAGCTTGCTATAAAGCTGATTCAAGCAGGAAGTGTAAAGTCTGGAAGTAGTGATTATTTTTTTGACATATTAGAAGCTGCAATGTCATCATCCGTGCCTTGTACAGATGCTTCAGTGCGGGCAGATTATCATTCTCTGTTCTCAGCAGCACAAGACACCAAAGAAGTAAGATTAACATTTTGTTCAAGATATTCATCATTTGCAATTGCTTTTTCACATTAGAGAGAGTACATTAAGGATTTCTTGACCCCCTCCCTGTCCTTTAATTGTAGCACCTCAATAAGAAGCAAAAGAATCAACTGACAACATGGACAATTAGTGCTGTGGTGGCAAACGATTTGTATACAGATGACAGCTTTGTGGTATGATTCTCACTAAACTTTTATGTTAAACTTGCTGATGACAGCTACTGTAATTTTCTTCCTATTTGAGGCAATGAGAAGCGTATTGGAATGATGATATGCAATAGGTTTTGACTCGTAATGCTGTTCCTATCATCACAAAATGAAAGAATGTGGTCATAGGTGTACCGTCTTTTCTTTTCTTTGTTTGTAATTCATAATAGTCATACACAGTTGTTATTGCTTTCGTCTAACTATCTTTGAAGTTGCCATTTCACTTATCACTTCAGTAGTTTTCCCTGCACATGAATTGTGACCAAACTTGGATCTGAATGTGTCATCAATACAGTCTTTTAAAGATTTGATTTTACAGGCAGAAGTCAAGATACATTAGAAAGGAAAAATCTTCTGCAGGGATACTAAGATTAGTTGTCAAGTGGATGACTGATTGATAAGCATCATTATCCACAATACAGCCATCCACTGTGTTCAAACGTGCCATGCTTTTTTGTGACATATGCATAGTGGGGCACAGGAGTGCATCAGTGCGTGACATGTGTTAACTCGAGTCTTGAGTTCCGCTAGACTCATTCCAGTGGCAAAGCAGTTTTGTTTCGGTGGGGTGGAGGAGGTTTGACTTAGTTGCAAGTTGCAACATTCTTGTTTTAAGTGGTGATAAATTTTTATAATTTGACCTTTGAATACCTGGCTTGGCCCTCTGCTAGCTGATACGTGACTTTTTATATGTGTTTGTGGAGACTGTTAATGCATCACTCTAATTGCTGTAAAAAAATTGTCTGGAGTTTTTCATGTGTAATGTGTTTATCTTTTGCTTAGTCACCAGATTAAAATTTGGGATATTGTTACCTGTTTTGGTCTTATTCTATTACCTTGAATATTTGGATCCGTAAAGATTATCTATTTGTTGCTCATGCATTATTTTCCAAATTTTTATACAGTTTTCTAAAGCAGCTGGACAAATCAAGGAAGCTATATCTAACCTTCCTGTTGCAACAGAGGATGATGACACAGAGGAAGCAATGTCTCTGAAAGATAGCACAGTTATGGTAGATGAAGGTGGTCAAACGCTTGCCACAGATAAGGATAATAATGAGTCGGAAGCTGACCCATTTGGACTTGATGCTCTAATTCCTGGATCCAAAAAGAAAAGTGAAAAATTAAAGGCAAAGAATGAGGCAGCTGTGAAGGTAAGGAAGGAGGATGAGGAAGAAACTAAGAGATTCCTCAAGTCGCAAAGAGAAGCCCTGATAACTTGTTTAGAGATTGCTGCTCGGCGTTATAAAACACCATGGTAAATACTGGTACTGTTTTTTGTTGTATTTGTATTTTTACATGTGTTTTGTCATTGACATTTTTTGTCCCTGTTTGAATTTTCTCTAACCAGGTGCCAAACCGTAATTGATATTTTAGTAAAGCATGCCTCTGATAATGTGGCAAGATTTACAGCTCGTCAGAGGGATGCCATTGGGAAATTGTGGGCTTCTATACGAGAGCAACAGACTCGTCGGAAGCAAGGGAAGTCAGTTAATGGAAAAGTTGATGTAAATGCGTTTGAATGGCTTCAACAAAAATATGCTAGTGAGAAGATTAGCATTCGACATTCTGTTGGAGCTAGCGGAGAGCGTCGTGCCCAACAATGGCTTGGTTAAATTTTCTTGTGACCTTTCTGTGAGAGAGTAATATAATAGAGAGGATGATGGCAACTTCAAAATGGTAAAAAGGTGGGGAGATGATGCGTCCCCGTCACTTCATTGAGAATGTTGTAACTAAATAGGTGCTCAGGCATCTCAGACTGAAATAATTTTCATAAAACATGTTAGTAACGTTATAAAATGTGTGTGTGTGTTTTGCAAATGTAAGTTTTTCTTCTTATTTTATTTATCTGTGCAAATATGAGTTATTAATAAGTTTTTCAAAACATAAAATCATGTTTTGCAAAATGTACTAAGTCATCACTTAACTGAAGTGCAAGTACAATGGTCTAATTGGGATTGGATTCTTGAAATTAAGTACTTTCAAAGAAGACTTGAGGCCAATCGAACCACACCTCTTGGGTGGAATTACTAGATTTAAAATGATATTTGTACCCAAAAAAAATGATATAAAAATAATGTACTCTAATTGAAGTGTACACCGCATGCCCTTGGAATTAATTAGACGAAAAAAAAACAATGTCAAGAGACTAAACACATGCTTGTTTTCATTAATTTTTATATAAAAAAATAACTATAAAATTTTAAATATATTTTGATGGTAAATTTTTCTAGACAAAATACGCTAATTTAACACTAAGATGGCCCTGGAGTTGGAAGCCCAACCAACAACATACTCGAAAACCCTAAACCTAAACCCTGGCTGTCTATGGTGAGTCAGGGAGACTGACTATATAAAGTGATTTGAGCAAAACCCTTATCGCTCCTAAAAGCGCCTCTTTCATTCAACAATCGGGCTAAGGTATTCTATTATTACCTCCTCTGTCTTTGCCTTTTCCATCCTCCAATTGATTTGTTGCACATATCGAAGGCTTGCAGGCGCTCGTTGGAAGCCTGTGAGCTCAAAGCTTGTGCCAAATTGTTTTTCATCCACTTCTATCTGATCCTCTTGCCCTGGTTATGCTTGAGGATTTTATCAAGCTCGATGAACATTCTCTCTCTACCTAACCCGTGCTTTTTTTTTACTGTTTTGTTTTCCCTCGATGATTTATTTAACACACACTCCCACTGTGCTTATGGACGGTCTTGTGCTGATTAGTTCTTCTTACGTCAGGACATAACATAAACATAAGCTACATCTACTGTTGCCACGGTTTTTTTTTTGGGGGGTTGTTTTCAGCAGAAGCTCAAAGCTCTTCTGAGAAAAAAAAACCCTATTACATTGTGGCAAACATTGTAATTCCTACCTATATCTTGTGTACAGAAATTTTGTAAAAGAAAATAATTGACTCTATTAAGATTATGCATATTTAACGAAGGTATGCCAATGTCACCAGTTTTCTGGAAATAACCAATAATATAATAATATTTTACAACATTATCTGTGCAGGAAATTTCGTTGCATTCAGACTCCTAGTGGTGGTGACTAAGATGTCAAATCCAAAAGTTTTCTTCGACATTCTAATTGGAAAGATGAAAGCTGGGCGAGTAGTAATGGAACTGTTTGCAGATGTCACTCCGAAAACAGCAGAAAACTTCCGAGCCCTCTGCACTGGGGAAAAGGGTATTGGAATATCTGGGAAGCCTTTACACTACAAAGGTTCCAAATTCCATCGCATTATTCCAGATTTCATGTGTCAGGGAGGAGATTTTACCAGAGGGAATGGGACAGGGGGAGAGTCAATTTACGGTACTAAATTTTCAGATGAGAATTTCAAGCTCAAGCATACAGGGCCTGGTATTCTTTCCATGGCGAATGCTGGACCCAATACAAATGGTTCTCAGTTCTTTATATGCACTACTAGGACACCATGGCTTGATGGAAAACATGTTATATTTGGAAAAGTTGTTGATGGCTATAGTGTTGTGAAGGAGATGGAGAAGGTCGGTTCAGAGAGTGGGACGACGTCAGAAACAGTTGTAATCGAAGATTGTGGGCAGATAATAGAGAATTGATTCTGGAATATTGGTGGCATATTATATGAAACAGTTGTAATCGAAGTTGTAATCTGATTCAGTTCTATTTTCTAATTTGAATCCAAATGTTTGCTATGCAACCCCATTGACGCGAGGAGCCGTCTTCCCTATGATAACTTGTTGTATGGATTGTCTCAACTCTCAAGTTGTTGGTAACGAAGAATGCCGTCTCTACTTTCAGTCCTAATTTGCTTTTTGGGTTGGGAAAAATGGGAGTTTGTCTCAACTTCAATGACATGTTTAGTTGATAATTGCTGCATGTTTTCTGTTTCCTGCTCAGATCAAGTGTGTAGTGTAGGGACCTATCTGTACTTGAATTTTTTGATAAGTAGAATATATATATCATGATTTACATTTGGTCATGCGTACCAAACACCATCTTTGATACATCTTGACCACCTCACAGACTCGGTGTGTCGGAGAATATGTTGAAACTTTAAAAGGCATTGCAGAAGTGTAGGAAAGCTTGTTTATACTTGGCTGTAGATGATTCATGTTTATATTGGTAAAACTGTATGACAGTCAGAGGGTGGAGGTATGCAGGATTAGCTAAATAGCTACCAATCCACTGTGGGAAAGCTTGCGTGTATTTGTTATGCACTCGACAGAACAAATGTTTTTGGACAATTCCATTAAGTAGAATTACTTAGAATATTGTACCCAAAAAAAAAAATTACTTACAGTATATCATCCTTGAGTAAAATTGATTGATCTTGTACCAAAGACATCAAATTCAATACACAGCCTTCTATTACCTCCCTCATTTACATAATCATGCACATTGACTTACCTGTACCAGCGAAGCAATGAACATATTCAAATATATCTACTACCAACATAGAAACGCTTCAGCATTCGTAGCTTCATCTCTCCAACTTGTTTTAAGGTGCTGTGATATTTTAAATTTTCTATTCCAATCATCAAGGCAAAGCTTTATGAATAAACACACAAGTAAAGGATGTAGCACTAAAGTGAGGGAGGAAAGGGTGAGCGAAGGAGAAGCAACCACAAGAAACCCTAGGGGCACTGGGGCAGTCAGACATGTATGAAGAGGCAAGCTGAAGAAAGAAGCGATATATGGATCACCATAAACGATACACGTTCATGATGGGTAAAAAATCATAGAATTTTTAAGATTAGTACTGAAATTTTCATACAGACACTTGAACGAAACTGAATTCTTTTGATATAACATAAATCCACAAAAGGGTTTCTATATAATGCAGTTCAAACGTACAGGTTTCAATTCAGGGTGCATCCCTTCTCAAGATATAATTCCTTCTGGTCAAGAATTAAGATAAATTTCTTGTAAGATATATATAATGCATGAAGTATGGAGCATACCAAAAACAAATATGACTAACCTGAACAAATAGATGTTTAATGCGATCGGCTATATTATTTATCTTTAATCACATAAAAAAATAACATACAAGAGAAAACAAAAATGATTAAATCCTTCTATTAAGTATGCAAAACAAAAGAAAATTGCAACTAATCCAAAATTAATAGAGTAAGAGAACCCTAAAATGTCCTGTATCAATCTCCATTTGCAACAATTAGCAACCCATTACCCTGTTGCCTGTTCCTGTCCTTTCACTCCCAGTCTTCGTCACTCAATTGATCATCATCCTCTTCTTTGGGCGGCCTAACAACCAACACCACAGTTCCTAAACTCTCCTTGACACCAATTTCCTTCAATGCCAAACCCCTTTCCACCCTTAAACCCCCACCATCACCATCACCATTAACTTTCACCAGATAAAACCCATCATCAGCACCCACCTCCCTCTTACTCCTGTCAGCCACCACCAATATGGACTCCTCCTTATACCACCTATTCGCCTTCCACGGCAACACCCTTGCATCCACAAACGACACAACCACTCCCCCTTTTCCCAAACCCACCACAGGCTCCCATCCAGGCAACACTACCCACCTCTCCCACCCCTTCTCCGCCACCACCACACCAAACTGCCCCTCACTCCTGCACTCAAAGGGTGCCTCCAAAACCTCCCTACCCATCTCATCCGCCTTACAAACCGGCAAAACAACCACCGAGCTCGCCTCTGCCACCTCACCAATCTTCAACCTCACCACCGGAACAAGTGCCCCTTGTTCAGCCCCATCCCCTTTCTCTTCCTCCCCAGCATCCTTCCCCTTCAACTCCTCCAAAACCGTGTTTTTAGCCTTCTCAGTCTCAGCAACACGCAGCGCCTGCTCCAACGCAGAAGTTCTCTGCTCCGAGGGGTTTCTATGTTCCCTGCTCTGCCTGTAATACATGAAAGACAGACAATCTCCAGGGAGGGTATAATCAAAATTCTCCCACCTTTTCTCGCCACGCCTGCTGGGAAAATCCTTCATGGCGCGTGCAAGTTCTTGAGCTCCCTTGCCATCACACCTGTTATCAGAGTGGAAATGTGGAATGAATTGTTACATTGAATCAACTGATGATGTACAATTTATATATATATATATATATCGTACAGATGAGTAGAATAATTAAATATACTTAAGCATACAATTAGTTAACTAACTATAACTAATTGTAATTGAAACAGTTACTCTCTGTCACAACTAATTAGTTAGCGTGTCATAATGTGATACCTATTCTGGACGATGAAACGCGCAGCGGCGGCGCGTTGTGAGGCACTCAAGAGGCGAATTTCATAGAGCAATTCGGCGCCGCTGGTGTCGAAGGCGGAGATAATTTCAGGATCAGCTTTGGACTGAAGGAGGGAGTCGCGGACCTGGGCGGCGACAATGAGGCGGTTCTGCTCAACGCCGGAGATGCCGGTGACTTCTTCGATGGAAGGAGGGGAGAAGCCTTCGCGGATGAGGGAGGAGATGAGAGGGGCGTATTCGTACCAGAGGCCGAGACGGTTGGCGAGGATCTCGATGCGGCCGGTGATGTCGAGGGTGCTGAATTGGGAGGGGAGAGGAGTAGGGGGAGGCCTGAAGGGTTGGTAGAGTTGCTGTTGTTGTTGGGGATTGGAATTGGAAGAGTTGAAGTTTAGAGTGGCCGAAATGGGTTTAAGGAAATGGCGAGGATGAGTGTGAGAAATGGGGAAGAGGGTGTTGAGATTGACACAGAGTGAAAGCATGGTGATTGGTGATTGGTGACAGAGAGTGAAGGAAGGAGTTTCTTGCCTTATCTGATAGATACCACGTTTAGATTTTTTTTGGACGATGAAGACGCCCCCTGCCCCGGACCCTGCCCCTGTCTGAGTCTTCCCTCGATCCCCTTTCTTCACCTTCTCCTCAAATTATTATTATTATTATTATTATTATTATTATAATTTTCATTATTATTTTTTTTTTTACATAATTTTCATGATTTTTTTTTTTGGTTACAGACTTGCATGATGTTATTATGTAGAAGTGTATTTAAATAATAATTAATAAAAATATTAAACTGGAACACAATTTTATATATCTAAAATAATTACTCTTTGTACAAATGATTTAAATCTCTCAACATTAATTCACACTCTAATTTATTTGAATGAGTTGTTAATTTTGATAATTGGACCTAACATTGAAAAATATTCAATTAAAGAAAAAACGGATTAAGGGGGTAAATTCACCTGTTAAAGTAACTATGCGAGTTTGTCTCATTTAATTTATTTTTATTTATTTACTTTTTAAACAATTTTTTAACATTATTAAATGTTTTCACATATTTAAATGTGTGATTAATTCTGACTCGAACGTGAATTTGACCATAATTATAATGTATTTAGTAAATTTCAAATTCCTACAATGTCTAGTGGTGTTTATTAGGCTGGATTGACCCTATAAACTTGAAAATTCAAATCAAACCAATTGATTTAGTTCGGATAATCGGATTATATCGAATTAATCTTGATAAAAATTAATCTATGTTGTTAGGTTCTCAAGTTTGTGATTTTGAACTCAATGAAGTTTTTTTTATTTATAAATTCTTATTACTTATATTATGTGTTTTCTTTATGTTACAAATTAAATTTATCATTTTATTCTTCATTTGAACACTCTTAGAAGATTAGAAGATATACTAATCCATCTATCAACTAATGAATCATTGTCTTTTAGCCTATGTCTTATGAGTCATGATTGTACCTTTTTTTTTTTTTCCTGTACATGTACAGTTTATTATTTTTTGTAATTTCTGTTTTGATAAAAATTATTTTGTTGTCATATTCATTTTATTTATTCATTTTATTATTTTGTTTGTCTTTATCCTATTAACAATTTTTTTAATAAACAACCCAATAATCCGAATCAAACAAACTTGTTTTAGATTGGAATGGTTTGATTTGGGTTGACAAAAAAAATGTAGAGCTAACCAAATCAAATCAATTAAATTTAATTGGTTTAAATTTATTTTTCTATCAAATCCACCTGTGAACAACCCTATCAATTAAATGTAGCCCATAATCACTTCATAATAACAACTAGTAATTCTGCATGGCGGATATAATTTTTTTATTGCTGATCATATAAATATAAATTAAATCATCTTCTACATATTTATTTTAAATTGTCCACTAATCATATTTATGTTGATTATGTATACATTTGGTGTATTATATAGTTACTATCTTATCTAATAATGATTGATTATAATGAAAGTAGATTACAACCCGAAACGAATCTTACCAACAATGTCATGTATTTGAATCTTAAACTCACCAACTTATGAAATATTTTATCTAATCATTATTGTCAGTTTAAAATTACGCAAGCAATTGTAATATATTCAAATATAATCATTGTTTCCAAATTTTGAAATCTACTTAGAAGTTAAAATAATACTTTGACAAAGTGAAATATACTAGGAAATTAATAAAAGAAATATTATTATATGATTTTGAGAAATGTTTAATAAATCAATAGTTGATTTAATTTGAATATAACATTAACTCTTTTTTCATGAGCAATAGTTTTTTTTACGAGTGAATAACATATTAATTTGTATCAATTTTATGGATGAATAAATCAAAATAAAAGAAATCCTAAAGAAATTATGTTCAGAAATCATGAAACTAAATAATGAATTTCATAATGCAACATTTTTCTCTAAAAATATTGTAACAAAATATTAATTAATTTTTTAATAATATAAATTACATATGAATTATTATTATGAATAAAATGAAATTGCAATGGCTAAAGTGAAAAAAGAATTTATTAAAAAAATAATAAAATAAAAAAATGAATGGTCTTTTGTAACAACTAATATCAAATTATTACACTAAGTAATAATAATCTCAATGTCACAAATGTTTATCTCATTTAATTACAAACTATATATTTCTCCTAAATTTGAATTAGAATACATTATTTCCTCTTTGAATTGTTTTGAAAAATATAAGAAAATAATAACAAATGTTGATAAAAATAATTGTTACAATAAATTTCGGAGTAATAAGTTATCTCTTATATCCAGTTAATTATTCTTAAAATATATCAATTATTGAAATTAAAAATGAAATCAACTAAGAAAATTAAAAAGTTAACAATATATATATATATATATATATATATATATATATTAATAATTTAATTCTCTCTCATAACAATATATTCATTTAAAATAAGAAAAGAACACATAAAATAATAATTACAGTAACAACATTATATTACATACACTTATTAAAGAGATTTACATGAAAATAACCCTATTGATTTATTCTAATTAAAAAATAGCATCAATTCAAATAAAAAGTTATTCAATAATAACAATTAGATTTATTTTAAAATTTATGATGAAACTATAAAAATAGGCCAGAAAAAATAACCTTATTGCTATATGAAACTTTTCAAGAAATAATGTAAAAAATGATGTATTTTATTAAATAGGTAAAATCAGATTTATTTTATTCAATAATAAATAATTGTAAAATTATAAAAATACCCTTAAATTGGGCAAAAAAAGTTTCCTTGGGTGAATAACAATTAGGAATACTTCAAAAGAATATGAAAAAATTTAAAAGTTATTGAGTGGGGTGAATGAAACTACTAAAGACAAATAAAAGTCATTTTTATAGGAAACAAAATACACTTAAAATCGAATTAATAGGAAATTAAATTTTGAAAATAATTAAATTACCAAATAATAAAAATTAAAGAATATTACCAAATTAACCACAAAATAGGAAAGAAAGTAAACCCTAGTAAAACTCTAGAGTTACACAAGGATACTCTTCTTTTATATATAAATGATAAATAGATAAAAAATAAAAGATATGGTGACAAATTACTTAGCTAACTATGTCAAGATTTGTAAGCATAACATTTGAAAGAAGGAACCATCGAATTTCATTATCATATTTCTTACACATGATTTTAGTTTTTTATAAATTCAATCTTCAAATAAAATAAATAAACAAAAACTTAAAAAGACAATTCATAAGATTATCTAAATTAGCCTTTAAATATTATGTGAGTGAAAATTAAATATTAAGTGAATAAGAATTATAATAGAAATATAATTGGGAGTTGTATAAAAATTGTAAGGCTCGAAATAACTAAAGGTAATTAAGATAATTACTTAAGAAATTAAAAACACTTAATATTGTTGAAAACTATAGTAGAAATATAATTAAGAGAGTTGCATATTAATATTGTTGAAAGCTATAGTTGAAATATAATTACGAGAGTTGTATAAGAATTGTAAGGCTTGGAAAAAATTAAAGATAATTAAGATAGTTGCTTAAGAAATTTAAAACACTTAATATTATTGAAAGTTCTAAAGTGATTAATTAAAAGCATCTAAATATAAAATAACTGAAATACTCTTAGTTTAGGAAGGAAAAGTAAACTCTAAGACAACCTTAGGGCAACACCAACGTTTCTACTTTTATATATAAAAGATAAATAAATAAAAGATAAAAGACATGATGACTAATTACTTAGCAAACTATGCCAATGTTTGTGAGCATAATATTTGGATGAAAAATCACTAAATTTCATTATCCAACTTCTTACATATAATTTTAATTTTGTACAAATTCAATCTTCAAATTAAAAAATGAAATAAAAACTTAAAAAATTCTCTTTTATAAGATTATCTAAATTAGCCCTTAAATATTAAGTGAGTAAAAATTATAGTAAAATATAATTAAGAGAGTTGTGCAAGAATTATAAAACTTGAAAAAAAAATCAAAGGTAAATAAGATAGTTGTTTAGGAAATTTAAAATACTTAATATTGTTGAAAACTATAATGAAAATATAACTAAGAGAGATATGTAAGAATTGTTAGACTTGAAAAAAATCAAAAATAATTAAAACAATTGCCTAAGAAATTAATTAATAAAATTTTAAAGTAATTAATTAAAAGCATCTTAATATAAAATACTTTAAATACCATCAATTTAAGAGGAAAAATAAACCTTAAAGTAATTTTAAGGTAACACCAATGTATTCTACTTTAATATATAAAAGATCAAATGCATAGTATGTGTGAAATTTATTTAGCCAAAACTTTATCCTTATAAGTGGTTTGAATATTTGGAATATATTTATGATATTTTATATTTTTAGAATAAAAGTTAGACATAATCTCTATTAGTATTTTTTTTCTTCTAAATAATGTCTATTAGTAATTAAGATTTTTTTTTCAACATTTTTATAAAAGATTTAAAACAGCCTTTAAATTTTAATATTATTCTTTTAATTAGCCTTTAAGAATTAAATAGACACAGATGTACCATTTATAATTATTTAAAAATAAATAACTGAAAAAATGTAAAGCTTATAATATTTTATATACACTTTTTTTTCTTAATTTAATATACTTGGTTCTCCTCTTTTCTTATACACATTCGTATTTTTTCAAATAAAAAGAGGTTTTGCTAACATTCAAAATAGAAATTTTCATAAAATATAGAATATTTAATACAATGTAAATTAGAAAAATTATACTTTTTATTAAAAAAATCCTATTTTAGATTTTATAACAAACAAAAACCCTAAGAAAATTAATCACCAACACTTGTATAATGAGTATTTTTATCAAAGAAAAGAGTATACACTCTTCTTAAACTTTAACTTTTTTATAAATTACTACTTAAAACTTTAAAATTTTTTTAATTAGTTCTTAAATTTTAATTAATATCTCAATAAATCTTTCTGTTTAATTTGAATATGTTAATTCATTAATGATAATATTATGTAACAACATCTTATTTATATTAATATTTTTTGAACTATTTATTTATTAAAATTTAATTATAAATACATTTTATTATTACAAAATAAATAAGATAAATAAATTTATTTTGAATTAATAAAGAACAAATTTTGTTTTTTATTTATTTTGTAAAAAAATATATTTAAATTAAATTTTCATAAATAAATTAATAAATAATTTTAAATTAATATTAATAAAAATAAAATATTATTATATAATATTATCGTTATTAAATTAATTGATTTAAATTAAATATAAAAATTTATTGAAAAATTAATTAAAATTTAAAAATTAATTAAAAAAATTTAAAATTTATGGTAATGATTTATATCAAGTTTAAAGTTTAAAGAGTTTATATATTATTTTCCTTTTTTATCAAATACACACGGTGCAATTTTGGCTATCACAAACGAGACGTATTGAGATGGGGCTGCCGGCTGTGTGACAATACTGTTGCTTCCTGGTTGTGTTCCTCCATCGTGCAATTTAGGGTTTGCAGAGTTCTACTCTGTCTTCAATTTTTCACACTCACCCCGCATCATGCTTACAACCTCCAAGTAATAAGCTTTTTCGACTGATTTTTGTTTGTGACGCATCGCAGTCCCTCAGCAGTTTCGTTTTGGCAACTCGCGAAACACAATCAGCTAGTGCAACACGGTATCATATTTTGTTCCTTGGTTTCAATTTCAAATTCAACAGCCAAAGCCAAATGATACAAAATTTCGAGGCTTTTTCCCTCAAAATATTTGAAGAATGTCAGAAAACAAATTTTGATGCCATTCTTATGTCTTTTTGAATACTTTAAAATTCACTGCATTCCAAAATTTTGAAAAATTATCATAATTGTTCATGCTTTGAGTCATAAGCTGCTTATATAATATCTATGTTGGTGGTGCTTCATTCATATTTGCTTGAAGGTATTAGTACAATGGCGGAAGATCTGGTGCTAGATACTGCAATCAGAGATTGGGTGCTGATCCCTCTCTCAGTGGTTATGGTTCTTATTGGTGTGCTCCGCTATTTTGTCTCTAAGCTTATGCTCTCTTCCCAAACTCCTGATGCCAAAATTGTTAAAGAGGGGTATTTCCCAATCCTTAATTCAAAAGTTGATTATGTAGCCTTTTTATTTTTATTTTTTTTCCGCTTTCCCTTTCTTAATTTGATACCAGAGGGATTTTGTGGTGATATTAATCCAGGCAAGTGATCCTTAGAGCTCGGAATTTACGCGCTGGAGCAAATTTGGTTCCTTCAAAGGCTTTTCGTGCCCGCAAGATCTATTTTTGTAACGAGGTTTGTTTGCTTAGTGTGTATTTTAGTTTTGAAGAAGGTTTGAATGTGTGGTTCTTAATTTGGAGAAATTGAAGTTTGACTTTAATGCTTCCTGTTGTGGGTGATGATGACTTATCCTGTGGGGCAATTGATTCAGCCATATGCCTTGTGAAGTTTCTTGAGTTAGACTTATTTCCTTGTATTCGAACCTTGTTTTGCTGGATCCTTTACTGGATAAAATTGATGAATAAATTTTAAATTTGACATTTTTACAACAGCACTAAAACTCATCAGAGTTAATAACTCTGTCTTGATCAACCAGTTCAGCGATGAACTAATTTTAAATGATCATATACCCAACCAGTTCAGTGGTGAACTAATTTTTTGTCTACTTTCATTGAAGGAAAACGGTCTGTTGTTTGTTCCAAAGGGCCAAGTCCAGAATCCGCAAGCACAGATGTTCTCTGATCCAAACATGGCCATGGATATGATGAAAAAAAACCTTTCAATGATTATTCCTCAGGTGTTGAAATTAGAGTTTCACAGTACTTTGGCATAAGATTTTAGATCATACTCCTAACCTTTTACTGTATTTTTGCCAATGATGAGGAGATGCCTTACTAACTTTTTCTTTTGTTGTTTCCCCTTGTTGGATAGACTCTTACCTTTGCTTGGGTGAACTTTTTCTTTTCTGGATTTGTAGCAGGTAATTTTTTACACTTTGCTTCCCCTCCTTGTTTCTTACTGGTTGAGTGAAATATTTCTTTCGTGTGAATTCATAATCTTCAAGACGTCTCTGTTTGTTTATGTTGATCATTTTAAAGTCTCAAGATGCCAGCTTTTTCTGTTCATAATTATTTTTTGGTTAACTTTCTGTTAATAATTATGCAACTGGTATTTTGTATAAGCACATACATGCTTTCACTTATGATAGTACCATCTGCTGGGCCTAGCCTTAGATTCCCTACTTTTTATTATTTACCTCTCAAAAAATGTTTAAAACTTTCCTGCAGCCAAGATACCCTTTCCACTGACACAGAGGTTTAGGTCGATGTTACAAAATGGAATAGACCTTAGCACAGTAGATGTTAGCTATGTCAGCAGTCGTTCTTGGTAATCTTCATTTTAATAGAACTTACAATTTCCTCTGGATGTATCTCTCTCTACCTGTTTCACTCTTACTTCGATTTAATTGTCATGATTGCATTTCAGGTACTTCCTCAACCTGTTCGGATTAAGAGGATTGTTTAGTCTCATCTTGGGGGAAGAAAATGGTTAGTGATGGTTTGAAAGCTGAGCACTTTAATATGTATACTTTTAACTATCTCATCAATTTCAAGAATTTGAATTTATACTACTTTTCAGTATTTTGTCCATTTTTCGTTTAAAGATGGGGTTTGGTTAGACACTAGCCAGAAGTTGTGATGTGTTGCTTTTGATACAGCTGTAGATGATACACAACGTATGATGCAAATGGGTGGATTTGGATTTGATCCTTCAAAGGTACAAATATGAGTGGTTTGCTCTAAGTTTTTCATAAATTTGACGATCAATCTTTGCTCTTATATATGTTAAATATGGACAATTATTATTTGATTCCATTACTATTGAACCCCCCCCCCCTTTTTTTTCAACCATACCCCAAGGAAAAAATGATCATTTATTTCAATGAGGTGCTCTGGTATAAATAATTTTTCACTAAGGATGGGGATGATAGCCTGGTGAACTTGAACACACTTCTGGAAAGAGAAGCAAAATGTAGGTGCATTGTACCTAGTGTATAACAAAAGGAAAAAAGAGTAGTCTTTGCTTAGGATTTGGCTAATTTGCAATATTATCATTATTTTTTAATGGTGAAAAATGGGAAAATACAGTAATATGACGGATTCCTCATCTGTTCAAACAGAGTAGGTAAAGGTGTAATTGCGACTCAAATGAATCCTAGTCCAGTCTCTGACAAAGCAATCCCCAATCTTATTTTTAATCTTGTTTTCAGGGTCTGAGTGCTGAGAAAGACAATCTTGACATAACGCAGCATGACTGGGCCTTACCAAATTTTGAGCAGCGTGCTGAAGCTGTGTTGAGGAAAGTCGTCAGTTGAACAATGTTAAGTTTAATTGCTTGCATTTTGTTGCTGTTGGAGCTTTACCATCTGCGGCAAAATATATAGCAGGTCATGTTGAGACCATGAGTGTAATGTTGAAGCCAAACCTTTTTCATCATATTAGAAAACATTGTCACGTTTTTGTTGAAATGAAACCAGGACTGAAATTATTCATTCTTGCATGTATTTTTCAGAATGCCTATAACATAAGAAGCATGAAAATTTCCCATGAAATGTTGAGCCGTGTACTGTGTTTGAAGTTCTATCCTCTTGATACCGTAAGTCCCACATCCCATTCCAATCTCAACTTTTCTGAGGAAATTATTATTGCTAGTTTTTTTGGAGACAAACTAAAAACGGAAGGCATTTCCCAGCAGTTATAAAAGGAAAGTTCCAAAATGTAACTGGTCGTTTTACTGAACGAAGCATGTCCTCTGAAAAGTAATTTTAGAACTAACGCTGTCTTGATGTTAAAGTTCAACCGCACCATAAAATGAATTTGAAAAAGCTGCAGCATGAATTTCATTTGGACGGTAATGATCGCACTTTCTGAGGCGGTTCCAATAGCAGACAGCGGCCTAGATCCCTTGTTGGCTCTTGCTTATCCATTGTCCAGAGTCTAAACTCCCAAACATGAATTTGAAAATTTGCTTAGCAAAAGTGACTTCAATAAACCGTAAAATTCGTCAACACCTCGACCGTAGCAGAATGTAACTTTTCAGCACTTGGGCACCAAGATATTGCTTGATCACGGATTATGTCTGCTACATGATAACCTTATGCCAAAACTGATCTGTGCTCTCTAATTTAATTTCATTCAACTAACAGTAATTTGGGGGGGGGGGGAACTTTTATTAGGACCTTTCCAATTAAACTATTTGGTGTAAATCCTCAATTTGTAGGTACATATACGCTATCTGCAGCAGTGAAGTAGTGGGTTACGGAAAATATCAATTAAATTTCCACCTAAAGCCTGTTATTAATGAGATGCTGCTCTTCTATGTTGTTTACTTGTCTTCATTAAGAACTAGCATAATTTAATTTCACGAATTGGAAATTTTTAATTTATTTTACAATTGTCCCATTTTGGGTGCCTAGCTAGCTGCCAAACTGTCTCTAAAGCGAACGGTGGATCCACTGCAGAGTACACTTGTGAGCGAAACATATAAAGAAACCCCAGAACATGAATGCATAATAATCAATCAACTAAGTGCAGTACACAGTGAAGAGTGAAACCCACTCAGTGTCATGCTGATATGACACTGGGTCTCCACCATTTGAATTTGTAAATCCTTAAATTTATTGCAATTTGAAAATAATTGTATTAGTAAGATCTTATCTAAATATTTCTATTTTTTGGATGATTATAGATAAGGGAAAATTTTAACAATGGGAAAACATTGCATCTGGATATGCTAATGACTTTTAATCTGTCAGTGAACAACCAGCCTTCTCTTTAGTCCAGAAACCCAAGTCCCATTTGAAGTGGAGACCAAGGAGGCGGTGACAGAGAAGCCAGCACCCGAGAAGACAGAAGATGTTACCATCTAATACTGACACAGCAACACATGCATACCAACTCGCTAACCAGCCAAAATAACTGTTTTATTCTCGCTTTCTGTAATTCAGTTATTTATTGTTGGTTAGTTATTTGGTAGGCTGGTTGCTGATAGACTATTAGTTAGTTAGCATAGTTAGTTACTGTTATAACAGATTTCTGTTCATTTGTTTTCTTAGCTTGTCTTTGAATGTACACAAGCAATGATTAGTGATGTCAAGTTCTTAATTTTTCACAAACTCAGTTTTTTCGCATGATATTAGAGTCTGCCACGTGCTCATATTCTTCTAACAAAAAAAGTTGAGATAATTAGTGTACACCCTAAACCCAAAGTTCCATTGCGTGAGAAAGCATGTTAGAAATATAATAAAGTTATCCATAAATCCCTCGTCCTAAAAGCTTTAAGCTTATGAGATAATTAGTCCTTGACAAAGGGAAAGCCTATAAAGATGTGAAGGAAGAGCCAACAGCGGATGGAGAAGGCTCCAAATAAACTACTGAAATCGAATTAAGGAAGTTTGGATAAAAATAGAACAAATGACATAGGTGTGTTGTGAGACAGAGAAAAGGATTCTTCGAGTTATGTGAAAGGATATACAAGAAACTTTGGGTCGAGTACGATTTAAGTTATTTAACTCAATGATTATTCTTGTACGATATAATCACACTTTCATAATGACTTACCAAATCTTGTTAAATTTCTTGTGTCTATGTACTCTTATTATCATCTTATTTATTTGACTCCACTCTTATGGCTCCCAAGTCCCAACAAGAATTTGATAATATCGACTCCGCCAAATTTTTCTTTCTTAAAATAATAATAATAATAATAATAATAATAATAATAATAATAATAATAATAATAATAATAATAATAACTCTTGTATCGGCAAGCTTGTCTATTCATTTCTTTGTCGTTGTTACTGTGGATTTGGTCATTAACCTTTACTAAAAATGGCATATTTACTTCTTTATTCCATCGAATGCATTGATTTCTCCCACCTGCCAATTTATTTTTCCCCCTCTTTAGTTAACTTTCATTCATTTCCATCTTTCTTCTTGTCTTTGTCTCTCTTTCTTTTTCTGTGGCAGCGCCACACGCACCAATCCTTTCTTATCTTATTATATCTATATAATTTTAAAGTCAAATCCTAACAATTATTGTGGTTTGGACCTTGGTACATAAATTGTCTTAGGTGTTGTGCTCAGTACACTGCACCATCCATTCTGCTAAAAAGATTCCAAAACAGAAAGGCATGCAGAAGTACAAAATGGAGAATCCACATCTGCAACACAATTCAGCCCAGGATGAATTGAATAGTGAAAGGGAACGAGAGCTAAAGGCTTTTGATGACACTAAAGCTGGTGTCAAAGGACTGGTTGATGCTGGCATATCTAAAATTCCTCAGATTTTCATTGCATCCACTAATGGGGTCTCATCCAAAACATCATCATCAGCTTCCACGTTCCAGATTCCAGTGATAGACCTTAAAGTTGAACACTTGCAAGAAAATGTTGTTGGACGAAAAGATATCATAGACAAGGTTCGAGTAGCCTCTGAAACATGTGGTTTTTTTCAGGTTGTGAACCATGGCATCCCCAAAGAGATCCTTGATGAGATTATTGAAGGAATCCGTAGATTTCACGAACAGCCACATGATGTTAAAAAGGAATATTACACCCGTGATCGCTCAAGGCAAGTGAGATTCAACAGTAACTTTGACCTGTATCAATCAAAAGCAGCAAACTGGAGAGATAGTTTGTTTTGTGGCATGGCTCCAGAGTCTCCGAAACCTGAAGAATTTCCTACTGCTTGCAGGTATGCTCAATCAGATCCATAATAAAAATTTCAAAAAGGATTCCACCAAAAAAAATAAATCTCAAAGGATGTTAATTCATAATTCAAACAGAAGACGAAAACCTTGTTTTCTACAAATAGTAAATGTTACTTTTTGGGTACAATTTGTTAAAGGAAAAATATACTTGCACAAATTATGCATGTGCACGAAGTGGGGTCCATATGTTATTCAATGATTTGCACCAGAGTATGTAAAGAATGTATCAGTGAAAATTTGTGCAAGTATTACAATATATGCGAAAATGGAGTGAGACTCAAAATAACATATACAGTAGAAGTAACAAATGGGTGGTTCGCAAACATGCTCTTAATACTCTACTAAAACTTGTATGAATTTGGTTCAGTTTTTACTTTTAAGCTCACTGATGTAGTAATTTTACAGCTTTTAGCATTCATTCAAGCAAATTGAATTTAGATTTCCAAAACTCTTTCAGTATTTCAGAATATTGAACTAATGGAGTCCAAATATTGTGTGTATTAGTAGCAACTTGCAACAGCTTACAAAAAATCATGATAAGTTGAAACATGTAACTTGTCTGTCTAGAACTTAAATAAGTAAAAGGTATTGGTCTTGACACTCTTACAGGGAGATCACAATTCGTTACTCAGACCATGTTAAGAGGCTCGGAATTACCCTATTGGAGTTGCTATCGGAGGCTCTGGGCCTCAACTCCAAACACCTGGAAGAGATGGAATGTGGCAAAGGGCACATCCTGGCTTGTCACTACTACCCAGCATGCCCAGAGCCCGACAGAACAATGGGAACCTCATTACACTCTGACCCAGATTTCTTCACTATCCTTCTTCAAGATCACATTGGTGGCCTCCAAGTGCTTTACCAAAATCAATGGGTTGATGTCAAGCCAGTGGAGGGAGCTTTAACTATTAATCTTGGAGACCTGATCCAGGCGAGTACCAATTTGTAGCATGCATGCAAGGGCCAAATTAAAAAAATTATTAGAGTGCAAGCATCATATATATCTTACTATATTAATATAGTTCTGGATAGACTCCCAAACTTTAATGTAGTTTTGCCCTGCACAACATGCATCCTACATCTTCACTATGCGAAAAAAAGGGTCAATCACATCCTGATGATTATGATTTTGAAGTTTGAACCACTGCCACTGATACTCATTGACACTTCAAGAAAATAAGCAAGCTTCATTATAGTCTCTAGTGCAATACTAGTATTTTTCTCAAACCATGTTCAAGTATCAAGATGCTTCAAAAAGTTAATTTATGTTTTGGTACTGCAGCTTATCTCTAATGATAAATTCAAGAGTGCCAAGCACAGAGTTTTAGCAAACACTGTAGGACCAAGGATATCAGTGGCCTGCTTCTTCAGCACTCATCTTCATCCATCTAATCGGGTTTATGCTCCCTTAAAAGAGTTGTTATCAGAAGAGAATCCTCCTCTTTACAAGGAAACAACGGTGAGGGATTATGTTGTCCATTACAGTTCGAAAGGGCTTGGCGCGAGCACCCCTGCACTTGAAGATTTTAGGCTTTGAAGCAGTAGTATACGTTGTATTTTGGTTTCTCCAATGGCACAACTATATACAGAACTACCTCTGAAGAATCTTTACTTTGCGTTTTATAAGCGTAGTTCTTGTACATGTTTGTTTCAAATCATATTTTCATTTATGATATGTTATCCAATAGTTGCATTCCCTATCTCCAACGTCAAAATAGAAAAGATGACATCCCAAATATTCATCATTTTCTTTTCCCCCAATTTCGTTAGCAATATCAATGAAAAATATTTTTGAGTCTTCTTAATAAGTTAAATTCTTAGGATAATTGAACGAAATTAACTGCCTTAATTGCATGACCTTACAGACTATGCAAGCATGTCATTAGTACTTGGTAGCATGGCAAACCTTTGGTGATATGCCCTTAAACTTCAATGAAATTTGTTCAGACAATATATGGATGGAATATATTACCTGTTAAGAGTCTCACATCACCTGTCTCAATATTTCGAGCGTGATTTATATATCTGTTAAGTCACTCCACTTAAAGTCAATTGGTTTTAGGTTAGAATCTAATATGGTAGGTATCAAAACCAATATCTCATTTTCGTTGCCTATTTCGTAAGGCTTGTTTATACCTACTTCGTCAGGCCTTGTTTCTGCTGTTATGCTTGTTTTTGTCTGTTTCGTCTAGACATCTGTGGAGGGGGGTGTTAAAAGTCTCACATCGTCTTGTTTCTGCCTACTTCTTTAGGCTTTGTTTCTGCTGCTATGCTTGTTTCTGCCTGTTTCGTCTAGGCATATGTGGAGGGGGTGTTAAGAGTTCTACATTGTCTACCTCGATAATTCTTAAGTAACAAATTGAACTTTGGAGTCACCACAATTCTGACCCCATAATTACAAGTAACAAATTGACATTGCTCCTAATACACTATTAATAATTCTCTGAATTTTGTTCATTTTTAAGCTCACTGATATAGTAACTTTGCAGATTCAAGCAAGTTGAATTTGGGTTTCCATGTCAGAATATTAAACTGATGGAGCCCAAATATTGTGTTGCAACATATATCAGAGAATGATGATAATTAGAAACATGTAATGTGATTTGTCTGGAAAAATATGTAAGTAATGTGTGTTGTTCTTGACTTGGCACTCTCACAGTGAGATCACGATTCGTTACTCGGAGCATGTAAAGAGGCTCGGCCTCACCCTATTGGAGTTGCTGTCGGAGGCTTTGGGGCTCAAACCAAAACACTTGGAAGAGATGGAATGTGGTAAAGGGCACAATTTGATATTTCACTACTACCCTGCATGCCCGGAACCTGACAGAACTTTGGGAATCACAGAACACTCTGACCCAGATTTCTTCACTATCCTTCTTCAAGATCATATTGGTGGCCTCCAAGTGCTTTATCAAAATCAATGGGTTGATGTCAAGCCACTGGAGGGAGCTTTAACTGTTAACCTCGGGGACCTAATCCAGGCGAGTACTAAATTGTAGCGTGCATGCTAGGCTCAAACTAAAAAAATGTAGAGTGCAAGCATCATATAAATCTTATATTAACAAATTTTTCACTGAATACATATCTAGTTTTAGGGGAATATAGGCCCCAAACTTAAATATAGTTCTGCCCTGCACGCATGCATCCTACAATAGTATGCGAAAAAAGGGCCAATCACATTTTGATTTTGATTTGGAAGTTTGAACATTGACACGTTATGAAGCAAGCAAGCGTAACAATAGTCTCTAGTGCAATACTAGTTTTTTTTTTCCCAATCCATGTTCAAGTATCAAGATGTTTCAAAAAGTTAGTTTCTGTTTTGGTACTGCAGCTTATATCTAATGATAAATTCAAGAGTGCCAAGCACAGAGTTTTAGCTAACCCTGTAGGACCAAGGATATCAGTGGCCTGCTTCTTCAGCACTCATCTTCAACCATTTAATCGAGTTTATGGTCCCATAAAAGAGCTGTTATCAGAAGAGAATCTTCCTCTTTACAAGGAAACAACAGTGAGGGATTATGTTGTCAATTACAATTCAAAAGGGCTTGGCACCCTTGCACTTGAGGATTTTAGGCGTTAAGGCAGCTGTATGAGGTGTACTTCGGTTTCTCTAATCGCACCACTATATTTCAGAACTACCGCTGAGGAATCTTTACTTGTGTTAAATAAGCACAGTTCTCGTAGATGTTTGTTTCAAAATGCTTTGATGTTGTATTTTTGTTAATGATTTGTTATCAAGCAGCTGCATTTTCTTCGAAGTAGAAAAGATAACATTGCAAATATTAATCATTTTCGGATTTTTTCCCCCAAATTTCTTTAGCAATATTTTTGAACTATATTCGAATATATTCTTAATAATTTAAACTCCTAGGATAATTGATTTCTTAAAATATTGTTAAAGGTTCTTCAGTGATCAATAATTCAATACATGCTAGTATGCTAACCATCATCCCATAATCAGATCAGCATAAGAATTTGGTAGAATTTTCATGAATTTTTATTCCTATATATAAGAAAGAGCAGTAATGCGAGCCCCCACGGCTGTTCTGAATTTCCCAGCTGAAGCGGTTCACAAATCACTTCAGAAGATGGACTTTGGTTTCCAGAATGGGTGCTCTCAGGCTTTGGAACTAAAGAAGAGGCACTTCATGAAGGGGAAGTTGGAGAGCAAGAAGATGAAAAAGAAGCATGAAGGGCTGAGGATAGGCAGAAACAGCAGCAATGTCAAAGAAGCCGAAATGTGAAAGTAGCAACCCATTGAAGATGAAAAACAAGGAGTACGAATAGGCACCCATCATGTTATTTGGGAAACAACAATAATGCAAAATGTAAAGTTTCTAGGGTAACAGAATGAATGTTAAAAGTTTATACGACGAGGATATTTACACCATTGAAAGTTGCAACCTGAAGTGCCACTACGAATATTTGAATGCTATATATTTTGGAAACAGTCCTAAGCTAACTAAATATTATCTCATGAGCTTCCCCTTATAATCACAAACTGTTTGGTTTTCGGGATCAACAGACTAATGTGTAGAGATGGATATCGGAGATGCCAATATGTTTCCTAGATAGGTGCCATGTAAGATTCTTTTCTAGCATTCTGCAGTACGAATTTATATCATTGGACGCAATCCCATCACCCCATTATCTACAGACTACAATCTTCTACTATGATACAAGAACCTGAGCTCTATCACTCAGACACCTATAAATGACATAAATTATATTATAGCATACAGACTCTAGCATCAAAATAAATTCATGAAAACATCCACTACCAAGCTTTATTTCTGCCTCAAAGTCACACTTCATTCACCACATTACAAATTCACACGCAGACTCTGAGATGTCACACTCTGTCCACGATCATTGCTTCAGGCTTTTCAACGCTGCAGCAAAAATCTAATAATCAAGAGAACAACCATAATTTAATTATCTGTTGCTGTGATTTTCTAGCAGTATATTATCAAAATTACTGTCATATTTCAAAAGTAAGCAGAGAAAGTGACTGATATTTAAAATGGTGTTATGTTATTTTTATGCATTTTTTTCATTGCCAATAATAGCACTAACTCAAGCAAGTTAGAACAAGACAAATATGTAATGCAGTTATGAAAATAAAGAAAGCCTCACTCATGAAAAGAATGTCCTACAAGCTATCAATCAGTCATCAATTGAGAATGTGACATATTCCTTCAGTCGCAAGGGCAACTTCACAATCAAACACAGAAAAAAGGTAATGGATGCATGCACAAATGAGCAGCTTGAGTGTGACCGCTACATAACATGAATCGAAATTAGATACACATTGATGCAAGAAACAGATGGAAGGTGCTAAAAAATTATCATCATTTGTGTACGTTTGCATAATAAAGGCAGAGCCTCAACTTAGATGGCTTTGACATAAAGCCACCACATCTCTCAACATAGATAATCATACCGGTTTTATTAGTTGGTGAAGTAAAACAACAAAAATTAAAGTATTAAATAATCTATTCTAGGATTAGAATCAAGTATATGTTGAATGATTCCAAGATCCAATTGGCTATAACAAATCAAATATCTCAACTAACATTGATGTGCTATAGTCCATAAACCAGTCATGTCAACATTGGGAATAATTTATGTAGTGTCCCTTTGGGAAAAGAAGGGAGAGATACAATCGATGTAAATTTTACACCAAAGAAAAGAAAGGTTCTTTCGTTTCTCTTCTTTTTCCCTTATTTCCATTGTGTTTGCTTTAGTCATATAACTACAAAACGAGGCTAAAATTTATAACACAGAATGACAGAAGATATATAATGACACCATTTACAGAAAGATATACCTTAGATGGTGGCTGGGGATACTGTCTCAAATCTGCTTCTGCACCAGGAGATCGATTGTGCTTACTGCTTCCCTCATACTTGTCAGAACTGCTTTTCTCTTTGTATTCCAGAATCCCCTGATCAAATTCCTCATTAAGGGGCTGATATTTGCACAAAAAGGATAAAAAGTATATAGTACAACAACAGTAATTACATAACCGGGAGTGGATTAGTGGTGAGAGGTTTGAGTAATTTGCAAGAGGTCACAGGTTAAGGCCTCCATGCTGCTATTGTACCAAAGAAACAACAGCAATTTTACTTTCTTAAAATAATAATAATAATAATAATAATAACTCTTGCATCAGCAAGCTTGTCTCTTTATTTCTTTGTCGTTATTATTGTGGATTTGGTCATTAACCTTTACTAAAAATGGCATATTTACTTCTTTATTTCATCGAATGCATTGATTTCTCCCACCTGCCAATTTATTTTTCCCCCTGTTTAGTTAACTTTCATTCATTTCCATCTTTCTTCTTGTCTTTGTCTTTCTTTTTCATTTCTCTCTTTCTTTTTCTGTGGCAGCGGCACACGCACCAATCCTTTCTTATCTTATTATATCTATATAATTTTAAAGTCAAATCCTAACAATTATTGTGGTTTGGACCTTGGTACATAAATTGTCTTAGGTGTTGTGCTCAGTACACTACACCATCCATTCTCCTAAAAAGATTCCAAAACAGAAAGGCATGCAGAAGTACAAAATGGAGAATCCACATCTGCAACACAATTCAGCCCAGGATGAATTGAATAGTGAAAGGGAACGAGAGCTAAAGGCTTTTGATGACACTAAAGCTGGTGTCAAAGGACTGGTTGATGCTGGCATATCTAAAATTCCTCAGATTTTCATTGCATCCACTAATGGGGTCTCATCCAAAACATCTTCATCAGCTTCCACTCAGTTCCAGATTCCAGTGATAGACCTTAAAGTTGAACACTTGCAAGAAAATGTTGTTGGACGAAAAGATATCATAGACAAGGTTCGAGTAGCCTCTGAAACATGTGGTTTTTTTCAGGTTGTGAACCATGGCATCCCCAAAGAGATCCTTGATGAGATTATTGAAGGAACCCGTAGATTTCACGAACAGCCACATGATGTTAAAAAGGAATATTACACCCGTGATGGCTCAAGGCAAGTGAGATTCAACAGTAACTTTGACCTGTATCAATCAAACGCAGCAAACTGGAGAGATAGTTTGTTTTGTGGCATGGCTCCAGAGTCTCCGAAACCTGAAGAATTTCCTACTGCTTGCAGGTATGCTCAATCAGGTCCATAATAAAAATTTCAAAAAGGATTCCACCAAAAAGAAAAAAATCTCAAAGGATGTTAATTCATAATTCAAACAGAAGACGAAAACCTTATTTTCTACAAATAGTAAATGTTACTTTTTGGGTACAATTTGTTAAAAGGAAAAATATACTTGCACAAATTATGTATGTGCACGAAGTGGGGTCCATGTGTTATTCAATGATTTGCACCGGAGTATGCAAAGAATGTATCAGTGAAAATTTGTGCAAGTATTACAATATATGCGAAAATGGAGTGAGACTCAAAATAACATTAGAGTAGAAGTAACAAATGGGGGGGTTCGCAAGCATGCTCTTAATACTATACTAAAACTTGTATGAATTTGGTTCAGTTTTTACTTTTAAGCTCACTGATGCAGTAATTTTACAGCTTTTAGCATTCATTCAAGCAAATTGAATTTGGATTTCCAAAACTCTTTCTGTGTTTCAGAATATTGAACTAATGGAGTCCAAATATTGTGTGTATTTGTAGCAACTTGCAACAGCTTACAAAAAATTATGATAAGTTGAAACATGTAACTTGTCTGTCTAGAACTTAAATAAGTAAAAGGTATTGGTCTTGACACTCTTACAGGGACATCACAATTCGTTACTCAGACCATGTTAAGAGGCTCAGAATTACCCTATTGGAGTTGCTATCGGAGGCTCTGGGCCTCAACTCCAAACACCTGGAAGAGATGGAATGTGGCAAAGGGCACATCCTAATTTGTCACTACTACCCAGCATGCCCAGAGCGCGACAGCACAATGGGAACCTCAGAACACTCTGACCCAGATTTCTTCACTATCCTTCTTCAAGATCACATTGGTGGCCTCCAAGTGCTTTACCAAAATCAATGGGTTGATGTCAAGCCAGTGGAGGGAGCTTTAACTATTAATCTCGGAGACCTGATCCAGGCGAGTACCATTTTGTAGCATTCATGCAAGGGCCAAATTAAAAAAATTATTAGAGTGCAAGCATCATATATATCTTACTATATTAATATAGTTCTGGATCGACTCCCAAACTTTAATGTAGTTTTGCCCTGCACAACATGCATCCTACATCTTCACTATTCGAAAAAAAGGGTCAATCACATCCTGATGGTTATGATTTTGAAGTTTGATCCACTGCCACTGATACTCATTGACACTTCAAGAAAATAAGCAAGCTTCATTATAGTCTCTAGTGCAATACTAGTATTTTTCTCAAACCATGTTCAAGTATCAAGATGCTTGAAAAAGTTCATTTATGTTTTGGTACTGCAGCTTATCTCTAATGATAAATTCAAGAGTGCCAAGCACAGAGTTTTAGCAAACACTGTAGGACCAACGATATCAGTGGCCTGCTTCTTCAGCACTCATCTTCATCCATCTAATCGGGTTTATGCTCCCTTAAAAGAGTTGTTATCAGAAGAGAATCCTCCTCTTTACAAGGAAACAACGGTGAGGGATTATGTTGTCCATTACACTTTGAAAGGGCTTGGCGCGAGCATCCCTGCACTTGAAGATTTTAGGCTTTGAAGCAGTAGTATACGTTGTATTTTGGTTTCTCCAGTGGCACAACTATGTACAGAACTACCTCTGAAGAATCTTTACTTTGCGTTTTATAAGCGTAGTTCTTGTACGTGTTTGTTTCAAATCATATTTTCATTTATGATATGTTATCCAATAGTTGCATTCCCTATCTCCAACGTCAAAATAGAAAACATGACATCCCAAATATTCTTCATTTTCTTTTCTCCAATTTCGTTAGCAATATCAATGAAAAATATTTTTGAGTCTTCTTAATAAGTTAAATTCTTAGGATAATTGAACGAAATTAACTGCCTTAATTGCATGACCTTACAGACTATGCAAGCATGTCATTAGTACTTGGTAGCATGGCAAACCTTTGGTGATATGCCCTTAAACTTCAATGAAATTTGTTCAGACAATATATGGATGGAATATATTACCTGTTAAGAATCTCACATCGTCTGTCTCAATATTTTGAACGTGGTTTATATATCTACTTGGTCACTCTACTTAAAGTCAATTAGTTTTAGGTTGGAATCTAATATGGTATCAATACCAATTTCTCATTTTCATCACCTACTTCGTAAGGCTTGTTTCCGCCTACTTTGTCAGGCCTTGTTTCTGTTGCTATGCTTGTTTTTGCTTATTTCGTCTAGGCATCTGTGGAGGAGGGTGTTAAGAGTCCCATATCGTCTTGTTTTTGCCTACTTCGTCAAGCCTTGTTTCCGCTGCTATGCTTGTTTTTGCCTGTTTTGTCTAGGCATCTGTGAAAGAGGTGTTAAGAGTTTCACATCGTCTAATATCAGATAAAGTAATGAAACTAACTAACTGCAATTATTATTGAATGAAAAATTGAAAAATTACAATAGGAATAGTCCTTATATAGCAGAGAAGAAATAACTAACTATATCACTAACTAACAGAATTCATCCTATCTAATAACCAACTGAAATAACGAAATAAAACTAACATAATAGAGGATGTTAGCTATCTACATCTTCTTCAGCTTTTAGCTCCAATACCCCTTGTAAGCGGAGGAGTGGATGTTAATCACTCTCAGCTTGTTAAGCAGACGATGGAAAGAAGTAGAATCAAGGGGTTTGGTCAATATGTCTGCTAATTGGTTAGCAGTAGAAATAGGAAGTAGATGAAAGAGTTTAGATTGAAGCTTTTCTTGGACAATGTGGCAATCAATTTCGATATGTTTTGTGCGTTCATGGAAAATGAGATTTGCAGCAATGTACTGAGCAGATCGGTTATCACAATATAACATGGCTGGTGAAATGAAAAGTAGTTGAATTTCTTAGAGTAGGTAGGTTAACCATTGGACTTCACAAACAATAGAAGCAGGAGCTCTATATTCTGCCTCTAAGGAGGATTTAAAAACAGTTGTTTGTTTCTTGGAGCACCAGGAAATTAAGGATTCTCCAAGAAAAATGCAAAATCTAGTGGTTGATTTGCGAGTGTCAATACAGCTAGCCCAATCTGAATCAGAAAACGCCTTTAGGCAAAGCTTGGAATTAACAGAAAAGAAAAGACCACGAGTAGGAGTAGACTTAATGTATCAGAGCACCCGAATGGCAGCTTGATGATGATGAGAGGTTGGACAACTGAGAAATTGACTGAGTTGGTAAACTGAATAGCTGAGATCAGGTCTGGTTGTTGTAAGATACAATAACCGGCCAATGAGTCTTCTATAAGCACTTAGATCATCTAAGAGTTAGCCTCCTTCTTTCTGCAACTTGGTATCTTCGGTCATAGGAGTAGAAGTTGGTTTTGAAGCTAGAAGTCCCATGTCTGATAAGATGTCAAGGGCATACTTCATTTGGCAAATGTGTATGCCATGTTGTGATCTAGCAATTTCAAGGCCAATGAAATATTTCAAATCGCCAAGATCCTTTATTCTGAATTGTTGGTTGAGGAAGTATTTGACAA
The DNA here is from genome assembly GCA_029884605.1 of Ormosia emarginata. Classification (NCBI taxonomy): domain Eukaryota; kingdom Viridiplantae; phylum Streptophyta; class Magnoliopsida; order Fabales; family Fabaceae; genus Ormosia; species Ormosia emarginata. Next base: position 2,640,300 of record JAQQTP010000070.1, on the reverse strand, counting down.
CATTGATTTCTTGTAGTTTGTTCCTTGCAAGAATTAAGTCATCCACGAAAACCAGTAAGACAATAAAAGAATGATTATTATGTTTAAGAAAAAGAGAATGATCAGAAGAAGATTGTGTGTATCCCTAAGATAAAAGAGAAGAAGAAAGCTTGGCAAACCACTGGCGACTGGACTATTTCAGACCATAAATTGACTTCTTGAGTTTGCAAACTTGATGTGGTGAGTTGGGATTATGCCTGGAGGAAGCTCCATGTAAACTTCTTCATCAAGATGCCCATGCACTACAAGAAAAAATGAGATTTGCGAATGATAAATCTCCTGCAAATCACTTAAAATTGACCGCAAATTTCTCGACCGCCCCAAATACGGTCGACGCAATAATTTGTGGTGGATTTTAATTTCCGCCACCGCCGCAAATTTACCGCAAAACTCTCAGGTAACATGTCGGAATCGTTGTAAAAAATGACGCTAATTTGTGATGGAGCCGCTAATTTGTAGGAGATTTTTTCGAGACTAAACCGCCGTAATTTTATGGCGTATTTTGCAACAGATATTTCAATTTGCAGTAGATTTTGCTGTGAATTTTCTGCCGCAAAAATCTACGCAAATTTGCTGCTGATATTTCCGCTGCAAAATTGGTCACAAATTTTTTTAAATATAAAAAAATTAAATTAAATATTCAAAATCCACAATATAACAAAATCTACTCATACATTAATTTCAACTTGTCAATGCATTTAACCAATCCATAAAACAAACATAACAAATCGCATACAATATAACTCATTGTTCAAATACAACATAACAAAGTTTGTTCAAATACAAAGTTTAATAATCCTCATTATCATTGTCATCTTCATCATGATCATCTTCACTATTCTGATTATCTTCTTCTGTTAGTTGTAGTTGTTGGCTTGACTGAGTACCAACGACTTGTACATATGATTTCATCTCATTAATCATTTGGTTTTGTTGACACTGGTATTGTTCAAATCGCATTTTTCACTCTGCCTCACATTGTTGGCTTTGCTGCTCTATTTGCTGTTGAATCTCCTGAACCCGATCTAACATCTCCTGCTGCAACTGCTCCTTAACCTGATTAATATATGTAAACATAAATTCATCAATTCATTCCACGAATAATGAATTAACCAAAAATACGAAAAATAAAATGATTGACTACATCCATCAAAATAGAAAAATTAATTAATAAAAAATATTGCAGCTGTAACACCCTCCCTAGGGTATCACATGTCTGACTCCCGACTCATAATCAAAAAGAAGTTCGCACAAGGTTTGAGTTATAAAAAGATGGGTTTTAAAATTTTTTTTCTTTTCTTATTACAGAAACATAAACTTACTGAAATCCATAAGTATTACTGAAAATATATTTAAACTGATTAATATACAATATTGACACCACTTAATATTTAACAATTTAAAGAGAAATATAAAACTAACAGACTCTTTTTTTTTAACAGTAACAAACCCTATGACGGGTCCTACTTAATAGCACGATACAACACTAACAATAAAAAAATAACTCTACATACGTATTCTGTTGTGTATCCATCTTGATGCATCAGACATCTGTTCTACATATGTTCTTTGTCCTCAGACATCTCTTCTTTTTCAACACTGTAAGCTATCCAATCTGGAAAGGTCATTCTCTGATGTTGTTTCCAAACGCAGAGGTATTTGTCACCCGTTATGTCTAAGATAACTCGATCCTTCTTATATAGTTTTTACAATACAAACACAACAAAACAATATAACAAAGAGGTGAGATCACCTACACCAATATCAATATGGCAGCACAGAGATAACACACACAGCAATATCATACAGGAATATCATACCAGACTTCCAATAATGTATTCAATGTTAATCAACTATCATCATCCAATCATATATCAATTCAATTATCATAAACAACAATTATGATAATGCCCTCAACATTGTCTAATTATCATCATCATCATCCAAGTATTCAAAACAGTTGTCATAGTCAATATTCCTCAACTAATATATCATACTGGTATAAATGCTCAGATTCATGCATGCGCACATAGACTCAGTTTATCAAAAACAACTCCATGGAGGTTTTCACAATTTCGAGAAGAATGCTCTGCTTAATTGCCCAGCTTAAGCCCACAGACAATCTCCCAGTCGTTGAAAAGAATCGTGTTCTTGTCGGGTATCGTCAATGCGTTGCAACGGACTGCATCGCCAAGTGGCATATGGTCCAAATTTTAGCCCACGACAGATATCCACCATGGTCGGCCACGCCTGACACCCCCAAGATCCATCATAGACCTCACTATCAATTCTCATTCCCTCTTCAACCACAAGGGCCAAAATAAATTTTATTAGCTATACTTTATACAACGCACGAATGTATCGGTCTGAAGTCCAACCACAAGGGCCAAATCTTTTCAATTTCATTTGTTCAATTTCATCATATGCTTCAACGCATATTTTTCCAATGCATGTATAATGCACCAATGCCAATCACAGGCATATCTTTCTAATGCATGTAAAATGCACCAAATGCCAATCACAGGCAAAACTTGTCATTTTCTCATATAGTGTATGGACACTAGTTCAACAGTAATCATCATATTATTATGTTTTTATAGTCATAAAACACTTTTGTTGTGTTTTCACAATCGCGTAACATTTTTGTTACGTTTTCACAATTCCAAGACGTTTTAGTTATATTTTCACAATACCGTAACACTTCTGTTACGTTTTCACAATACAGTAACATTTCTGTTACATTTTCAAAGTACCGCAACTCTTCTCGTTGACTTTTAAACCACGTACTAATTTTTCAACGTTTTTCTCAATTGCGTAAAAATATACGCTTTCTCAAATTGCATAGTATTTTTCATCTGCTTTCAAAATCGCGTAAATTTAAAAATCATTCTTTTAAGTCGCGTAAATCATTTTCTATCATTCTCAAAATATTTAAAACACTTTCCAAATCACATAACGATTTTTCGTCATTTTCACAATCACGTAAAAATATTCTATCACTTTTAAATCACATATTGATTTTTCAACAGTAGTTCAAATTACGTAAAATATTTAAACGTAATTCAAATCGCGTTGAAATATTTTAACGTATTCCAAATCATTTTTAAAATTCGTAAAATATTTTTCAACATTTTACAATCACGTAAAATATTTCTCAATATTCCAAACATTATTTTGGACTTAAATAAATCAATATCATTTTCAACACATTTTTTTTCAAATTGCGTAGCTTAAAAATCACGCTTTTTAAGATACGTAAAACATTTTTCATCACCATTTCATTACAGAAAATATTTCTTAACCTTCAAAAATTCTTTTTCAACCTTTCTCAAAATAATATGACTTTGTATTTCATTTTTCACATTTTTTTACTGAAGAAAATCTTTTTCCACATTTCTTTACTCAAGAAATCATTTTCCAAAATATAATCCACAAAAATCACTTTTCCATTGATATAAATCAACGTTTCAAAACTTATCATTTTCTAACGTATTTCAAAACTCGAAAATCAGTTATACGTTAGTAAATTTTCAAAACACCATTATATTCTTCATTTTTCCCAAATCATTTCCAAACACAATCTTCTTCAAAATAAATTGAAGTTCGAAAACATTTTCGTTTACAAAAACTTGATTTTCTCAAGTGAGAAACGCCTAAATTCTCTTTCCAAATTCTTGTGCGAAAATCATTTTGTTATAAAATCAAGGTATCCGCAAGTCTTCAAAAACCATGAACGTGTTCATTGAAAACTGTCAAATCTTTCGAGTGACAAAACACTTCGTTTTATAAAATATCACTTTGTTCCATAAAAATTTAGGCATAACCAGTTTTTCAAAACCGTATGGTATTTGGCCATTGAAACCATCAAACATTTTTCCTTCTAACTCAATTATTTATCATTTATGTTTTCACACAAACAAAACCATTAAAATCTTTGTTTTCAAAACCGCAAGACATATGGTTATAAAACCAAACCCATTTGTTCAAACTCATTTTTACTTTCTTTGTAAATCCTTTTTCACTTTCTTTGCAAATCCTTGAAATCAACATTGCTATTTTCATTTAAAACTCATGTTTAGTAAAACACTTAGAAACTTTTTACACAAAATAAATCAATAAAAATCCTTCTAAAACCGTGTTCATGTACTCTTTGAAAAATAAACCCTTTGTTCATTTTCCTTGTTTTTTTTAAGCATCTCATTTCATCATTCATAAAAATATTAATTTGTGAACACCTATCTTGAGGTGTCTTGGCCGAAATTCACCATATTCTAGGGACCAAAAATTAATTCTCTTATTCTTGAAAAATTTCAACATAAACTCAAATCATGAGTATCAAAACCGTAGCCCCTTCCTTTGGCCATTGGAGCCAAAAATTGATTTCCTTTCCATCATCACATCATGGCATACACATACATATTTCATCATATATACCATAACCTACCATAAGCATGCCATAATCAAAAGCAATAAATCATGCAAATCATACAAAGCATGAACAAATAAATCAAACACATAAACCCCCACAAATAATTACATGACCATGGATATGAATCCCCACATGGATTCACCATCCATCAAATATAAGACCATCTCTCACCACCATACTTGGTTGGTGAGGTGGATCTCCTCTTATCTCAAAGATCCTCAAAAGCTCTTTGTTTTGCTTCTTTTTCTAAGTCCTTCACCACCAAGGGCTTCTCAAATACAAAACAAAATACATAAAAATTAGTATACTTAAGCTTGATTAAGAGGAACCATGAATCAAACATGGTTTAGATCATGAAAAAGAGAGAAGAAATGAAGTTTCCTTACACTTCACCATAAATCATTCATAACATGGATCTTGAAGAAAGTCCATGAAGATGAATGATTTAGAGAAAGTATCCAACATGAAAGTTGCTTAGAATAAAGTAAGGATTCAAGAAATATGGTTGTATGAAATTAAAGAGTGATGGAAGGTATATTTGGGTGCCATAGCCGAACCAAGCTTGGAGTGAAAATGGAAGAGTTGTCTTGTTTTTGTTTCTTGAGAAAGATGATAGAAAAGATGATAAAGTAAGATAGAAATGTATGAAATGAATTTTGGCCCCCTTCCTCCTATGCATTGCCATAGAGTGAAGAGAGAAAAGAGTGAATTATTTGAGCAAATAATTAATACTAAATGATTGAGAAATTTTTCAAGTGATAGTAACAAACTTTGACCATTGGATCTTCGTCCTCCTTTAATCTTAGCCATTTAGATAAAGCTACTAAATGGATGGTCAAGATCTCTCCTTCCATGTTGCCATCCAAGGATCACAATTGAAGTCTAAGCAATTATATAAGACCAAATTTCAACCATAGATTAAATCAATGGTTAAGATTCAATCTTGAAAGTCCAAGCAATTATTTGAAGCATTCTAAGCCATTGATTAATTCAATGGTTAGGATTAAGGTAAGCTTTTAGGTGTAGCTTTTAGATAGAAGACTTAATTTAGCCATTGGATCTTTCTTCTTTAAATCCTAAATTTTAGATGTGTCTCCAAAATGAAGGGTTAAGATTACTCCTTCAAACTTTACATCCAAGCCATAAATGGTCTTTGTCACTTTTTAAGACTAAATCTCCACCATAGATTAAATCCAAATCCAATGGTCATAATTGATCCATCTCCACCATTGATTAGATTCAAATCCATCGGTCACAAATGGTCCTAGCCACTTTGCAAGACCAAATCTCCACCCTTGATCAATTCTAAATCCAATGGTTATAAATGGTCATACCATTATATTAGACTTATCCTACATCATTGATTAAATCGATGGTTGATATCAAAGTCTTCAATATTAGACTTGTTTCCTATTGGTCCATAAAAAATTATCATAACCACTAATTGTGGACTTAACAGTATAATTTCTATTTTTATCTGCTAAATCCCACAAAAATTATATTTACTGTATTTTTATCGTCCGATAAATTAAATATAGTACAAAACACAGTACAAGAAATTTTCTAAAACTGTCTCCAGATTCAAGTTTAGTAAGATCCCCTATTTTTGTTTCAACAGTACAAATTTTTCTATGCGTAGAAAAATTTTCACGTTTTGGGAATCATCCCGGGCCCACGTAAGACCATTGGGACCCACAAATAGTCAAAAACGGTTGAGTATCATAAAAATTTCATAATCACCCATAAAATCACAAAAATTAGAAAACGCACAAATATCAAATCGATTACGTAAAATAATTAAAACCTAACGGTAAAAATTAAATTACGTAAAGTCTTCCTACCGAAAATTTTTATTTTCCCGACACGAGTAAATCACTCAAAATGATCAAATACGTTGATGGAATAATCAAAATAATTTTTCAAGATATCAGAAATTACTAAACAAGTAAAATTGCTCGTTAATCACAAAATTATCACAACTATTTAGGAAATTTGGGGTGTTACAGCAGCTATTACTTAACTTGATTAATAAAGTGCTCAGGAACTTGACTCAACATAGGCCTTGAGAAAGATGAATCTTCATGGTCATAAATAGATGCTTGAGAACTAAGGCCATAAACACGACCCTTCTTAGGACCACCAACAATTTTAATTCAAAACTCTCGACTGGTCATTTGTGTACTAGATGCCCCTTCTTCATTTGAGCACTGAGAAGATTGTTCAGATTCCTTTGTTTTGAATTCTTCTTAAAGATGGAAATAAAAAATTTCTTATGGTTGTTGTTATAACATGATTGTAGTATTAAAGCCAATAATTTCTAAAGAAATACTAACATATAAATCCTTAGCTTTTGTAGAAACCCATGCAGTACGCTCTTCTTTCCTTAAATGTATGTGACGAAATGTCTCATCAACTGTGGGCTCTCTACCCAAAGTCTTAGCTTGTAATAATGAGAAAATAAGTTAATAACGAAATAATAAAACATATTACTAAACAACTGGCGATAATAGTTACCAATTTCTGCGCATGGGTGCCTGTAGAAATGCAACCACTAGTGTGCAAGCACCTACCAGTGTCAGAAGCATGATTCATCTTTACTTGTTGACATTTCTCCTTATACATGTTACTAGCCCAATGCCTACATAAGTCTTCCTATATGTCTTCTCCAATCCAAAAAGGTCTTTCATTTAAGTTGCGTGTCTTCCCCAACAAACCTGATAGTCTATTCGAACTACGACTATTATATGCCTTCCGCGTATGGTTATGATGCTGAGACATCTACCAAACATAACCTTTCAAAAAATTTATGTAAATAACGTTAAAGTTTAAAAAAATTGCACTATTACAAGACAAATAAACATAATTAAACAAATAAAAATTGATACATACTTGAAACTCTCGAAACCACATTTCTCTAGTATCCTTGGGTATTTCCCCCCAATATGTCCAAGGTTGATTATACCTAGACCGTATAATCTTTGTTATGGTATCACAACAGATTTAAATGGTAGAAATCTATGATATAACTTAAAAAAGGAAATGTAGATATTCTCAACAAAAAATTTGAATGTGCATTAACTATAAATGAATAACAAATAGTTGTCTACATACCCAAAATCACCATCTGGCTCAACCAACGTCTTGTTGCTTTGATTTGTTACTTTCACATTAGAATCACGGGTACTCGGCGACTCACGGGTACCAGGTGACGGGTCAATAGTAGGTGACCCAGAATCATATGATGTATGTAACACCCTCCCTAGGGTATCACATGTCTGACTTCCGACTCATAATCTGAAAATGTTTTCATAAAAGGTTTGAGTTAAAAACGTGGGTTTAAAAAAATTTCTTTCTTGCTAAAATATAAACTTACTGTAATCCATAAGTATTACTGAAAATATATTTAAACTGATTCATATACAACATTGACACCAATTAATATTTCACAATTTAAAGAGAAATATAAAATTAACAGACTTTTTTTTTTCAACAAGAAGAAACCCCATGACGGGTCCTACTAAATAAAGACGGTATAACACTAACGATAAAACTTAACATACTCATTCCTTATCTTGTATCCAAATTGTTGCATCGAACTCTACTCTCTCCTTGTCTACTCGTAACACCTTCGAACTTGAGACAACCACTCTTCAATGTTTTCATCAATCTCTGAGTGTCCATCGCCCGCTATGTCTAAGACAACTCATTCTTTCTACTGTTTAATTTTAACCATACAGACACAGCAAGACAACATAACAAAGAGGTGAGATCACCTACGCCAATACCAACATGGCAGCACAGAGATAACACAAGCAGCAATATCATACAGGGATATCATATCAAACTATTCAATATTAATCAACTATCATCATCAAATCATGTTTTCATAGTTATAAAACACTTTTACCGTATTTTCACAATCGCGTAACATTCCTGTTACGTTTTCACAATCCAAAAACGTTTGTTATGTTTTCACAATACCATAACACTTCTTTTATATTTTCACAATATCGTAACACTTTTGTTACGTTTTTTTAAAATTTCAAAACATTTTTATTACGTTTTTACAATACCGTAACACTACTGTTACGTTTATAAAATTTCGTAATATTTCTGTTACGTTTTCAAAATGTTGCAACTCTTCACAGACTTTTAAACCACGTACTAATTTTTAACATTTTTCTCAATCGCGTAAAAAAAAACATACGTTTCTCTAATCGCATAGTATTTTTTCACCGTTTCAAAATTAACAGTAACTTAAAAATCATTCTTTTACGTCACGTAAATCATTTTCTATCATTCTCAAAATATTTAAAATACTTTCCAAATCTCATAACAATTTTCTATCATTTTCACAATGACGTAAAAATATTCTCATTACTATTCAAATCACGTGAGTGATTTTTCAACAATATTTCAATACAGCGTAAAATATTTAAACGCTTTCCAAATCGTGTAGAAATATTTAAACATTTTTCAAATCGCGTAGAAATATTTTACTCAGTATTTCAAATTGTTTTTAAGATACGTAAAATATTTTTCAACATTTTTCAATCACATAAAATATTCCTCAATATTCCAAACATTATTTTGACTTAAATAAATCAATATCATTTTTAACACATTGTTCAAAATTGCAGAAATTAAAAATCACGCTTTTAAGATATAAAACATTTTTCATCACAATTTCATTACGTAAAAATACTTCTAACCTTCAAAAATTCTTTTTCAACTTTTCTCAAAATAATATAACTTTATATTTCATTTAATATATTTTCTTACTCAAGAAAATATTTTTTCATGCTTCTTTACTCAAGAAATTCTTTTTCAAAATATACTTCACAAAAATCACTTTTCCATTGATGTAAATCAACGTTTCAAAACTTAACATTTTCTAACGTATTTCAAAACTTGAAAATAAGTTATACGTTAAGAAATTTTCAAAATACCATTATATTCTTCATTTTTCCCAAATCAATTCTAAAATCAATTCTTTTCAAAACAAATTAAGATTCAAACCCTCTGCAACTTTTCTTTTTCATTTTCATATGAAATTTCATTTCAAGTGATAAAATACTTTCATTCTCTTTCCAAAATCCTTATACTAAAACATTTTGTTCAAACATTTTGTTTCTACTTTAAAATTACTTTGTTTCATAAAACCAAAATTATTCCAACCTCCAAAAAAAATCATAGAGTCTTTGGCCATTGAAGCCATCAAATATTTTTCTTCTAAATTGATATGGTTTTACACAAACAAAACCATTAAAAATTCTTTGTTTTCAAAACCGAAATACCTATGGTCATAAAAACCAAACCCATTTGTTCAAATTCATTTTTACTTTCCTTACAAATCCTTTTTCACTTTCTTTGCAAATCCTTAAAATTATCATTGCTATTTTCATTTAAATCTCATGTTTAGTTAAACACTTAGAAACTTTTTACACAAAATAAATTAATAAAAATCCTTCTAAAACCGTATTCATGTACTCTTTGAAAAATAAATTCTTTGTTTATTTTCCTTACTTTTCTAAACATCCATTTTCATCATTCAAGAAAATATTAATTTTGTGAACACCTATTTTGAGGTGTCTTGTTCGAAATCCACCATGTTCTAAGTACTCAAAAATCAATTCTTTTGTTCTTGAAAATTTTCAACATGAACCCTAATCAAGGGCATCAAAACCGTAGCTCTTCCTTGGCTATTGGAGCCAAAAATCAATTTCCTTTCCACCATCAAGTCATGGCATATACATATATATTTCATCATAAATAATATAAGCATACCATCAAAGCCATAAAAGCATATATAGCATGTCAAGCATATCATCAAAGCTATAAAATCATGCAAAGCATATCAAGCATAGAAAATTAATCAAAGCTCATAAACACCCACAAATTAATTACATGACCATGGATATGAATCCTCACATGGATTCCACATCCATCAAATAAAATACCATCTCTCACCACCATGCTTGGTTGGTGAGATGGATCTCCTCTTACCTCTTGAAGATCCTCAAAAGCTTTTGTTTTGGTCTTTTTCCAAGTCCTTCATCACCAAGAGCTTCTCAAATACAAAACAAAATACATAAAAATTAGTATACTAAGCTTGATTAAGAGGAACCATGGATCAAACATGGCTTAGATCATGAAAAAGAGAGAAAAAAATGAAGTTTCCTTATACTTCACCTCAAAAACCCAATAACTTTGATCTTGAAGAAAGTCCATGAAGATGAATGATTTAGAGAAAATCTTTAACATGAAAGTTGCTTAGAACATCATGTAGATTCAAAATCTATGGTTGGATGAAATTAAAAGCGATTGGATGGTGATTTTAGGGTAGATAACCGAATGATATCTCTTGAAGAACAAAGATGAAATTTTTGATTTTTGATAGAAACTTGAAGCTTGAATTTGAAGATCAAGATGAATGATTTTGGAAAAACTCATAACTAGAGATGTTCTTAGAATGGTGTTTAGGTTTAGAAAATCAAGTTGGATGAAATTTTTGAGTGATGGAAGGTAGATGATGGTGCCATGGTCGTGAGCTTAGAGAAGGAGAAGGAGAGAATTTTTTCCTAAGTGTTTTAAGTTTTTGAAATGATCACAAATGACCAAGAATGAGTGATGATAGTAATGAAAAACTTTCCTATAGTCTAAAGTCTTCAAAAACCGTGCCCCCCTTTCATGCATTCTTTGGAGTGCAAGTAGTCACTAATAGTCAAGAATGATGACTAATTGATCAAGACATGCATAAAGCTTGTCTCTTTGTCACCAAAACACTACAAAAACCGTCCCCTCCTTGCATTTTGCATGCATTAATATTGTCATCTTTTCTATCCATTATTTGAAGATCTCTAACCATTGATTACTTCAATGGTTAGGATTTAGGTAGATTTTTAATTTTAGAAACTAAATCTGTAAAGCCATTGGATTTTTCTCCTTTAAATTCTAAATTTAGATGTGTGCCAAAATTAAGGTCAAGATTGTTTCTTCAAACTTTAAATCCAAGGGTCCTAATTAGTCTTTCTTTACTTTAGAAGACCAAATCTCCACCATTGATTGATTCTTCATCCAATGGTCATAAATGGTTTTTGTTACTTTTTAAGATTAAATCTCCACCCTTGATTTAATCTAAATCCAATGGTTATAAATGGTGCTTTGTCATTTTTTAAGACCAATTCTACACCTTTGATTACATCTATGGTTGATATCAAAGCCTTCCTAACTAAGCTTTATTCTCACACCATTGATTAAATCAATGGTTATTATCCAAGCGCTTTTTATTAAGTTTGTTTCTTAACCTTTGATTAAATCAATGGTTAATATTCAAACTAAGTATTCTCATCCAAGGGTATAAATCAAGTCAAACTCTCTTTGTTGACTACGCAAATAATATTTATTCTTGATCCTACAAATAATATTTTTACCGTATTTTTATCATCCGATAATTAAATACAAAGATAAAATACAAGATAAGAAATTTTTTAAAATTGTTTCCTGATTCGGGTTTAGTAAGATCCCCTGTCTCCGTCTAAACAAGCAAAATTTTTCTATCGCTTGAAAAATTTTCACTTTGTAGGACCCACCTGGGCCCACGTATGGCCACCTAGGCCCACATAGGACCACCTGGGCCCACATACAGTAAAAAATTCATAATCATCCAAAAAAATCACAAAAATTAGAAAACACACAAATATCAAATCAGATTACGTAAAATAATTACCTAACGGTAAAAATTAAATTACGTAAAGTTTTCCCCTACCAAAAATTTTTATTTTCCTCGACGCTGAGTAAATCACTCAAAACGATCAAATACGCTGACGGAATAAACAAAATAATTTTACAGTGCACATAAATTACTAAACAGTAAAATTCTGTTAACTGTCAAAATTACTGTTTAAGAGATTGAAAATTTTGGGGTGTTACAATGTACCATGTAGTGTATGGGAAATTGGTGATGGACGCTAAGATCTAGGTGTGGGTATCATAACATACCCACTAGATGGTGACTGATGCAAACCTGTAGTAGGTGATATTGTAACAGGGGGTGGAGATGATCCTGACGATTGCCCCCTAGGTTACCTCCCTAAATTGATTCGAAAACGTCAAAGTTGTTGCTTCTCTTTTCCTTTCCCTTTATCTCTTCGTGATGATGACATCTACATAAATAATAAAAATATAATGTAAATATAATTCCAAACACGACACAATAATGTATAACTAGTAAATCTTAATATAATTTTATACTCACAGTTATGAGGAAACATTGTCGTCATCACTATTTGTTTCATATTCATTATTGGATGAAGATGTTTCATCATCATCATCATTAAAACTTTCTTCTTCTTCTTCATTTTCAGTTTGTCTACTCGAACCAACATCTTGGACTACATCAAAAAACTTATTAATGTCTTGCAAGTTGTCAATGAGATCCACATCAATAATTGGATCCACAGGAGTCATATCATCATCTTGGAATGCAATTTCTTAGGCACTTTCAATTTCAACTCGACCTCTTGCCTTGATCTTTATTACCACCCATCATTGGACCTTATCCTTTTTCTTTCTAAGATAAGGAATGTAATACACTTGTCTCGCAGAAGAAGTAAGGATAAAAGGATCAAACCTCTTATATCGTCTAGTGTGTCGAACCTCGACAATCTTATAATCTTTATGAACTCTTGTACCTCTATTAATCGTAGGATGAAATCATTCACATTTAAAAAGAACAACTTTTTTCTTGTTACCCGGGATATTCTAACTTAACCACATCTTTTAGTATTCCATAATAATCATTTTCATCTTCACCATTAGTTAAGCATTTAACACACACACCACTATTGATTGTTTTCTTCCCATATGACCAAGCATCTGTGTGAAATTTATATCTATTAACAAAATACATTGGCAAAGATGTCACACATCTACTAGGCCTCCATGCCAAATCATACAAGTAAGAATTATTCACCATATTTTGTAGATTGTGAACCTAGAAAAAAATATAGTTAATGTTAATCATCTAAATCATATATAATGATTGGAAAATCGAATTTAGTAATGTTTGAATACTTACATAACTTCTGAACCACTCTATAAAATCTGCATTAATTATTTCATTTGAATGTTCCTCAAGAATGTAGAAATATTGTAAAAAAACATTAAAAAATTAAAAGTTTATGATTTGGTTGTTAGTGAGCAATACATATGTCAGAATTTAACGCTAAATTAATAGTACTACTTACTTGAGGTATGGTTCAGCTTCATCACAATTTAACAAAACGTGCAATGTCGCAGATTTCATCTCAGCATCATTTAGCCATTATTTTTTTTATGTTCCATAACCTCGGTCGGGTTGATTAAAAATTGACAAAGTCGATTCCATCGACATATTTTCATCTGTATCATCATTTCGTCGAACTCTAGTTCTCATTGACTTAACATGAGACTCAAAGTAAAATGAACAGAAATGAGATATCTCTTGAATCAAATAAACTTCACAAATAGAACCTTCAACTTGAGCTTTATTCTTGACTGTTTTCTTTATCTTGTTTAAGTACCTCTCGAATAGATTCATCCATCTGTACTGAACTGGCCCCCCCATTCTTGCTTTATAAGGTAAGTGGATTAGTAAATGTTCCATGGAATCAAAGAAACTTGGTGAAAATATCCTTTCTAATTTACACAAAATCATCGAAATGTTCTGTTCCATTTGGAGTATGTCTCTTTCCTCCAAAGTCGTTGAGCACAAGTCTTGAAAAAATTGACTCAATTCAGTCAATGGCTTCTAAATTTGATCTGGCAACAAAGAAAAAGCAACTGGAAGCAAACTCTCCATAAACACGTGACAATCATGACTCTTCATCTCAAACAATCATAATTAATTCATGTCCACACATCTGGCCAAGTTCGAAGCATGACCATCTGACATTTTTAAATGCTGCACCCATTCACAAACCATCTTCTTTTGCTCTTTTGTAAAAATATAATTAGTCTTTGGTTTCATGATCTTACCATTAGGCAAATCAATAAGCTATAATTCTGATCGTTGACAATATTCTTTTAAGTCCATTCTTGCCTTCACATTATTCTTTGTTTTGCCCTTAACATCCATAACAATGTTGAATATGTTATCAAAGACATTTTTCTCAATATGCATGACATCTAAATTATGCCTAATTAAATTGTCCTTCCAATATGGTAACTCCCAAAATATGCTCTGCTTAGTCCAATTATGATAAACATCATACCCTTGGTGTTTGCACGACTGCATTTCAGTTATTTTGCTAAAGGCACTAACAATCTCACTTAATTCATGTTCAGATAATCTTGGTGGAAACAACTTAGTCACTACAGTTTTCTTCTTAAATGCATTTTTATTTCTTCTAAACATGTGATCAACGGGTAAGAATTGATGATGGCAGTCAAACCACATTTTTCCCCATGCTTCAAAGTGAATGCCTTTGTCTGATCCATGCAATATGGACATGCTAATTTACTAATAGTCATCCATCCAGACAACATTCCATAAGCAGGAAAGTCATTTATTGTCCACATCAATGCAGCCTTCATCATGAAATTTTGTTTGCTTGACACGTCATAAGTTAAAACACCTGCCCATAAAATTTTTAGTTCATCGATTAATGGTTGTAAATAAACATCAATCTTGCTTTTAGGATTATGAAGACCAAGAATAATGCATGTTAGAAACATGTATAGGGCAGTCATACACATTTCTGGAGACAAATTATATGGAGTGACTATCACAGGCCAACAAGAATAAGGAAAAGTAGATTGATTGTAGGGAGTGAATCTTTCGGCACATAAACCAAGCCTAACATTTCTAGGATCATATGTCCTATTAAAATGTTTCCATGCTTCACCATCGGATGGGTAAGACATGTCCCCCTTCTTCCTATTGTTTTCAACATACCATCTCATGTGTACAGATGAGCTCATAGAGGAATACAACCTCTTAAGCCTAGGAATAAAAGGTAAATAATGCATTCTTTTCACTGGAACTTCATTGTTATTCCCATTACTGATTTTACAAAGTTCGTATATTTCAGCACCACAAAACCTACATTGTCTGACATTATCATAGTATAACATACAGTCATTCACACAACAATCTATTTTTCTTGAAGCAAGCTCGAGTTTAGCAACCAATTTTTTTGTCCTATAGTAATTTAGAGGAATTCGTGATCCTGCTGGAGCAACTTCTCTTAATATATTCATAAATGAATCAAAGCATGCATGTGTTACATTATAATCAGATTTGAGGTTTAACATTCGAACTGTCAAGGATAACTCAGAATGAGTTTCGCAGCCAGGCTATAATGGCTGACTTGAAGCATTTAATAGATCATAAAACTCTTCGGCCTCTGAATGTGAAGCATCCTCAACACTCTGTTCAAAATGACTCCTAAAATCCCCAAAGTTTGTTCCAACCACATCACAAACCATATTTTGATATCTATCAACCATGTCTTCGTCCTCTGATATAAGACTTTTAGCAGTATTTACATAAAAGTTTATATCTACACTAATTGGATCAGGCTTTTCCTTTCCATGATCTGTCCAATACCAATACTTAGGTTTGAATCCTTTTTTATACAAGTGAATTTTCACAATCTTAGGTTTCAACAATTTCCTACTATAACATATCAAACAGGGACACTTAATTGTTCCTTCACTTAAGTAATGGGAAGATCGACATGCATAATTCACAAACTCTTCAACTCCACATACAAATTCTTGTTTAGGTCCTCTACGACCCAAATAAGTTCTATTATACATCCATCTACGATTTTCTAAAACTACTATTTTCTCCAATGATAATTTTACACTTAAATCAAAATACAAAAATGCAAAATGCACAACATATGTTGTAACATCCCAGAAAAAACATATTAGACTTTTATATGTGTACAAAGGTAGCATATAAGTTGTTTGATATGCCAGTGAAGATTTGTGTCAAACAGAGTTAGTTTAGGCACTTTGCTACAACACAGAGTATAGAAAGTGGCTTAAAATAACTCAAAAAATAGCATAAACTGCTATTTAAAGGGAAACAAGTTTAGATAATTTGTTTCTAGGTCACAAATAAGCTAAGTAAGGTGTGGTTAAAATTTCAGAGTAATCAGAGTTAATTTAGTATTTTTCGGCATACCGGTTGTGCATTTTAATATCGGATTTACCCTCAGCAGATATGGAAAAGTGGAAAAAAAAGTACAACATAATTTTTAATGAATACTAGGATTTATTTTGAATCTGTTGGAGGTTAGAATACTAAATTTGGTGGAATCTGAGTGTTTTTAACAGATCAAAGTTTTAGTGTTTATCCAAGAGAAGTCATATTTGACTTCCCTTGTCTAATATCTCACTTGAGATATTAGAGAGTCGAAAAAACAAAGAATAGAGAGGGAAAAGAAAGAAGAGAGAAACCGAAGGAAGAAGGAGAGAAAGGAAGAAGGAAAAGAAGAAAAATCAAAGGGGAAAGATCAAAGACAAGGATCAAGGCTTCAAGATCTTCATCTAGCAAGAGGTAGGAGATTTCTATTCATCTATTCCTTTGATTCATCTTGAATGAACATAGGTTTTGTGAATGGAAATAGGGGTTTGAGTAGTCAAATCCATGTTTTTGGCTTGGTTCTTGATTTCAAGGACTAAGTTAGTATGTTTTTAGCTTTTTGAGAATAAGATAGATGGATTTATCCATAGATTGGAGCTAGTTGGTTCTTGAGTTTGAACTTAGGTCATGAACAACCAAGAGGGTGATTTTTGGTGTTTGATCCAAATCAAGAGGTTTAAGTTAGTGATTGATGTTTCCTAAGTGTTAATGAACTAGTTAGGAACTTAGAATCACTTAGAATCCATGTTTGAGGATTGAGATATGATAGGATAATTAATAGAACAAGAAACACGGCTGTTTTCTGCTCCAGAGTCTTTTTCGCAGATGTGGTATTCGAATACCAAGGTTGGTATTCGAATAAAACACCACAGACAGCTCCAGAAAGTGAATTTTCGAGGGTGGTATTCGAATACCACCAGAGGTATTCGAATAGACCCGAAATAGAAAGAAAACTCATTTCTGACAGCCTATAGTGTTTTTATCATAACTTGAGCTACTGATATCGAAATGAGTTGATTCCAGAGCCATTTGAAAGCTAAGACATAAGGCTATTTGCCTATAAAATTTTAGAATCATTGAAGTTAGGATGTACCTCTGGTGCATTTATGAAAATTAGCCTTTTAAAGGGTCCAGAGCAGATTTCATCAAAGATGTTATTTTGATGATTTGAAATCCCTAGTTGTTAAGATCCTTTGTTTATGCTTAGTAAAGATTGTTGAGACACTTGAGAGGTTATTTCTTTGAGAGAAAGACCTAGTGGCATTCAAAGGAAGATAAAAGAAAAGTAGTGCATCCATTAGACATGGATTGCTAGAGATCAAGAGCTTAGCTTCTTAAGCAACTTAAAGTTGCAGAGATGTCACAAGAGAGGTGATAAGAGATTTAAGAAGCGAGATGACATTAGTAGAGTGCCATAGTGCCTAAGTGGCAAAAGTTAAGGGCCAAGGTGCCAAGATGACAATAGTGGAGTGCCATAGTGCCTAAGTGGCAAGAGTTAAGAGTCAAGGTGCCGAGTTGGCAAAAGTTAAGTACCATAGACCCTAACTGGCAAGGGTGAATGCCATAGTGCATGAAGAGCTCTCAAAGAGTTAAGAGAGTTAGTAATGCAAAGACAGCAATATACTAAGTCTAGTTGGCATTAGTTCAATGTCGTAGTGCATGAAATACTCCCACAGAGAAGAGGTGAAGTTAGTAATGCAAGATGGACTTAGTATGAGATCATGTGGCGGTTATGTTAGAGTTAGGACATAACTCCGCATTACACACACTTCACATTTCACATATGCTTGCTATTCTTAGAGAGCAGATGGTGGAGGCATCCACTCAGTTTATGGTAGGTTATAGGAGGTTACATGATATGATTACAGACTCCCTCCCTACTTGGTAGGTTATAGGAGGTTACTTGTTATCGTATCGATTCCTCCCTACCTAGGGGTGTAGGAGGTCATGTGTTGTGATGACAGACTTCGTTCCTAAAAGTAGGCTATAAGGGGTCACACATTATCATGGCATAATTCCTCTCTGCGCCTAGGGGAATAGTTAAGTATTCATGACATTGCACTAACACTATCATACACTTTTCTTTGAGCATAAACATATATCATTCCATCATTGCATTATGTAATATTTTGTTTGGTGAATATATTTGTGTATGTGTTACTCTGTATTATTGGTGACAAGTTGTATGGGCGATTGTCTGGCCGATGATTTCAAATAATTGTATGGGCGGTTGTTTGATGTCATCGTAGTTTCTGCTATCGAACATAATTATAGTTCGCTTAAGAACGTTACATAAAGAGAGAGTTGTAATTGTTTCTTATACAGAAATATTAGTTCGGTTGGGTTTATTCATTTTGAATGTTTAAACTTCTTGGTTTTGGTATACTTATACTAAGAAATGTGATTTCTCACCCCATTGTTGCAATGTAAATCCAGGTGAAGGTTCATCCAAAGGCAAGAAGAAGAAGTATGAAGACAAAGATAGTTTTTATACTTTTTAGTTTAAAGCTTGTATTTATTTACTTGCTTTTAGTTTGTACAAGAAGTTATGTATACAATGAGCCTTTAGTGGCAATGTTATATGTATAACTTTTAGTTTTCCATGAAGGCTCTCCATTATTATTTGTTCAAATGATATGGATTAGTATTATGTTAAGTTAGAAGTAGCATAACTAATACTGCTTATCCAGGTATATTCTGATATATCAAGTTACCGGTATTAGGGTGTTATATTATGGTATCAGAGCAGTTCCTTCTGTTGAGCCGGGGTATGGACTGACTAGGCTTAGACACATTTAATGTTTTTCCGCTAAGTGTGAGGCATTTCTTGTCTCATATGTTTAATGTGATGCTTGAATTGCATGTTTTGCTTTGAGTTGGTGGTTATTAGCTACTGTTACACGATTACATGATATTGAGACTGCAGCTCAATATTAATTGTGTCGGTGTGTGCAGGAAGCTATGGCACTAAAGAAGCGAACCAGAGCAGCAGGGAACACAGCTCCTGAAGATCCCAACATGGCCGATGCGGTGGTGGCTATGACCAATGTGATGACAAGGATGTTAGAGAGGTTGGAAGCCAATCAACTTGTACAGCTGTGCAGCAAAGAAGAACCACGGAAGGAATCGAACTTCCAGGACTTGGCAGCGTTTTAGACGGATGAACCCTCCACCTTTTAATGGTGAGTTTGACCCAATGAAAGCGGAAGGGTGCTTAAATGAGATAGAAAGGATTCTTCAAGTGATGGCCTGCACTGATGAGCAAAAAGTTTCTTTTGCTTCTTTTATCTTGAAGGGAGAGGCAAAGTATGGTGGAAGAGTACCATAAGAGTGATGGCAGTTGCTAGAACTCAGATGACCTGGGAAATGTTTAAAACAACTTTCTTGGGAAAGTATTTTCCGCAAACTTTGCGTGATGCAAAGGAGGTGGAATTTATGAGGTTAGAACAGGGGAGTATGTCAGTGGGCCAGTATGAGGCCAAGTTTGAGCAGCTATCAAAGTTTTCATATCATTTCAGACATGACCCGAATGAGAACTGGAGATGCGTGAAATTCGAGTCCGGTCTAAGAGCTGATATTAGAGATGTGGTAGAACCCTTGGAGATTAGAGATTTTTTTTCTTTGGTCAACAAGTGTAGAATAATAGAGAAATGTGAGAGGAGACCTACAGTGGGCCAAGAGTCTCAAGGTTTTCAGAAAAGGAAGCATAGTGAGTCAAAGTTCACAAAAGGTGAAAAAGGTAGATCAGAGCAGGTGGAGTTTAAGAAGGGTCAATGCCCTAAGTGTGGAAGGCAACATGGTGATAGACCTTGTTTAGCAGGATCAGTCAGTGTGCTATAAGTGCGGATAGCCAGGGCATTTTGCCAGGGAGTGTTCAAAAAAGGAAGAAGAGGTTCAGCCCGATAGTAGACCTATAGCTCCGGGAAGGGTTTACATCGTGCAAGGCAAGGAGACAACGCAGCCTAAGAAATTCAGAGAAAGGTAAGTGTTTGGTTTTGTTTCTTCAAGGTTTGGTTGTACTTGTTTTAAAGTGTGAGTTGCATGTGACTTCTTGCATGAGATAAATCAAATTTTGGGGACAAAATTTTAAAAAGGAAGGGAGAATGTAACATCCCGGAAAAAACATATTAGACTTTTATATGTGTACAAAGGTAGCATATAAGTTGTTTGATATGCCAGTGAAGATTTGTGTCAAACAGAGTTAGTTTAGGCACTTTGCTGCAACACAGAGTATAGAAAGTGGCTTAAAATGACTCAGAAAATAGCATAAACTGCTATTTAAAGGGAAACAAGTTTAGATAATTTGTTTCTAGGTCACAAATAAGCTAAGTAAGGTGTGGTTAAAATTTCAGAGTAATCGAAGTTAATTTAGTATTTTTTGGCATACCGGTTGTGCATTTTAATATCGATTTACCCTCAACAGATATGGAAAAGTGGAAAAAAAAGTACAATATAATTTTTAATGAATACTAGGATTTATTTTGAATCATTGGAGGTTAGAATACTAGATTTGGTGGAATCTGAGTGTTCTTAACGGATCAAAGTTTTAGTGTTTATCCAAGAGAAGTCATATTTGACTTCCTTGTCTAATATCTCACTATTGAGATATTAGAGAGTCAGAAAACAGAATAGAGAGGGGAAAAGAAAGAAGAGAGAAACCGAAGGAAGAAGGAGAGAAATGAAGAAGGAAAAGAAGAAAATCAAAGGGGAAAGATCAAAGACAAGGATTAAGGCTTCAAGATCTTCATCTAGCAAGAGGTAGGGGATTTCTATTCATCTATTCCTTTGATTCATCTTCAATGAACATAGGTTTTGTGAATGGAAATAGGGGTTTGAGTAGTCAAATCCATGTTTTTGGCTTGGTTCTTGATTTCAAGGACTAAGTTAGTATGTTTTTAGCTTTTTGAGAATAAGATAGATGGATTTATCCATAGATTGGAGCTAGTTGGTTCTTGAGTTTGAACCTAGGTCATGAACAACCAAGAGGGTGATTTTTGGTGTTTGATCCAAATCAAGAGGTTTAAGTTAGTGATTGATGTTTCCTAAGTGTTAATGAACTAGTTAGGAACTTAGAATCACTTAGAATCCATGTTTGAGGATTGAGATATAATAGGATAATTAATAGAACAAGAAACACGGTTGTTTTATGCTCCAGGAGTGCTGTTCTGCAGTGTGGTATTCGAATACCAAGGTTGGTATTCGAATAAAACACCACAGACAGCTCCAGAAAGTGAATTTTCGAGTGTGGTATTCGAATACCACCAGAGGTATTCGAATAGACCCGAAACAGAAAGAAAACTCATTTCTGACAGCCTGTAGTGTTTTTATCATAACTTGAGCTACCGATATCGAAATGAGTTGATTCCAGAGCTATTTGAAAGCTAAGATATAAGGCTATTTGCCTATAAATTTTAGAATCATTGAAGTTAGGATGTACCTCTGGTGCATTTATGAAAATTAGCCTTTTAAAGGGTCCAAAGTAGATTTCATCAAAGATGTTATTTTGATGATTTGAAATCCCTAGTTGTTAAGATCCTTTGTTTATGCTTAGTAAAGATTGTTGAGACACTTGAGAGGTTATTTCTTTGAGAGAAAGACCTAGTGGCATACAAAGGAAGATAAAAGAAAAGTAGTGCATCCATTAGACATGGATTGCTAGAGATCAAGAGCTTAGCTTCTTAAGCAACTTAAAGTTGCAGAGATGTCACAAGAGAGGTGATAAGAGATTTAAGAAGCGAGATGGCATTAGTAGAGTGCCATAGTACCTAAGTGGCAAAAGTTAAGGGCCAAGGTGCCAAGATGGCAATAGTAGAGTGCCATAGTGCCTAAGTGGCAAGAGTTAAGAGTCAAGGTGCCGAGTTGGCAAAAGTTAAGTACCATAGACTCTAACTGGCAAGGGTGAATGCCATAGTGCATGAAGAGCTCTCAAAGAGTTAAGAGAGTTAGTAATGCAAAGACAGCAGTATACTAAGTCTAGTTGGCATTGGTTCAATGTCGTAGTGCATGAAATACTCCCACAGAGAAGAGGTGGAGTTAGTAATGCAAGATGGACTTAGTATGAGATCATGTGGCGGTTATGTTAGAGTTAGGACATAACTCCGCATTACACACACTTCACATTTCACATATGCTTACTATTCCTAGAGAGCAGATGGTGGAGGCATCCACTCAGTTTATGGTAGGTTATAGGAGGTTACATGATATGATTGCAGACTCCCTCCCTACTTGGTAGGTTATAGGAGGTTACTTGTTATCGTATCAGATTCCCTCCCTACCTAGGGGTGTAGGAGGTCATGTGTTGTGATGACAGACTTCGTTCCTAAAAGTAGGCTATAAGGGGTCACACATTATCATGGCAGAATTCCTCTGCGCCTAGGGGAATAGTTAAGTATTCATGACATTGCACCAACACTATCATACACTTTTCTTTGAGCATAAACATATATCATTCCATCATTGCATTATGTAATATTTTGTTTGGTGAATATATTTGTGTATGTGTTACTCTGTATTATTGGTGACAGTTGTATGGGCGATTGTCTGGCCGATGATTTCAAATAATTGTATGGGCGGTTGTTTGATGTCATCGTAGTTTCGGTTATCAGAACATAATTATAGTTCGCTTAAGAACGTTACATAAAGAGAGAGTTGTAATTGTTTCTTATACAGGAAATATTAGTTCAGTTGGGTTTATTCATTTTGAATGTTTAAACTGCTGGTTTTGGTATACTTATACTAAGAAATGTGATTTCTCACCCCGCTGTTGCAATGTAAATCCAGGTGAAGGTTCATCCAAAGGCAAGAAGAAGAAGTATGAAGACAAAGATAGTTTTTATACTTTTTAGTTTAAAGCTTGTATTTATTTACTTGCTTTTAGTTTGTACAAGAAGTTATGTATACAATGAGCCTTTAGTGGCAATGTTATATGTATAACTTTTAGTTTTCCGCAAGGCTCTCCATTATTATTTGTTCAAATGATATGGATTAGTATTATGTTAAGTTAGAAGTAGCATAACTAATACTGCTTATCCAGGTATATTCTGATATATCAAGTTACCGGTATTAGGGTGTTATATTATGGTATCAGAGCAGTTCCTTCTGTTGAGCCGGGGTATGGACTGACTAGGCTTAGACACATTTAATGTTTTTCCGCTAAGTGTGAGGCATTTCTTGTCTCATATGTTTAATGTGATGCTTGAATTGCATGTTTTGCTTTGAGTTGGTGGTTATTAGCTACTGTTACACGATTACATGATATTGAGACTGCAGCTCAATATTAATTGTGTCGGTGTGTGCAGGAAGCTATGGCACCAAAGAAGCGAACCAGAGCAGCAGGGAACACAGCTCCTGAAGATCCCAACATGGCCGATGCGGTGGTGGCTATGACCAATGTGATGACAAGGATGTTAGAGAGGTTGGAAGCCAATCAACTTGTACAGCCTGTGCAGCAAGAACCAGTCGGAAGGAATCAGAACTTCCAGGACTTGGCAGCGTTTAGACAGATGAACCCTCCACCTTTTAATGGTGAGTTTGACCCAATGAAAGCGGAAGGGTGCTTAAATGAGATAGAAAGGATTCTTCAAGTGATGGCCTGCACTGATGAGCAGAAAGTTTCTTTTGCTTCTTTTATGCTGAAGGGAGAGGCAGAGTACTGGTGGAAGAGTACCATAAGAGTGATGGCAGTTGCTAGAACTCAGATGACCTGGGAAATGTTTAAAACAACTTTCTTGGGAAAGTATTTTCCGCAAACTTTGCGTGATGCAAAGGAGGTGGAATTTATGAGGTTAGAACAGGGGAGTATGTCAGTGGGCCGCATGATGAGGCCAAGTTTGAGCAGCTATCAAAGTTTTCATATCATTTCAGACATGACCCGAATGAGAACTGGAGATGCGTGAAATTCGAGTCCGGTCTAAGAGCTGATATTAGAGATGTGGTAGAACCCTTGGAGATTAGAGATTTTTCTTCTTTGGTCAACAAGTGTAGAATAATAGAGAAATGTGAGAGGAGACCTACAGTGGGCCAAGAGTCTCAAGGTTTTCAGAAAAGGAAGCATAGTGAGTCAAAGTTCACAAAAGGTGAAAAAGGTAGATCAGAGCAGGTGGAGTTTAAGAAGGGTCAATGCCCTAAGTGTGGAAGGCAGCATGGTGATAGACCTTGTTTAGCAGGTCAGTCAGTGTGCTATAAGTGCGGATAGCCAGGGCATTTTGCCAGGGAGTGTTCAAAAAAGGAAGAAGAGGTTCAGCCCGATAGTAGACCTATAGCTCCGGGAAGGGTTTACATCGTGCAAGGCAAGGAGACAACGCAGCCTAAGAAATTCAGAGAAAGGTAAGTGTTTGGTTTTGTTTCTTCAAGGTTTGGTTGTACTTGTTTTAAAGTGTGAGTTGCATGTGACTTCTTGCATGAGATAAATCAAATTTTGGGGACAAAATTTTAAAGAAGGGAGAATGTAACATCCCTAAAAAACATATTAGACTTTTATATGTGTACAAAGGTAGCATATAAGTTGTTTGATATGCCAGTGAAGATTTGTGTCAAACAGAGTTAGTTTAGGCACTTTGCTGCAACACAGAGTATAGAAAGTGGCTTAAAATGACTCAGAAAATAGCATAAACTGCTATTTAAAGGGAAACAAGTTTAGATAATTTGTTTCTAGGTCACAAATAAGCTAAGTAAGGTGTGGTTAAAATTTCAGAGTAATCGAAGTTAATTTAGTATTTTTTGGCATACCGGTTGTGCATTTTAATATCGGATTTACCCTCAACAGATATGGAAAAGTGGAAAAAAAGTACAATATAATTTTTAATGAATACTAGGATTTATTTTGAATCTGTTGGAGGTTAGAATACTAGATTTGGTGGAATCTGAGTGTTCTTAACAGATCAAAGTTTTAGTGTTTATCCAAGAGAAGTCATATTTGACTTCCCTTGTCTAATATCTCACGGTTGAGATATTAGAGAGTCAGAAAACAGAATAGAGAGGGGAAAAGAAAGAAGAGAGAAACCGAAGGAAGAAGGAGAGAAATGAAGAAGGAAAAGAAGAAAATCAAAGGGGAAAGATCAAAGACAAGGATTAAGGCTTCAAGATCTTCATCTAGCAAGAGGTAGGGGATTTCTATTCATCTATTCCTTTGATTCATCTTGAATGAACATAGGTTTTGTGAATGGAAATAGGGGTTTGAGTAGTCAAATCCATGTTTTTGGCTTGGTTCTTGATTTCAAGGACTAAGTTAGTATGTTTTTAGCTTTTTGAGAATAAGATAGATGGATTTATCCATAGATTGGAGCTAGTTGGTTCTTGAGTTTGAACCTAGGTCATGAACAACCAAGAGGGTGATTTTTGGTGTTTGATCCAAATCAAGAGGTTTAAGTTAGTGATTGATGTTTCCTAAGTGTTAATGAACTAGTTAGGAACTTAGAATCACTTAGAATCCATGTTTGAGGATTGAGATATAATAGGATAATTAATAGAACAAGAAACACGGTTGTTTTATGCTCCAGAGTGCTGTTCTGCAGTGTGGTATTCGAATACCAAGGTTGGTATTCGAATAAAACACCACAGACAGCTCCAGAAAGTGAATTTTCGAGTGTGGTATTCGAATACCACCAGAGGTATTCGAATAGACCCGAAACAGAAAGAAAACTCATTTCTGACAGCCTGTAGTGTTTTTATCATAACTTGAGCTACCGATATCGAAATGAGTTGATTCCAGAGCCATTTGAAAGCTAAGATATAAGGCTATTTGCCTATAAATTTTAGAATCATTGAAGTTAGGATGTACCTCTGGTGCATTTATGAAAATTAGCCTTTTAAAGGGTCCAAAGTAGATTTCATCAAAGATGTTATTTTGATGATTTGAAATCCCTAGTTGTTAAGATCCTTTGTTTATGCTTAGTAAAGATTGTTGAGACACTTGAGAGGTTATTTCTTTGAGAGAAAGACCTAGTGGCATACAAAGGAAGATAAAAGAAAAGTAGTGCATCCATTAAACATGGATTGCTAGAGATCAAGAGCTTAGCTTCTTAAGCAACTTAAAGTTGCAGAGATGTCACAAGAGAGGTGATAAGAGATTTAAGAAGCGAGATGGCATTAGTAGAGTGCCATAGTACCTAAGTGGCAAAGGTTAAGGGCCAAGGTGCCAAGATGGCAATAGTAGAGTGCCATAGTGCCTAAGTGGCAAGAGTTAAGAGTCAAGGTGCCGAGTTGGCAAAAGTTAAGTACCATAGACTCTAACTGGCAAGGGTGAATGCCATAGTGCATGAAGAGCTCTCAAAGAGTTAAGAGAGTTAGTAATGCAAAGACAGCAGTATACTAAGTCTAGTTGGCATTGGTTCAATGTCGTAGTGCATGAAATACTCCCACAGAGAAGAGGTGGAGTTAGTAATGCAAGATGGACTTAGTATGAGATCATGTGGCGGTTATGTTAGAGTTAGGACATAACTCCGCATTACACACACTTCACATTTCACATATGCTTGCTATTCCTAGAGAGCAGATGGTGGAGGCATCCACTTAGTTTATGGTAGGTTATAGGAGGTTACATGATATGATTGCAGACTCCCTCCCTACTTGGTAGGTTATAGGAGGTTACTTGTTATCGTATCAGATTCCCTCCCTACCTAGGGGTGTAGGAGGTCATGTGTTGTGATGACAGACTTCGTTCCTAAAAGTAGGCTATAAGGGGTCACACATTATCATGGCAGAATTCCTCTGCGCCTAGGGGAATAGTTAAGTATTCATGACATTGCACTAACACTATCATACACTTTTCTTTGAGCATAAACATATATCATTCCATCATTGCATTATGTAATATTTTGTTTGGTGAATATATTTGTGTATGTGTTACTCTGTATTATTGGTGACAGTTGTATGGGCGATTGTCTGGCCGATGATTTCAAATAATTGTATGGGCGGTTGTTTGATGTCATCGTAGTTTCGGTTATCAGAACATAATTATAGTTCGCTTAAGAACGTTACATAAAGAGAGAGTTGTAATTGTTTCTTATACAGGAAATATTAGTTCAGTTGGGTTTATTCATTTTGAATGTTTAAACTCGCTTTGGTTTTGGTATACTTATACTAAGAAATGTGATTTCTCACCCCGCTGTTGCAATGTAAATCCAGGTGAAGGTTCATCCAAAGGCAAGAAGAAGAAGTATGAAGACAAAGATAGTTTTTATACTTTTTAGTTTAAAGCTTGTATTTATTTACTTGCTTTTAGTTTGTACAAGAAGTTATGTATACAATGAGCCTTTAGTGGCAATGTTATATGTATAACTTTTAGTTTTCCGCAAGGCTCTCCATTATTATTTGTTCAAATGATATGGATTAGTATTATGTTAAGTTAGAAGTAGCATAACTAATACCGCTTATCCGGTATATTCGATATATCAAGTTACCTAGTATTAGGGTGTTATATTATGGTATCGAGCGCTTCCTTCATTGAGCCTAGGGTATGGACTACTAGGCTTAGACACATTTAATGTTTTTCCGCTAAGTGTGAGGCATTTCTTGTCTCATATGTTTAATGTGATGCTTGAATTGCATGTTTTGCTTTGAGTTGGTGGTTATTAGCTACTGTACACGATTACATGATATTGAGACTGCAGCTCAATATTAATTGTGTCGGTGTGTGCAGGAAGCTATGGCACTAAAGAAGCGAACCAGAGCAGCAGGGAACACAGCTCCTGAAGATCCCAACATGGCCGATGCGGTGGTGGCTATGACCAATGTGATGACAAGGATGTTAGAGAGGTTGGAAGCCAATCAACTTGTACAACTTGTGCAAAGAAGAACCGCCGGAAGGAATCAGAACTTCCAGGACTTGGCAGCGTTTAGACAGATGAACCCTCCACCTTTTAATGGTGAGTTTGACCCAATGAAAGCGGAAGGGTGCTTAAATGAGATAGAAAGGATTCTTCAAGTGATGGCCTGCACTGATGAGCAGAAAGTTTCTTTTGCTTCTTTTATGCTGAAGGGAGAGGCAGAGTACTGGTGGAAGAGTACCATAAGAGTGATGGCAGTTGCTAGAACTCAGATGACCTGGGAAATGTTTAAAACAACTTTCTTGGGAAAGTATTTTCCGCAAACTTTGCGTGATGCAAAGGAGGTGGAATTTATGAGGTTAGAACAGGGGAGTATGTCAGTGGGCCAGTATGAGGCCAAGTTTGAGCAGCTATCAAAGTTTTCATATCATTTCAGACATGACCCGAATGAGAACTGGAGATGCGTGAAATTCGAGTCCGGTCTAAGAGCTGATATTAGAGATGTGGTAGAACCCTTGGAGATTAGAGATTTTTCTTCTTTGGTCAACAAGTGTAGAATAATAGAGAAATGTGAGAGGAGACCTACAGTGGGCCAAGAGTCTCAAGGTTTTCGAAAAGGAAGCATAGTGAGTCAAAGTTCACAAAAGGTGAAAAAGGTAGATCGGAAGCGGTGGAGTTTAAGAAGGGTCAATGCCCTAAGTGTGGAAGGCAACATGGTGATAGACCTTGTTTAGCAGGTCAGTCAGTGTGCTATAAGTGCGGATAGCCAGGGCATTTTGCCAGGGAGTGTTCAAAAAAGGAAGAAGAGGTTCAGCCCGATAGTAGACCTATAGCTCCGGGAAGGGTTTACATCGTGCAAGGCAAGGAGACAACGCAGCCTAAGAAATTCAGAGAAAGGTAAGTGTTTGGTTTTGTTTCTTCAAGGTTTGGTTGTACTTGTTTTAAAGTGTGAGTTGCATGTGACTTCTTGCATGAGATAAATCAAATTTTGGGGACAAAATTTTAAAAAAGAAGGGAGAATGTAACATCCCGGAAAAAACATATTAGACTTTTATATGTGTACAAAGGTAGCATATAAGTTGTTTGATATGCCAGTGAAGATTTGTGTCAAACAGAGTTAGTTTAGGCACTTTCTGCAACACAGAGTATAGAAAGTGGCTTAAAATGACTCGAGAAAAATAGCATAAATCGCTATTTAAAGGGAAACAAGTTTAGATAATTTGTTTCTAGGTCACAAATAAGCTAAGTAAGGTGTGGTTAAAATTTCGTAGTAATCGAAGTTAATTTAGTATTTTTTGGCATACCGGTTGTGCATTTTAATATCGGATTTACCCTCAACAGATATGGAAAAGTGGAAAAAAAAAGTACAATATAATTTTTAATGAATACTAGGATTTATTTTGAATCTGTTGGAGGTTAGAATACTAGATTTGGTGGAATCTGAGTGTTCTTAACAGATCAAAGTTTTAGTGTTTATCCAAGAGAAGTCATATTTGACTTCTCCTTGTCTAATATCTCACGGTTGAGATATTAGAGAGTCGAAAAACGAGAATAGAGAGGGAAAAGAAAGAAGAGAGAAACCGAAGGAAGAAGGAGAGAAATGAAGAAGGAAAAGAAGAAAATCAAAGGGAAAGATCAAAGACAAGGATTAAGGCTTCAAGATCTTCATCTAGCAAGAGGTAGGGGATTTCTATTCATCTATTCCTTTGATTCATCTTGAATGAACATAGGTTTTGTGAATGGAAATAGGGGTTTGAGTAGTCAAATCCATGTTTTTGGCTTGGTTCTTGATTTCAAGGACTAAGTTAGTATGTTTTTAGCTTTTTGAGAATAAGATAGATGGATTTATCCATAGATTGGAGCTAGTTGGTTCTTGAGTTTGAACCTAGGTCATGAACAACCAAGAGGGTGATTTTTGGTGTTTGATCCAAATCAAGAGGTTTAAGTTAGTGATTGATGTTTCCTAAGTGTTAATGAACTAGTTAGGAACTTAGAATCACTTAGAATCCATGTTTGAGGATTGAGATATAATAGGATAATTAATAGAACAAGAAACACGGTTGTTTTATGCTCCAGAGTGCTGTTCTACAGTGTGGTATTCGAATACCAAGGTTGGTATTCGAATAAAACACCACAGACAGCTCAGAAAGTGAATTTTCGAGTGTGGTATTCGAATACCACCAGAGGTATTCGAATAGACCCGAAACAGAAAGAAAACTCATTTCTGACAGCCTGTAGTGTTTTTATCATAACTTGAGCTACCGATATCGAAATGAGTTGATTCCAGAGCCATTTGAAAGCTAAGATATAAGGCTATTTGCCTATAAATTTTAGAATCATTGAAGTTAGGATGTACCTCTGGTGCATTTATGAAAATTAGCCTTTTAAAGGGTCCAAAGTAGATTTCATCAAAGATGTTATTTTGATGATTTGAAATCCCTAGTTGTTAAGATCCTTTGTTTATGCTTAGTAAAGATTGTTGAGACACTTGAGAGGTTATTTCTTTGAGAGAAAGACCTAGTGGCATACAAAGGAAGATAAAAGAAAAGTAGTGCATCCATTAGACATGGATTGCTAGAGATCAAGAGCTTAGCTTCTTAAGCAACTTAAAGTTGCAGAGATGTCACAAGAGAGGTGATAAGAGATTTAAGAAGCGAGATGGCATTAGTAGAGTGCCATAGTACCTAAGTGGCAAAAGTTAAGGGCCAAGGTGCCAAGATGGCAATAGTAGAGTGCCATAGTGCCTAAGTGGCAAGAGTTAAGAGTCAAGGTGCCGAGTTGGCAAAAGTTAAGTACCATAGACTCTAACTGGCAAGGGTGAATGCCATAGTGCATGAAGAGCTCTCAAAGAGTTAAGAGAGTTAGTAATGCAAAGACAAGAGATATACTAAGTCTAGTTGGCATTGGTTCAATGTCGTAGTGCATGAAATACTCCCACAGAGAGAAGAGGTGGAGTTAGTAATGCAAGATGGACTTAGTATGAGATCATGTGGCGGTTATGTTAGAGTTAGGACATAACTCCGCATTACACACACTTCACATTTCACATATGCTTGCTATTCCTAGAGAGCGTATGGTGGAGGCATCCACTCACTTTATGGTAGGTTATAGGAGGTTACATGATATGATTGCGGACTCCTCCCTACTTGGTAGGTTATAGGAGGTTACTTGTTATCGTATCGATTCCCTCCTACCTAGGGGTGTAGGAGGTCATGTGTTGTGATGACAGACTTCGTTCCTAAAAGTAGGCTATAAGGGGTCACACATTATCATGGCAGAATTCCTCTGCGCCTAGGGGAATAGTTAAGTATTCATGACATTGCACTAACACTATCATACACTTTTCTTTGAGCATAAACATATATCATTCCATCATTGCATTATGTAATATTTTGTTTGGTGAATATATTTGTGTATGTGTTACTCTGTATTATTGGTGACAGTTGTATGGGCGATTGTCTGGCCGATGATTTCAAATAATTGTATGGGCGGTTGTTTGATGTCATCGTAGTTTCGGTTATCAGAACATAATTATAGTTCGCTTAAGAACGTTACATAAAGAGAGAGTTGTAATTGTTTCTTATACAGGAAATATTAGTTCAGTTGGGTTTATTCATTTTGAATGTTTAAACTGCTGGTTTTGGTATACTTATACTAAGAAATGTGATTTCTCACCCCGCTGTTGCAATGTAAATCCAGGTGAAGGTTCATCCAAAGGCAAGAAGAAGAAGTATGAAGACAAAGATAGTTTTATACTTTTTAGTTTAAAGCTTGTATTTATTTACTTGCTTTTAGTTTGTACAAGAAGTTATGTATACAATGAGCCTTTAGTGTCAATGTTATATGTATAACTTTTAGTTTTTCGCAAGGCTCTCCACTATTATTTGTTCAAATGATATGGATTAGTAGTATGTTAAGTTAGAAGTAGCATAACTAATACTGCTTATCCAGGTATATTCTGATATATCAGGTTACCGGTATTAGGGTGTTACATATGTCACATAATTAATGTATTTAAAAATTATATATGTATAAATATTTTAATCCAAACAACTAGTATTTTCAAAAACCTCATCTCTCCTAACATGGTATGACCTTATCCCATTCAAGAAGAAACTTTTTCAGCACTTGATTGATAGTACTCACAAAAATCACACATCTTATAC
Organism: Ormosia emarginata; assembly: GCA_029884605.1. Taxonomy (NCBI): domain Eukaryota; kingdom Viridiplantae; phylum Streptophyta; class Magnoliopsida; order Fabales; family Fabaceae; genus Ormosia; species Ormosia emarginata. The sequence continues at coordinate 2,607,765 of JAQQTP010000070.1, read as the reverse complement.
TTGACAAAATTTTAGCAGCATTTCCCATTGGTCTCCAAGTGCACGACTAAAAAGTGGTGACATCTATTACGATCAAGTGTGCACCCAGAGAAAAAAAAGAAATGTTGCACAACAAAATTTCATCAAGTATATGGTATGAGATTTAAGGAGTAATTATAATCAAGTGAAGGAAAAGTTTCTTCCCAAACTGTCCAACTTGGACAATTCAAGATTCAATACAATGAGCAGTACCTTCAAAAAGTACATGTGCTCACTAATATTGAATCTCAAACTGGAAACTAAGGTTGCGTTCACCAATACGATTTAATACATGCATCAAATAATCTCATGTTCCCAAAATGTTATCAAGAACCTGAAACTACATTTCTTCCTCTATTGTTATGCCCTTGGACCACAAATCCTATGTGATTTGGATCACAAATCCAATAGGTTCCCACTACTAATAATATTACAATTGCATCAATTATGTGGTCAATTTAGAAAGCCAAAAATGCAAAAGTGTTCTCTAATAAAAGTCCAAATCTTATGCATACATTATACCAAGCCTAACTTTTAACAAAAGACTAAGCAAAAGTAATGTAGGTTAATTAACACCAATCAAAACGAAGAAAAGGTGAATCAAAGAGTAGATCAAACCTATTGGAGACTACCACATCGCACCAGTTGGAGATCTCCTTCTCAAGTTGTCACAAAATGCAACGTGATGCTAGCTTTAACAAAAACGCAAACTTTGAATCAGTTGCCATGGCTGCTCAAAATTGGAAAGGGAGATCAATGGAAGAAAAATCAGTACCTGAGGTTGAGGGTCGCCAGCATCGGGGAGAGTGTAACACCCTAATTCTAGTAAATAGAATCAAATGTGTCACATATAAAATTAAACTTAAACATCGCCCTTACAATATCTAACAATGCATAATTATATAGAGCCTTTGATAACTGGTAAAGGAAACAATACAATTCTATGTAATTAACAACTTGCTCCTCACCACAAAATTACAAACCATGAGATGCGAAAATATAAAACTAATAAGTTAATTACAATAATGATATAGACAAATTTACATAATAGCTACACAAAATCTTCAATGCCTTATTTCGCTCCTACATTGATCATATACTGGATTTACCATGAAAATAAGAAGTTAGGGTGAGAATTTGAAATTCTCAGTAATAAATTTATACAACATAACCTCATAATAAATCTAATTACTGTGTATAAAACAACTTACTTAATTATTAAATAGAAAAGTGGTATGAGTTAAAAAAATTCATCTTTTCATTTCTGACATAAACCATTTATAAATAAAAACGAGACACGTTTATAATACCTTTCTAATAAGAGTCACCTTGATGTGATTTTTAAATATAAGTTAAGCCAAAAATCTTATTTGCACCTGAACTAGCCGTAGCCTTCTTTAAAAAGGAGCACCATTCTATTTCATTTATTACATTCCATAGATTCCCAACAATTGTCACAATTCTAAATATTTCCAATTATATTTGTTCATCAATTAATCTTTAAATTTATCTATTATTTGGTTAATTCAGGACCTAAATAATCAATTCAAGTAGAAGCAAACCATCTTGAGTACACAACCAGCTCTTTAAGATTTTTGATTCCATACCAATCATAATTCAAGTATAATTCAAGCATTTTATCCTCCCTTGAACACTTAGCCGTGTAATTCATTGTAAGAATCAATAACTCAAAAATCATTATTACAAAGTCATACTAAGAATCAATGGAAGAAAAGAACAACTAGTAGCAAAGGAACCTATATTAAAATTCTGTTTTGGCTGAGAATATTCAGCCCAAAGAACACAACACATTTATCATTTCCTCTTCATAATTATTATCACAAATCCAACCCAAGAATCAATATGGGAGAAATAACAAATTAGAGTAAAGTAATCTCTACTAGATTCATGGTTTGGCCGTGAATCATGCTACCAAAATCCTAACCAAAAAAATCATACAAAATCTATAAAAGAAATAAACCAAGATGAGGCAACCATTCCCTACCTCATTTCCACTCAGGCTATGGTTCACAAACCATAATCAAACTCAAACCAATATAACATATTATCATATAATCCTAATCAAACAAGTTCACCAAGTCAAGATTCAAGAGAGAAATTGAAAACTCCTCTAATCTTACCCCTCACCCACTAAACCCAAGAGCACCCCTTCAAGCATAAAAACATCATAGTCTCCAGTTAAAAACAAGGTAACAAGCTACCACGGACATCATTCAACCCAAATTTGACCATAAACTCCATTAAAATCATAATTTAGACAAAACAACTTCCAATAGAATATCAAACATAAATAATAAGCAAAGAATCCTAACATCCCACCGTTTGGTCGTGACCTTCACCAATTAAGAGCACAAGGATTTCCATTTTTCAACACTTACCAATTACACTCAAAATTTAATGGAATCAGGATATACCAATTGAAATTCAAACTCATCCCTATTTTCTTATCTTAATCGAGGCCCAAAATGCCCATGGAACCTGAGACTCAACCTTTTTAACATCATCAAATTTCTTTAAGCACAAACCACATGCATTCAATACCTGGAAGCAAGTACACGATACAGAGAAGGAAGAATTAAAGAAAACCCTACCTCGTCATGATTCTCTTGCCTTATTTGCCCTCTTTCACGGTTCATCCCTTTCCTCCTTTTTCTTCCCTTTATTTTCTCTTCTTTCTCTGTTTTTCAATATCAACAGAAACAAGAGGGAGAGCAAAAGTGAGTTACAATCAAAGAAACAAGAAGGAAGAAAGGAAGATGATAAAAATAGATCACTCACCGTGGCCAAAAAAACGCACCAGTCGTGCGTCAAACAACGAGAAACAGCAAGAGGGAAGAAGACAATGGATGGAACGAGCTCGAGAGGGATGGAGATGAGCGGCGGCGCGAGTGAATTGACGGCGAGAGAGAAGCCACGTGACCGAGAGAGAGACGAGAACGAACCAGTGGGAGGGAGAAGATGAGGGAAAGCGGTGAGATCCATGGAGAGTGAGTGAGAAAGCAGAAAACTTAAAGAGAGAGAAAATGAATTGGTAAAGATATTTTAGGAAAGAATTAATAAAATATTCTATTAGAAGCATTTTATCTTTTAAAGACATTTTAATCTTCCATACTAAAACACAAAACTCTCTCTAGAATCATAAAACATTTTTAAGATTCCTTTTTAATTCTAAATATCATCCTTCAACACATATTTATAAACACATTTATCAATTACTAAATATCACTATTTATCCCTGAATTAATTTAAACCTTAAAAGATTGAACTAGGAAACTTTTAAATGTTTAATTTTATTCTATTTTCACTATCAAATTAATCTTCATCCTCTATTTACATATGCTCTTAATCTTATAATCTTTATAAACTATTTCTCATGTTCAGTGTTATAGTTTTATACTCAATTTACTTCAACAATTATCCAATCTATCAGATAACTAATATCAAATTTATTGAGCTACTATAACACCAATTTGTGTCATCGGATTAGGCAAAATGTTACAGAGAGCATGCCGGAGGCTGGGCGGTCGGCGGCGTCGCGGTGCAGTCGGAGTCGTGGATGGCATCAGGCACGATTTCGTGGTGGGGTTGCGGTCTGATCACGATGAGCCGAAGTCAGTTTTTGGGGTGGGGTAGCGGTCGGGTCGTGCTTCACCGGAGACGGATTCAGTGCCGACGTCGGGGTCTGTGACGAGTGGCGGCGTAGGTGTGGCACTACATGGGCTCGCGGGCGCGGTGGTGGTGTGTCGGGGTGACGGTGCTTGAAGCGGGGTGGGGGTCGGTGGAAGGGAGAAAGAGGAAGGGAGAGAGGGAGAGAATTAGAGAAAGAATGTCATCTGAAAAATGAAAATGGAGAAGAAAGAAGATGAAGTAGATTTAATTTTATGGCAGATTTTTTGCGGCAAAAAAATCTGCCACAAATGTATTTTTGAATTACGGTAGAATCCGCCACAAATTATTTTAATATTTTTTCCATGAATTTTTTATTATACTTATCAAATTTTGCGGTGGATTTTTCCGCCGCAAATTTAAATTTAGATTTACGACGGATTTTGTGGTGGATTGTTTTAATATTTTTTTGAATTTTTATTTTAATGATCTATTTTGCGGAGAATTTTTTCATCGCAAATTTATTTTTTCAATTACTGCAAAATTTGCGATGAATTTTTTCTCCGTAAATTTAAATTTACATTTACGACAGAATTTGCGGTGAAATTTTTAACATTTTTTACGATTTTTTAATTCTAATGCTCATCTTGAGGCGGATTTTTTCACTGCAAATTTTTTTTATCTAAAAAAAATATATTTTACGATAGAAAAGTTGTCAGAGAAATTTAGTGGCAAAAATTTTGCCACAATTTTATCTGCCACAAAATTCATCGCAAATTAAAACATATTTTAATTCATCGCAAAATCTGTCGCAATTGCAGCGAATTCAAATCCGTCACAAATTCATTGTTTTCTTGTAGTGATGAAGGAAAGCATTATGGACATCGAGTTGTTGTAGATGCCAATAGTTAGCAACAACAATAGCAAGGAGTAATCTGATGGTGGTAACCTTAGCAACAGGCGAATAAATGTCAAAATAGTCGATGCCTTCTGTTTGGGTAAAACCTTTGGCAACAAGGGCCTTATATCTTTCTAAGGTGTCATCAGAATTAAATTTGAGTTTATAAACCCATTTGCATCTAATAGGCTTCTTTCCTTCATGTAATTGAATGATGTCCCAAGTGTCATTTTGATTTAAAGCATGAATTTCAGATTGCATAGCTTCAATCCATGCAGCTGATTGGATAGCCTGTTTGTATGTCTTTGGTTCAACCATGGTGGAAATAGCTAAGGTATAATGTCTATGTGCAAAAGAAAGATTAGAATAATTCAAATAAGAAGATATGAGATAAGTAACACTGGAAGTGGGAGTGATAGGTGCTGAGTGTGCAATGTTACAATGAAAATCATGTAAGTATGTAGGTGTTTTGCTGATTCTAGTGGATCTTCGAACTTGTGTATCTGGTGCAGATGAATGAGAGGAAATTTCGAGGGAATCATTTTGGTGATCCTGAAGTTGAGGTATATGAGGGATATTAAAGAATAATGGGTTAAGTTTCAGTGATATTAGGAAGGAAGTCTTGTGACAAATGTGCAGAACCATGATTGGGAGTAGAATATGGAAAAACATGTTCACATGCCTAGTAAGAAATACAGATCTAGAATGCAAATCAAATAAGATGTATCATTTGGTTCCTGGTTTATAACCTAGAAAAATGCACTTTCGAGCTCTACTATCTAATTTAGTTTTATGTTGTGTGATAGTTGAAGCATATGCCAAACAACCAAAAACCTTCAAGTCAAGAAAAGTAGGAAAAGTAGCATGCAAAATTTCAAAAGGACATTTGTTATAAAGAACAGGAGTAGGCAATCTATTTATCAATAAAACAACATGGCAAATAGCATAGGACCAAAATATGTGTGGGTAGGTGTGAATGAAATAAAAGGGCTTGGGTCACATCCAAAATATGTTTATGTTTCCTTTCCACTTTAGAGTTTTGTTGTGGAGTTTCCACTCATGGAGTTTGATGAATGATACCATGCTCATCATAAAAGGATTGCATGTTAAATTCTTGTCCATTGTCAAATCAAAGAACTTCGATCTTACAATTAAATTGAGTATAAACAAATTGAAAAAATTTTAAGATACTGGCTCTAGTATCAGCCTTTGATATCAAAAGATATAACTAAGTATGTCTGGTATAGTCATCAACTATGGTCAGAAAATATTGATAACCTTGGAAAGAGACAACATTCAGGGGACCCCAAATGTCCATATGAACCATATCAAATGGTTTTTGAGATGTAGTAGTGCTGGTGGGAAAATGAAGTCTAGCTTGCTTAGCCATATAACAAGAATCACAAACAAGATTTTTATTGATTTTGATATAGGAAAATTGAGTACAAAGGGAATGAAGAATAGTAAATGAGGGGTGGCCTAGCCTATAATGCCATACATCAAAATTGAGAGAATGAAGAGAATTCACAGAATCAATATTATCATCAGAAACAGAATTTACAACAGAACTTAGAGTAGCAGTAGATTGATTAAGAATGTATAGGCCATTGCATACGTCAACAACTCCAATCATCCTCTGTGAAAGGAGGTCCTGTATGATACAGTGAGAAGGTGAAAATATTAGTTGACAATGTAAAGAAGTAGAAATAGTTTGAACATATATCAAGTTAAATTGAAAACAAGGTATATGCATAACATTGTATAATTGAAGTTGATCAAAAAGTATTATGTTGCCAGAATGCTTAGCAATAATTATGGAACCATTAGGCAAAGTAATAGAGATAGGAGAAATAGGTTGATAGGTGTAAAATAAAAATCTGTGAGGGCAAACATGAACAGTGGAACCAGTGTCTAAAATCCATCTAATGGTAGAAGAAGGTTCATTACCTGATTGAGTGATATGAGAAATCATGTGCTTGGGAGAAGCATCAGGTTTAGGATTAGTACTCACAGGATTGGCTAATGTAGAGGCAATACTCACTGGATTATTAGATTTGGAACCTTGAATTAAGGACAAAAGGTGCTTGTAATCATCATGGCTCAATTGAAGTGAAGGACTAGATGTGGAATTCTAATTTGCAGAAGTAGCATTGAGAGCAAGCTCAGCAATGGTAGCATTGATGGAATTGGTGGAAATCTTGGTTCTATACATAGGGGGAAAGCCATGTTTAAAATAACAGGTGTCAACTGTGTGATTTAGCCTTCCACAATATGTGCATTGCTTACCATTAGGTCTGCCACGACCTCTGTCTCCTTGAGTATTAGTGGTGCCTCTTCTTTGAGAAACATAGAATTTATGGGACTGTGGCCAAGTATTGTTGGTGTTTGCAACAGTCAGAGGAATATAATCACCAATAATGGAATCAACAAATTTTTGTTCTTGTTGAATAACTAAAGAAAATACCTTGTTAATGGAGGGAAGGGGTTCAAGCAACAAGATTTTTGTCTTGACAGTATTGAAACTGTCATTCAGGCCTTTTAAGAAGCAGATGACATACTCATTGTCTTTGTATTGTTTCATATAGTTGGTTAGATTACAAGGACAAGGGGTGTTGCAAGAACAAGAAGGGGTAGGTCTCAAAGAGTCTAATTCTTCCCAAAGAGATTTCAGATCAGTAAAGGTAGACACAATGTGATCACCTTGCTTGATAGAATGTAGTTCTTGTAAAATGTCTGAAATACGAAAATGATTACCTTTGGAGTATCGATCTTGAAGATCCAGCCAAAGATCCTTGACATTATCAATGTAGATGGTGCTTTGGGCAATATGTGGAGTCAAGCTTCGGTTGATCCATGAGATGACAATATTATTACATCGTTCCCACGAGTCATAGAGAGGGTCATCTTTGCGAGGAGCAGTGATTGTCCCATCAATGAATTTATGTTTGTTTTTGGTCAAGAAGGCTTGTTTCATGGCATGACTCCAAGCATGGAAATTTTCGCCATAGAGAGGTGGTGAAACCAGAACAGTGCCTGGATTCTCTCCAAGATAAAGATAGTAAGGGCTGGTGGGAACTTGAGAAAGATCAATGTTGGGAGTGGTGATCGCATTGTGTGGTGATGGCTGGTTGTTGACAGCCTCTATTGTTGAGGCAAAATCGACCATGATTGGCAAAGGAGATCAGAAAGAATGAAAAGAAAAGGCGGAAGCTATTGTAAATCTGATACCATAATATCAGATAAAGTAATAAAACTGAATAACTACAATTATTATTGAATGAAAAATTGAAAAATTACAATCGAAATAGTCCTTATATAGTAGAGAAGAAATAACTAACTATATCACTAACTAACTAACTAACAGAATTCTTCCTATCTAATAACCAACTGAAATAACGGAATAAAACTAACATAATAGAAGATGTTAACTGTCTACATTTTCTTCAGCTTTTAGCTCCAATATCGTCTACCTAGATATTAAAGGAGTGTTAAGAGTCTCACATCGTCTACCTCAATATTTCAAGTGCGATATATATATCTATTAGACCATTTCACTTAAAGTCAATAGATTTTATGTTAAAATCTTACATTGCTCTTAAGTTTTGTCCTAAGGAACTTCTACCTAGTAAGGTCTTCAACCAAAAATTGTACGTTGCTGCACAGTATTATAATGCCAATATGATAAATGGGGCTGATGAACGTAGCATTTGCGTGGTGTGTTTTTAAACTTAAGCCACTAGGTTGATACCTTAAATAATTTTAATATATGAAATTGAACCTAACTCAAGAAAGAGAAGCAAAATGTACGTGCATTCTACAAAGTGTATAAAAAAAAAGTGGGAAGGAGAGAAGTCATTGGCACATTGCTGCTGACTTGGCCAATTAATTTGCACGATCATCATTATTTTTTAATGGTGAAACTGTGACTCAAATGAATCCTAGTCCAGTGCATAAAGTCACCTCCAATCTCATGTTTTTTTTTTCTTAGTCTTGTTTTAAGGGTCTGAGTACTGAAAAAGACAATCTTTATATAAACATAACTGGGTCTTACCAAATTAGGACCAGCGAGTTGAAGCTTTATTGAAGAAAGCCGTGAGTTGAAGAATGTTTTAACGGAATGGGAAGTTTAATTGCTTGCATTAGCAGGATACACCGTATATTCTGTTGTTGCTGTTGGAGTTTTACCATCGGTGGCAAAAGATATCACAGATCATGTTGCTTGCTGTTTGCAATAGGTTCCCTTTTTGCACGTTTCAATTAAAAAGCTTGTCTCTCTATTTCTTTGTTATTATTATTATGCCTACGTGTAAGCTGGCTCCACATCAGTATACATGTCGAAGCAAATGACATAGGTGTATGGTGAGACAGAGAGAAGGGTTCTTCGAGTTATGTGAAAGGATATACAAGAAACTTTGGGTCGAGTGCAGTTTAAGTTATTTAACTCAATGATTATTCTTGTATGATATAATCACACTTTCATAATAACTTACCAAAGCTTGTTAAATTTCTTGTGTTTATGTACTCTTATTATCATCTTATTTATTTGACTCTGCTCTTACGGCTCCCAAGTCCCAACAAGAATATGATAATATCGACTCCGCCAAATTTTTCTTTCTTAAAATAATAATAACTCTTGCATCAGCAAGCTTGTCTCTTTATTTCTTTGTCGTTATTATTGTGGATTTGGCCATTAACCTTTACTAAAAGTGGCATATTTACTTCTTTATTCCATCGAAGGCATTGATTTCTTCCACCTGCCAATTTATTTTCCCCCTCTTTAGTTAACTTTCATTCATTTCCATCTTTCTTCTTGTCTTTGTCTTTCTTTCTTTTTCATTTCTTTCTTTCTTTTTCTGTGACAGCGGCACACGCACCAATCCTTTCTTATCTTATTATATCTATATAATTTTAAAGTCAAATCCTAACAATTATTGTGGTTTGGACCTTGGTACATAAATTGTCTTAGGTGCTGTGCTCAGTACACTACACCATCCATTCTCCTAAAAAGATTCCAAAACAGAAAGGCAGGCAGAAGTACAAAATGGAGAATCCACATCTGCAACACAATTCAGCCCAGGATGAATTGAATAGTGAAAGGGAACGAGAGCTAAAGGCTTTTGATGACACTAAAGCTGGTGTCAAAGGACTGGTTGATGCTGGCATATCTAAAATTCCTCAGATTTTCATTGCATCCACTAATGGGGTCTCATCCAAAACATCATCATCAGCTTCCACTCAGTTCCAGATTCCAGTGATAGACCTTAAAGTTGAACACTTGCAAGAAAATGTTGTTGGACGAAAAGATATCATAGACAAGGTTCGAGTAGCCTCTGAAACATGTGGTTTTTTTCAGGTTGTGAACCATGGCATCCCCAAAGAGATCCTTGATGAGATTATTGAAGGAACCCGTAGATTTCACGAACAGCCACATGATGTTAAAAAGGAATATTACACCCGTGATGGCTCAAGGCAAGTGAGATTCAACAGTAACTTTGACCTGTATCAATCAAAAGCAGCAAACTGGAGAGATAGTTTGTTTTGTGGCATGGCTCCAGAGTCTCCGAAACCTGAAGAATTTCCTACTGCTTGCAGGTATGCTCAATCAGATCCATAATAAAAATTTCAGAAAGGATTCCACCAAAAAGAAAAAAATCTCAAAGGATGTTAATTCATAATTCAAACAGAAGACGAAAACCTTATTTTCTACAAATAGTAAATGTTACTTTTTGGGTACAATTTGTTAAAAGGAAAAATATACTTGCACAAATTATGTATGTGCACGAAGTGGGGTCCATGTGTTATTCAATGATTTGCACCGGAGTATGCAAAGAATGTATCAGTGAAAATTTGTGCAAGTATTACAATATATGCGAAAATGGAGTGAGACTCAAAATAACATTAGAGTAGAAGTAACAAATGGGGGGTTCGCAAGCATGCTCTTAATACTCTACTAAAACTTGTATGAATTTGGTTCAGTTTTTACTTTTAAGCTCACTGATGTAGTAATTTTACAGCTTTTAGCATTCATTCAAGCAAATTGAATTTGGATTTCCAAAACTCTTTCTGTGTTTCAGAATATTGAACTAATGGAGTCCAAATATTGTGTGTATTTGTAGCAACTTGCAACAGCTTACAAAAAATTATGATAAGTTGAAACATGTAACTTGTCTGTCTAGAACTTAAATAAGTAAAAGGTATTGGTCTTGACACTCTTACAGGGAGATCACAATTCGTTACTCAGACCATGTTAAGAGGCTCGGAATTACCCTATTGGAGTTGCTATCGGAGGCTCTGGGCCTCAACTCCAAACACCTGGAAGAGATGGAATGTGGCAAAGGGCACATCCTGATTTGTCACTACTACCCAGCATGCCCAGAGCCCGACAGAACAATGGGAACCTCAGAACACTCTGACCCAGTTTTCTTCACTATCCTTCTTCAAGATCACATTGGTGGCCTCCAAGTGCTTTACCAAAATCAATGGGTTGATGTCAAGCCAGTGGAGGGAGCTTTAACTATTAATCTCGGAGACCTGATCCAGGCGAGTACCATTTTGTAGCCTGCATGCAAGGGCCAAATTAAAAAAATTATTAGAGTGCAAGCATCATATATATCTTACTATATCAATATAGTTCTGGATAGACTCCCAAACTTTAGTGTAGTTTTGCCCTGCACAACTTGCATTCTACATTTTCACTATGCGAAAAAATGGTCAATCACATCCTGATGATTATGATTTTGAAGTTTGAGCCACTGCCACTGATACTCATTGACACTTCAAGAAAATAAGCAACCTTCATTATAGTCTCTAGTGCAATACTAGTATTTTTCTCAAACCATGTTCAAGTATCAAGATGCTTCAAAAAGTTCATTTATGTTTTGGTACTGCAGCTTATCTCTAATGATAAATTCAAGAGTGCCAAGCACAGAGTTTTAGCAAACACTGTAGGACCAAGGATATCAGTGGCCTGCTTCTTCAGCACTCATCTTCATCCATCTAATCGGGTTTATGCTCCCTTAAAAGAGTTGTTATCAGAAGAGAATCCTCCTCTTTACAAGGAAACAACGGTGAGGGATTATGCTGTCCATTACACTTCGAAAGGGCTTGGCGCGAGCACCCCTGCACTTGAAGATTTTAGGCTTTGAAGTAGTGGTACACGTTGTATTTTGGTTTCTCCAATGGCACAACTATATACAGAACTACCTCTGAAGAATCTTTACTTTGCGTTTTATAAGCGTAGTTCTTGTACATGTTTGTTTGAAACCATATTTTCATTTATGATATGTTATCCAATAGTTGCATTCCCTATCTCCAACGTCAAAATAGAAAAGATGACATCCCAAATATTCATCATTTTCTTTTCTCCAATTTCGTTAGCAATATCAACGAAAAATATTTTTGAGTCCTCTTAATAAGTTAAATTCTTAGGATAATTGAACAAAATTAACTGCCTTAATTGCATGACCTTACAGACAATGCAAGCATGTCATTAGTACTTGGTAGCATGACAAACCTTTGCTGATATGCCCTTAAACTTCAATGAAAGTTGTTCAGACAATATATGGATGGAATATATTGTCTGTTAAGAGTTTCACATTGTCTGTCTCAATATTTCAAACGTGATTTATATATCTATTGAGTCATTCCACTTAAAGCCAATTGATTTTAGGTTAGAATCTAATATGGTATCAAAATCAATATCTCATTTTTGTCGCCTACTTCGTAAGACTTGTTTCCGCCTACTTCGTCAGGCTTTGTTTCTACTACTATGTTTGTTTTTGTCTGTTTCGTCTAGGCATCTGTGGAGGGAGGTGTTAAGAGTTTCACATCGTCTTGTTTTTACCTACTTCGTCAGGCCTTGTTTCCGCTGCTATGTTTGTTTCTGCCTGTTTCTTCTAGGCATCTGTGGAGGGAGTATTAAGAATTTCACATTATCTACCTCGATGTTAGAGGGTGTTAAGAGTCTTACATCGTCTGTCTCGATATTAGAAGGGTATTAAGAGTCTCACATCGTCTGCTTCGATATTTCAAGTGCGATTTATATATCTATTAGGTCATTTCACTTAAAGTCAATTGGTTTTTTATGTTAGAATCTTACATTACTCTTAAGTTTTGTCCTAAGGAACTTCTACCTAGTAAGGTCTTACAACCAAAAATTGTACATTGCTGCACAGTATTATAATGCCGATATGATAAATGGGGCTGATGAACGTAGTATTTGCGTGGTGTGTTTTTAAACTTAAGCCACTTGGCTGATAACTTAAATAATTTTAATATATGAAATTGAACCTAACTCTAGAAAGAGAAGCAAAATGTACGTGCATTCTACAAAGTGTATAAAAAAAAGTGGGAAGAAGAGAGAAGTCATTGGCACATTGCTGCTGACTTGGCCAATTAATTTGCACTATCATCATTATTTTTTAATGGTGAAAAATGGGAAAATACAATAAATATGACAGATCCCTTTTCTGTTCAAACACAGAGTAGTTAAAGGTGTAACTGTGACTGAAATGAATCCTAGTCCAGTGCATAAAGTCACCTCCAATCTTATGTTTTTCTTTTTCCTAGTCTTGTTTTAAGGGTCTGAGTACTGAAAAAGACAATCTTTATATAAACATAACTGGGTCTTACCAAATTATGACCAGCGAGTTGAAGCTTTATTGAAGAAAGCCGTGAGTTGAAGAATGTTTTAACGGAATGGGAAGTTTAATTGCTTGCATTAGCAGGATACACCGTATATTCTGTTGTTGCTGTTGGAGTTTTACCATCAGTGGCAAAAGATATCACAGATCATGTTGCTTGCTGTTTGCATTAGGTTCCCTTTTTGCACGTTTCAATTAAAAAGCTTGTCTCTCTATTTCTTTGTTATTATTATTATGCCTACGTGTAAGCTGGCTCCACATCAGTATACATGTCGAAACAAGAAATTTCATGGCTTACTACTAGTCGGGTGAAGCATGGCAAGGCTGATGTTGGTATCTTTCAGTTGTGAATGTGACTAATAAAATAACGTCTACATTCATAATTTCATGTTTCATTTCACTACCTCTAGCTTTGTTTTTGTTACTTTACACCAGGCTGTGTTTTGGCTTCGGTAGGTAGGAAACAGTTACTAGATAATTGAAAGACGAATGGCGATTCCGAAAATGGGGGTCCATTTTCACTGTAATACAACTACACAAGTAGTTTTCCACAGGCCACGTTATCATTATCTGTTGGTACATAAATACTGTTTGGTGCACCGGGCCATCCTCCATTCTCTTATGCAACGATTCCAAAAAGGGAAAGCACAAAGAAGTACAACATGGTGTATACACATCTGCAACACAATTCAACCCAGGATGAATTGGAAAGTGAAAGGGAACGAGAGCTAAAGGCTTTTGATGACACTAAAGCCGGTGTCTAAGGACTGGTTGATGCTGGCATATCTAAACTTCCTCGGTTCTTCATTACATCTACCGATAGGCTCCCTTGCAAAACATCACCATCAGCTTCCACTCAGTTCCAGATTCCAGTGATAGACCTCAAAGTTGCACACTTGCAAGAAGATGGTGTTGGACGAAAAGATATCATTGACAAGGTTCGGGTAGCCTCTGAAACATGTGGATTTTTTCAGGTTGTGAACCATGGCATCCCCAAAGAAATCCTTGATGAGATGATGGAAGGAGTTCGTAGATTTCACGAACAGCCACATGATGTGAAAAAGGAATATTACACACGTGATGGCTTAAGGACAGTTAGATTCATCAGTAACGTTGATCTGTATGAGTCAAAAGCAGCAAACTGGAGAGATACTTTGATTTGTGTCATGGCTCCAAATTCTCCCAAACCTGAAGAATTACCTACAGCTTGCAGGTATGATCAATCAGATCCATGACACAAATTTCCCAAAGGATATGTTAATTGATAAGAGGTAAATATTATTTTCTCCAAATAATAAACGCTACTTTATTGGATCATTTTGCTAAAATTGCTACTCAATAGCGTGAGACTCAAAATGACATTGCGGTAGAAGCAGGAGTGTCAAAATGGGTTAAGCCTGGCCCGAATAGTCCGATAAAATGGACGAATTTAACTAGCAAAATGTCAGTCTAAAATTTACATGACTCGAATGAGTTGAACCTGAATGGACCAGGCCAACTCACCTTTTTAACACTACATAAGATTAAATGGGTTGAGTTGAGTTAGCAAAATGTCAGCTCAAAACTTACATGACTAGAATGGGTCGGCCCAGCCTGTTTTGACACCCTTAAGTAGAAGTAACAAATTGAACTTTGGAGTCACCACAATTCTGACCCCATAATTACAAGTAACAAATTGACATTGCTCCTAATACACTATTAATAATTCTCTGAATTTTGTTCATTTTTAAGCTCACTGATATAGTAACTTTGCAGATTCAAGCAAGTTGAATTTGGGTTTCCATGTCAGAATATTAAACTGATGGAGCCCAAATGTTGTGTTGCAACATATATCAGAAAATGATGATAATTAGAAACATGTAATGTGATTTGTCTGGAAAAATATGTTAAGTAATGTGTGTTGTTCTTGACTTGACACTCTCACAGTGAGATCACGATTCGTTACTCGGAGCATGTTAAGAGGCTCGGCCTCACCCTATTGGAGTTGCTGTCGGAGGCTTTGGGGCTCAAACCAAAACAATTGGAAGAGATGGAATGTGGTAAAGGGCACAATTTGATATTTCACTACTACCCTGCATGCCCGGAACCTGACAGAACTTTGGGAATCACAGAACACTCTGACCCAGATTTCTTCACTATCCTTCTTCAAGATCATATTGGTGGCCTCCAAGTGCTTTATCAAAATCAATGGGTTGATGTCAAGCCACTGGAGGGAGCTTTAACTGTTAATCTCGGAGACCTAATCCAGGCGAGTACTAAATTGTAGCATGCATGCTAGGCTCAAACTAAAAAAATGTAGAGTGCAAGCATCATATAAATCTTATATTAACAAATTTTTCACTGAATACATATCTAGTTTTAGGGGAATATAGGCCCCAAACTTAAATATAGTTCTGCCCTGCAGGCATGCATCCTACAATAGTATGCGAAAAAAGGGCCAATCACATTTTGATTATGATTTGGAAGTTTGAACATTGACACGTTATGAAGCAAGCAAGCGTAACAATAGTCTCTAGTGCAATACTAGTTTTTTTTTTTCCCAATCCATGTTCAAGTATCAAGATGTTTCAAAAAGTTAGTTTCTGTTTTGGTACTGCAGCTTATATCTAATGATAAATTCAAGAGTGCCAAGCAGAGAGTTTTAGCTAACCCTGTAGGACCAAGGATATCAGTGGCCTGCTTCTTCAGCACTCATCTTCAACCATTTAATCGAGTTTATGGTCCCATAAAAGAGCTGTTATCAGAAGAGAATCTTCCTCTTTACAAGGAAACAACAGTGAGGGATTATGTTGTCAATTACAATTCAAAAGGGCTTGGCAGCCTTGCACTTGAGGATTTTAGGCGTTAAGGCAGCTGTATGAGGTGTACTTCGGTTTCTCTAATCGCACCACTATATTTCAGAACTACCGCTGAAGAATCTTTACTTGTGTTAAATAAGCACAGTTCTCGTAGATGTTTGTTTCAAAATGCTTTGATGTTGTATTTTTGTTAATGATTTGTTATCAAACAGCTGCATTTTCTTCGAAGTAGAAAAGATAACATTGCAAATATTAATCATTTTCGGATTTTTTCCCCCAAATTTCTTTAGCAATATTTTTGAACTATATTCGAATATATTCTTAATAATTTAAACTCCTAGGATAATTGATTTCTTAAAATATTGTTCAAGGTTCTTCAATGATCAATAATTCAATACATGCTAGTATGCTAACCATCATCCCATCATCAGATCAGCATAAGAATTTAGTAGAATTTTCATGAATTTTTATTCCTATATATAAGAAAGAGCAGTAATGCGAGCCCCCACGGCTGTTCTGAATTTCCGAGCTGAAGCGGTTCACAAATCACTTCAGAAGATGGACTTTGGTTTCCAGAATGGGTGCTCTCAGGCTTTGGAACTAAAGAAGAAGAACTTCATGAAGGGGAAGTTGGAGAGCAAGAAGATGAAAAAGAAGCATGAAGGGCTGAGGATAGGCAGAAACAGCAGCAATGTCAAAGAAGCCGAAATGTGAAAGTAGCAACCCATTGAAGATGAAAAACAAGGAGTACGAATAGGCACCCATCATGTTATTTGGGAAACAACAATAATGCAAAATGTAAAGTTTCTAGGGTAACAGAATGAATGTTAAAAGTTTATACGACGAGGATATTTACACCATTGAAAGTTGCAACCTGAAGTGCCACTGCGAATATTTGAATGCTATATATTTTGGAAACAGTCCTAAGCTAACTAAATATTATCTCATGAGCTTCCCCTTATAACCACAAACTGTTTGGTTTTCGGGATCAACAGACTAATGTGTAGAGATGGATATCGGAGATGCCAATATGTTTCCTAGATAGGTGCCATGTAAGATTCTTTTCTAGCATTCTGCAGTACGAATTTATATCATTGGACGCAATCCCATCACCCCATTATCTACAGACTACAATCTTCTACTATGATACAAGAACCTGAGCTCTATCACTCAGACACCTATAAATGACATAAATTATATTATAGCATACAGACTCTAGCATCAAAATAAATTCATGAAAACATCCACTACCAAGCTTTATTTCTGCCTCAAAGTCACACTTCATTCACCACATTACAAATTCACACGCAGACTCTGAGATGTCACACTCTGTCCACGATCATTGCTTCAGGCTTTTCAACGCTGCAGCAAAAATCTAATAATCAAGAGAACAACCATAATTTAATTATCTGTTGCTGTGATTTTCTAGCAGTATATTATCAAAATTACTGTCATATTTCAAAAGTAAGCAGAGAAAGTGACTGATATTTAAAATGGTGTTATGTTATTTTAATGCATTTTTTTCATTGCCAATAATACCACTAACTCAAGCAAGTTAGAACAAGACAAATATGTAATGCAGTTATGAAAATAAAGAAAGCCTCACTCATGAAAAGAATGTCCTACAAGCTATCAATCAGTCATCAATTGAGAATGTGACATATTCCTTCAGTCGCAAGAGCAACTTCACAATCAAACACAGAAAAAAGGTAATGGATGCATGCACAAATGAGCAGCTTGAGTGTGACCGCTACATAACATGAATCGAAATTAGATACACATTGATGCAAGAAACAGATGGAAGGTGCTAAAAAATTATCATCATTTGTGTACGTTTGCATAATAAAGGCAGAGCCTCAACTTGGATGGCTTTGACATAAAGCCACCACATCTCTCAACATAGATAATCATACCGGTTTTATTAGTTGGTGAAGTAAAACAATAAAAATTAAAGTATTAAATAATCTATTCTAGGATTAGAATCAAGTATATGTTGAATGATTCCAACATCCAATTGGCTATAACAAATCAAATATCTCAACTAACATTGATGTGCTATAGTCCATAAACCAGTCATGTCAACATTGGGAATAATTTATGTAGTGTCCCTTTGGGAAAAGAAGGGAGAGATACAATCGATGTAAATTTTACACCAAAGAAAAGAAAGGTTCTTTCGTTTCTCTTCTTTTTCCCTTATTTCCATTGTGTTTGCTTTAGTCATATAACTACAAAACGAGGCTAAAATTTATAACACAGAATGACAGAAGATATATAATGACACCATTTACAGAAAGATATACCTTAGATGGTGGCTGGGGATACTGTCTCAAATCTGCTTCTGCACCAGGAGATCGATTGTGCTTACTGCTTCCCTCATACTTGTCAGAACTGCTTTTCTCTTTGTATTCCAGAATCCCCTGATCAAATTCCTCATTAAGGGGCTGATATTTGCACAAAAAGGATAAAAAGTATATAGTACAACAACAGTAATTACATAACCGGGAGTGGATTAGTGGTGAGAGGTTTGAGTAATTTGCAAGAGGTCACAGGTTAAGGCCTCCATGCTGCTATTGTACCAAAGAAACAACAGCAATTTTACTTTCTTAAAATAATAATAATAATAATAATAACTCTTGCATCGGCAAGCTTGTCTCTTTATTTCTTTGTCGTTATTATTGTGAATTTGGTCATTAACCTTTACTAAAAATGGCATATTTACTTCTTTATTCCATCGAATGCATTGATTTCTCCCACCTGCCAATTTATTTTTCCCCCTGTTTAGTTAACTTTCATTCATTTCCATCTTTCTTCTTGTCTTTGTCTTTCTTTTTCATTTCTCTCTTTCTTTTTCTGTGGCAGCGGCACACGCACCAATCCTTTCTTATCTTATTATATCTATATAATTTTAAAGTCAAATCCTAACAATTATTGTGGTTTGGACCTTGGTACATAAATTGCCTTAGGTGTTGTGCTCAGTACACTACACCATCCATTCTCCTAAAAAGATTCCAAAACAGAAAGGCATGCAGAAGTACAAAATGGAGAATCCACATCTGCAACACAATTCAGCCCAGGATGAATTGAATAGTGAAAGGGAACGAGAGCTAAAGGCTTTTGATGACACTAAAGCTGGTGTCAAAGGACTGGTTGATGCTGGCATATCTAAAATTCCTCAGATTTTCATTGCATCCACTAATGGGGTCTCATCCAAAACATCATCATCAGCTTCCACTCAGTTCCAGATTCCAGTGATAGACCTTAAAGTTGAACACTTGCAAGAAAATGTTGTTGGACGAAAAGATATCATAGACAAGGTTCGAGTAGCCTCTGAAACATGTGGTTTTTTTCAGGTTGTGAACCATGGCATCCCCAAAGAGATCCTTGATGAGATTATTGAAGGAATCCGTAGATTTCACGAACAGCCACATGATGTTAAAAAGGAATATTACACCCGTGATCGCTCAAGGCAAGTGAGATTCAACAGTAACTTTGACCTGTATCAATCAAAAGCAGCAAACTGGAGAGATAGTTTGTTTTGTGGCATGGCTCCAGAGTCTCCGAAACCTGAAGAATTTCCTACTGCTTGCAGGTATGCTCAATCAGATCCATAATAAAAATTTCAAAAAGGATTCCACCAAAAAAAAAATCTCAAATGATGTTAATTCATAATTCAAACAGAAGGCGAAAACCTTATTTTCTACAAATAGTAAATGTTACTTTTTGGGTACAATTTGTTAAAGGAAAAATATACTTGCACAAATTATGTGTGTGCACGAAGTGGGGTCCATGTGTTATTCAATGATTTGCACCAGAGTATGTAAAGAATGTATCAGTGAAAATTTGTGCAAGTATTACAATATATGCGAAAATGGAGTGAAACTCAAAATAACATTAGAGTAGAAGTAACAAATGGGTGGTTCGCAAACATGCTCTTAATACTCTACTAAAACTTGTATGAATTTGGTTCAGTTTTTACTTTTAAGCTCACTGATGTACTAATTTTACAGCTTTTAGCATTCATTCAAGCAAATTGAATTTAGATTTCCAAAACTCTTTCAGTATTTCAGAATATTGAACTAATGGAGTCCAAATATTGTGTGTATTAGTAGCAACTTGCAACAGCTTACAAAAAATCATGATAAGTTGAAACATGTAACTTGTCTGTCTAGAACTTAAATAAGTAAAAGGTATTGGTCTTGACACTCTTACAGGGAGATCACAATTCGTTACTCAGACCATGTTAAGAGGCTCGGAATTACCCTATTGGAGTTGCTATCGGAGGCTCTGGGCCTCAAGTCCAAACACCTGGAAGAGATGGAATGTGGCAAAGGGCACATCCTGGCTTGTCACTACTACCCAGCATGCCCAGAGCCCGACAGAACAATGGGAACCTCATTACACTCTGACCCAGATTTCTTCACTATCCTTCTTCAAGATCACATTGGTGGCCTCCAAGTGCTGTACCAAAATCAATGGGTTGACGTCAAGCCAGTGGAGGGAGCTTTAACTATTAATGTCGGAGACCTGATCCAGGCGAGTACCAATTTGTAGCATGCATGCAAGGGCCAAATTAAAAAAATTATTAGAGTGCAAGCATCATATATATCTTACTATATTAATATAGTTCTGGATAGACTCCCAAACTTTAATGTAGTTTTGCCCTGCACAACATGCATCCTACATCTTCACTATGCGAAAAAAAGGGTCAAACACATCCTGATGATTATGATTTTGAAGTTTGAACCACTGCCACTGATACTCATTGACACTTCAAGAAAATAAGCAAGCTTCATTATAGTCTCTAGTGCAATACTAGTATTTTTCTCAAACCATGTTCAAGTATCAAGATGCTTCAATAAGTTCATTTATGTTTTGGTACTGCAGCTTATCTCTAATGATAAATTCAAGAGTGCCAAGCACAGAGTTTTAGCAAACACTGTAGGACCAAGGATATCAGTGGCCTGCTTCTTCGGCACTCATCTTCATCCATCTAATCGGGTTTATGCTCCCTTAAAAGAGTTGTTATCAGAAGAGAATCCTCCTCTTTACAAGGAAACAACGGTGAGGGATTATGTTGTCCATTACAATTCGAAAGGGCTTGGCGCGAGCACCCCTGCACTTGAAGATTTTAGGCTTTGAAGCAGTAGTATACGTTGTATTTTGGTTTCTCCAATGGCACAACTATATACAGAACTACCTCTGAAGAATCTTTACTTTGCGTTTTATAAGCGTAGTTCTTGTACATGTTTGTTTGAAACCATATTTTCATTTATGATATGTTATCCAATAGTTGCATTCCCTATCTCCAACGTCAAAATAGAAAAGATGACATCCCAAATATTCATCATTTTCTTTTCTCCAATTTCGTTAGCAATATCAACGAAAAATATTTTTTGAGTCCTCTTAATAAGTTAAATTCTTAGGATAATTGAACAAAATTAAATGCCTTAATTGCATGACCTTACAGACTATGCAAGCATGTCATTAGTACTTGGTAGCATGACAAACCTTTGCTGATATGCCCTTAAACTTCAATGAAAGTTGTTCAGACAATATATGGATGGAATATATTGCCTGTTAAGAGTCTGTCATTGTCTGTCTCAATATTTCAAACGTGATTTATATATCTATTGAGTCATTCCACTTAAAGCCAATTGATTTTAGGTTAGAATCTAATATGGTAAGTATCAAAACCAATATCTCATTTTCGTTGCCTATTTCGTAAGGCTTGTTTCTACCTACTTCGTCAGGCCTTGTTTCTGCTGCTATGCTTGTTTTTGCCTGTTTCGTTTAGGCATTTGTGGAGGGGAGTGTTAAGAGTCTCACATCGTCTTATTTCTGCCTACTTCTTTAGGCCTTGTTTCTGCTGCTATGCTTGTTTCTGCCTGTTTCGTCTAGGCATATGTGGAAGGGGTGTTAAGAGTTCCATATCGTCTATCTCGATAATTCTGAAGTAACAAATTGAACTTTGGAGTCACCACAATTCTGACCCCATAATTACAAGTAACAAATTGACATTGCTCCAATACACTATTAAAAATTCTCTAAATTTTGTTCATTTTTAAGCTCACTGATATAGTAATTTAACAGATTCAAGCAAGTTGAATTTGGGTTTCCATGTCAGAATATTAAACTGATGGAGCCCAAATGTTGTGTTACAACATATATCAGAAAATGATGATAATTAGAAACATGTAATGTGATTTGTCTGGAAAAATATAAGTAATGTGAGTTGTTCTTGACTTGACTCTCTCACAGTGAGATCACGATTCGTTACTCGGAGCATGTTAAGAGGCTCGGCCTCACCCTATTGGAGTTGCTATCGGAGGCTTTGGGGCTCAAACCAAAACACTTGGAAGAGATGGAATGTGGTAAAGGGCACATGTTGGTATTTCACTACTACCCTGCATGCCCAGAACCTGACAGAACTTTGGGAATCACAGAACACTCTGACCCAGATTTCTTCACTATCCTTCTTCAAGATCATATTGGTGGCCTCCAAGTGCTTTATCAAAATCAATGGGTTGATGTCAAGCCACTGGAGGGAGCTTTAACTGTTAACCTCGGGGACCTAATCCAGGCGAGTACTAAATTGTAGCGTGCATGCTAGGCTCAAACTAAAAAAATGTAGTTCTGCCCTGCAAGCATGCATCCTACAATAGTATGCGAAAAAAGGGCCAATCACATTCTGATTATGATTTGGAAGTTTGAACATTGACACATTATGAAGCAAGCAAGCGTCACAATAGTCTCTAGTGCAATACTAGTTTTTTTTTTTTCTCAATCCATGTTCAAGTATCAAGATGTTTCAAAAAGTTAGTTTCTGTTTTGGTACTGCAGCTTATATCTAATGATAAATTCAAGAGTGCCAAGCACAGAGTTTTAGCAAACCCTGTAGGACCAAGGATATCAGTGGCCTGCTTCTTCAGCACTCATCTTCAACCATTTAATCGAGTTTATGGTCCCATAAAAGAGCTGTTATCAGAAGAGAATCTTCCTCTTTACAAGGAAACAACAGTGAGGGATTATGTTGTCAATTACAATTCAAAAGGGCTTGGCACCCTTGCACTTGAGGATTTTAGGCGTTAAGGCAGTTTTATGAGGTGTACTTTGGTTTCTCTAATCGCACCACTGTATTTCAGAACTACCGCTGAAGAATCTTTACTGTGTTAAATAAGCACAGTTCTTGTAGATGTTTGTTTCAAAATGCTTTGATGTTATATTTTTGTTAATGATTTGTTATCAAACAGCTGCATTTCCTTCGAAATAGAAAAGATAACATTGCAAATATTAATCATTTTCGGATTTTTTTCCCCCACATTTCTTTAGCAATATTTTTGAACTATATTTGAATCTATTCTTAATAATTTAAACTCCTAGGATAATTGATTTCTTAAAATATTGTTAAAGGTTCTTCAGTGATCAATAATTCAATACATGCTAGTATGCTACCCATCATCCCATAATCAGATCAGTATAAGAATTTAGTAGAATTTTCATGAATTTTTATTCCTATATATAAGAAAGAGCAGTAATGCGAGCCCCCACGGCTGTTCTGAATTTCCCAGCTGAAGCGGTTCACGAATCACTTCAGAAGATGGACTTTGGTTTTCAGAATGGGTGCTCTCAGGCTTTGGAACTAAAGAAGAGGCACTTCATGAAGGGGAAGTTGGAGAGCAAGAAGATGAAAAAGAAGCATGAAGGGGTAAGGATACGCAGAAACAGCGGCACTGCCAAAGAAGCCGAAATGTGAAAGTAGCAACCCATTGAAGATGAAAGACAACGAGTACGAATAGGCACCCATCATGTTATTTGGGAAACAACAATAATGCAAAATGTAAAGTTTCTATTTTTTGGGTAACAGAATGAATGTTAAGTTTATAGGACGAGGATATTTACACCATTAAAAGTTGCAACCTGAAGTGCCACTGTGAATATTTGAATGCCATATATTTTGGAAACAGTCCTAAGCTAACTAAATATATCTCATGAGCTTCCCCTTATAATCACAAAATGTTTGGTTTTCGGGATCAACAGACTAATGTGTAGAGATGGATATCGGAGATGCCAATATGTTTCCTAGATAGATGCCATGTAAGATTCTTTTCCAACATTCTGCAGTACGAATTTATATCATTGGACGCAATCCCATCACCCCATTATCTACAGACTACAATCTTCTACTATGATACAAGAACCTGAGCTCTATCACTCAGACACCTATAAATGACATAAATTATATTATAGCATACAGACACTAGCATCAAAATAAATTCATGAAAACATCCACTACCAAGCTTTATTTCTGCCTCAAAGTCACACTTCATTCACCACATTACAAATTCACACGCAGACTCTGAGATGTCACACTCTGTCCACGATCATTGCTTCAGGCTTTTCAACGCTGCAGCAAAAATCTAATAATCAAGAGAACAACCATAATTTAATTATCTGTTGCTGTGATTTTCTAGCAGTATATTATCAAAATTACTGTCATATTTCAAAAGTAAGCAGAGAAAGTGACTGATATTTAAAATGGTGTTATGTTATTTTAATGCATTTTTTTCATTGCCAATAATAGCACTAACTTAAGCAAGTTAGAACAAGACAAATATGTAATGCAGTTATGAAAATAAAGAAAGCCTCACTCATGAAAAGAATGTCCTACAAGCTATCAATCAGTGATCAATTGAGAATGTGACATATTCCTTCAGTCGCTAGAGAAACTTTGCAATCAAACACAGAAAAAAGGTAATGGGTGCATGCACAAATGAGTAACTTGAGTGTGACCGCTACATTACATGAATCGAAATTAGATACACATTGATGCAAGAAACAGATGGAAGGTGCTAAAAAATTATCATCATTTGTGTATGTTGGCATAATAAAGGCAGAGCCTCAACTTAGATGGCTTTGACATAAAGCCACCACATCTCTCAACATAGATAATCATACCGGTTTTATTAGTTGGTGAAGTAAAACAATAAAAATTAAGGTATTAAATAATCTATTCTAGGATTAGAAATTTAGAATCAAGTATATGTTGAATGATTCCAAGATCCAATTGGCTATAACAAATCAAATATCTCAACTAACATTGATGTGCTATAGTCCATAAACCAGTCGTGTCAACATTGGGAATAATTTATGTAGTGTCCCTTTGGGAAAAGAAGGGAGAGATACAATCAATGTAAATTTTACACCAAAGAAAAGAAAGGTTCTTTCTTTTCTCTTCTTTTTCCCTTATTTCCACTGTGTTTGCTTTAGTCATATAACTACAAAATGAGGCTAAAATTTATAACACAGAATGACAGAAGATATATAATGACACCATTTACAGAAAGATATACCTTAGATGGTGGCTGGGGATACTGTCTCAAATCTGCTTCTGCACCAGGAGATCGATTGTGCTTACTGCTTCCCTCATACTTGTCAGAACTGCTTTTCTCTTTGTATTCCAGAATCCCCTGATCAAATTCCTCATTAAGGGGCTGATATTTGCACAAAAAGGATAAAAAGTATATAGTACAACAACAGTAATTACATAACCAGGAGTGGATTAGTGGTGAGAGGTTTGAGTAATTAGCAAGAGGTCACAGGTTAAGGCCTCCATGCCGCTATTGTACCAAAGAAACAACAGCAATTTTACATAGGTTAAGAGACTGCAGACCTTAGCAGGTGGTTGAAGATGTTGTCTCCAATCAGCACCAGGTGAGTGATTGTGCGAACTACTTCTCTCACTCTTGTTACAACTGCTTTTCTCATCATGATGTGATGTGGAGGCCCCATCATCAAATTTCTTATTTAACTCAGTGGATGATACATTATGCTTTTCCATAGATATGCTTCGTGATCGTAAGTTATAAGATCTTGAAGTTTCTGTCTCCTTATGATTAGCGTTCATTTTATCAGGTATATTGTTCTGAGCAGTGCCTTGGAAATTGTGATCCTTCTTTGAGAACTGAGTAGCCGCTGCTCGTGCACCAGCTATGGCCAGACTTATACTTGATGATCTGTCCACTTCAGTTGCTTTTAAATTAGGAGTAAGCGTAGAGATACAACCTGGCTTTAAGGAAAATGGATCTCGTGGATCTGGAAGTGGAAATTTCACTGGCAATGGACTTTTAACTGGAGACAGACCTCTAACTGCAGCTTCATAGATCTTCGAACAAGTAGAAAAATCAGCGTACATTCAAAGAAAAAACTGGGAAGGAAGACGGAGATTTTAAAAACCACTTTACCTTCCTTTCCAAGTTATAAACACCTTGGTATCCTCGCATCTCAAATGGAATCAACAATTTCTGTATCAAGGGTGGAAAGGAAAAAACGCTTGTTCACCACCATTCATACATAAAGTTGTTATACAATTATAGGAGTTGCATAGCAGTAGCAAGACTCAAACCTGTGGCCGTTCACATAACCAACAATAATCAGTTTGTGCTTCCAGCCTCACCTGAGGGTAAAATGGGCTTAAAGTTAGTCAAGAAAATCTGGATAGCTATAAATCAATCAATATCAATATTTAAAATAAAAAGGTTGGTACCCCTTCAGGAACCATGTCCCAGCCTGCTAGCTCTTCACGTGTTAAGCAGCCAACCACTTCAACACAGCCTGCAAGAAGCATATTCAAGTTGGTGGGGGTAGAGGGAAAGAGTGATGAATTGAAGTGAATTAAAATAGAATTAGGTTGTGCTATACCCAAAAGCCTAGAAACAGGATAATGTTCAGGGAACTTGATATCAGTAATGCCATTGAGTGCATAAATCTCCTTGTAGAAGTATTCCATTGCTTTGATAGTAGACTCATCAGGAACTTTACTGGCAGCATGAATCCAAAGACGACCTTAATAAGGAACAAAAGAATATCATGAAGCAATTTCAAAACCAGGAATAGGAATAGGAATAGGATACAGGTGAGTCAAGGTGAATGTGTAAGTTTCATACATAAACATTAAAAAAAAAAAGCACTATAGAGAAAATAGAGATAATATAAGAAACGAAACCTGTGATGGGAGCAGGCCAAGACCTGCCCTCAACGCGCTTGATCCCATAAACTAGGAGAGAAGCCCAAGGCTGGTGCATAGTTAAACATGGATTCCGGTAATTCCCAGAATTATTTCCTCTCATCGCTATTCTATTCTTCTTCAATCTTCAAGCCTCTGCCTTCCCTTCCCTTCCCTTCGCAGAGATGTGATGCCCAAATTTACAAATATACGTCTGCCTCCTCACCCTAATCACGTTTTTTTATTTTTTTTGGGGTACAAACTTGTTTAAATAAATGTTTGTTAAAATATAACATAAAAATATATAAGCACTAGTATTTTGTATCCGTATGTTATACGCAATAATTAAAAAAAAAAAGCAAAAATAAATAATTTGTTCATATAATTTTAATTAATTTTATTTTTAGACTTTATAATTTTTTATATTTTTATATCATTTATTATATTATTACTCATTTAATTTTTTTTTTAAATCACTCATGTAAATTTTAGTTCATACTGTTAAGGTATCAATCTTTATATTTTTTATTCATTTGAGTTTTTATCGCTATAAATTCTCTTCATTAAGGTATTAATCCATATTTTCAATGAAAGATTGATTGTTAAAGTTTTCAAAATTTGATGGTATTAAATTCAATTTGGGAATACAAATCTTATCTCTAATATGTTTTCATGTTATTATTTTTACTTCTATCACATTAGTCTTCACAATTAATTTATCTCATTATATAATCTTACTGCTTAATCAATATTTCTAAGTAGTACAATCGAAACTTATTTATTAAGATTATACCAAAATGATTTATAATAACAAAATTATATTATCATTTACAATCATTTTAATGTATTGTCAACAAAAAAAAATTCATATATAAAATACAAATAAAATTATATTGAAATTCTTCCTTTAATTTTTCACTTATATTTTTAAAAAATATATCAAATTAAGTCTTAATGCAAAAAATTTATCATATTTTATAATTATTATTGAATACTATTAAATATTCAACATATAGAAAAAAATTCATTAATGACATTTTCATATAAAATTATATTACAAATTAAATCTTTAATTTTTCATTTTTGTTATCGACAACATAATCCCTCACCGTTGTTTCCTTGTAAAGAGAGGATTCTCTTCTGATAACAACTCTTTTAAGGGAGCATAAACCCGATTAGATGGATGAAGATGAGTGCTGAAGAAGCAGGCCACTGATATCCTTGGTCCTACAGTGTTTGCTAAAACTCTGTGCTTGGCACTCTTGAATTTATCATTAGAGATAAGCTGCAGTACCAAAACATAAATTAACTCTTTGAAGCATCTTGATACTTGAACATGGTTTGAGAAAAATACTAGTATTGCACTAGAGACTATAATGAAGCTTGCTTATTTTCTTGAAGTGTCAATGAGTATCAGTGGCAGTGGCTCAAACTTCAAAATCATAATCATCAGGATGTGATTGACCATTTTTTCGCATAGTGAAAATGTAGGATGCATGTTGTGCAGGGCAAAACTACATTAAAGTTTGGGGGTCTATCCAGAACTATATTAATATATAAGATATATATGATGCTTGCACTCTAATAATTTTTTTAATTTGCCCTTGCATGCATGCCACTGGCTTGACATCAACCCATTGATTTTGGTAAAGCACTTGGAGGGCGCCAATGTGATCTTGAAGAAGGATAGTGAAGAAAACTGGGTCAGAGTGTTCTGAGGTTCCCATTGTTCTGTCGGGCTCTGGGCATGCTGGGTAGTAGTGACAAATCAGGATGTGCCCTTTGCCACATTCCATCTCTTCCGGGTGTTTGGACTTGAGGCACAGAGCCTCCGATAGCAACTCCAATAGGGTAATTCCGAGCCTCTTAACATGGTCTGAGTAACGAATTGTGATCTCCTGTAAGAGTGTCAAGACCAATACCTTTTACTTATTTAAGTTCTAGACAGACAAGTTACATGTTTCAACTTAGAGGGATGATCAACTTACATCAGTATAAGTCTTTTTTCTCTTACACTCATTTTCAGCTGTTAGATCCACTTTCATCTAATGGTTACCTTTAATGAAATAGTCTTAACCATTAGATGAAAGTGAAATTAATTATAAAAAAAATGAGTGTAAGAAAAAAAGACTTACACCGTTCAGAACTGATCCCTCCTCTTCAACTTATCATAATTTGTTCATATAATTTTAATTAATTTTATTTTTAGACTTTATAGTTTTTTTATATTTTTATATCATTTATTATATTATTACTCATTTAGATTATTTTTTTGAATCACTTATTTGAATTTTACTTCATGATCAATCTTTATATTTTTTAATTTGAGTTTTTATCGTTATAAATTCTCTTTATTAAGGTATTGGTCTATATTTTCAATGAAAGACTGATTGTTATAATTTTCAAGATTTGATAGTATTAAATTCAATTTGGGAATACAAATCTTATCTCTAATATGTTTTCATGTTACTATTTTTGCTTCTATCACATTGGTCTCCAGTTTATCCACAATTAATTTATTTCATTATATAATTCTACTACTTAATCAATATTTCTAAGTAGTACAATTGAAACTTTTTTTAAGATTATACTAAAATGATCCATAATGGCAAAATTATATTATCATTTATAGTCATTTTAATGTATTATTAGAAAAAAATTCATATATGAAATACAAATAAAGTTATATTGAATTTCTTTCCTTAACTTTTCACTCATATTTTTAAAAAGTATATCAAACTAAGTCTTAATGCAAAAAATTTATCTTATTTTATAATTATTATTGAATACAATTAAATATTAAACATATAGAAAAAAAGTTCATTAATGACATTTTCATATAAATTTATATTACAAATTAAATCTTTAATTTTTTATTTTTTTATTAAAGTTATATCAAACTAACTACTAATGTCAAATTATATTCAAAAAAAAATTTCTTAAGTTGATAAATATTGCAATGATAATTATATTTATATATATATATATATGCTATGTGTAAAAAAAATTATAATAGTCTATAACAATATTGCTAAATAATTCAATACATTCTATAATACTTTCTAACATATACATTTAGTTTATACAATTTAAGTAAGTTAAATAAAAATAACACATTAATTAAATTAATCATTTGACATTTGACTTCTTAGGTTATTTGACTTTTTAAAATTATTTTGTTTGTAATTTATGTTCTTTCTTTCTCTTTGTAATTTTCTATTTTATTTTTTTTTTTATATATATGTGACAATTTTTTTGTATGTGTCAATATTTATTTTAAGTTATTATATCATATGACACATGACAAAAAATTAGACAATATATTTGTCACATGTCAAAAGCTTAATGTATTTACTAATTAACTTGGATAAAACATAACAAAATTTTAGGTAATGTGTTTTATTTTTATATATTAATTATAATTATTAATTGATAATATTTATTGATTAAATATATTGATTAATTGATTAATTATATTGATGTATATGTGTCAATTTTTTTGACATGTGTCAATTTTTTTTAAGTTGCTACATGAAATGACACATGGTAAAAAATTAGGTAATATATTTGCTATATGTCAAAAACTTAATGCATTTACTAATTAACTTTGATGACACATGGTAAAATTTTAGGTCATGTATCCTTCTTTTTTATATTATTATTATTATTATTGATAACAATAACAATTGAAAACATAATTGTATAACTCAGATCAAAGGATGACTTGATCAAAAGCTCAAATCACTGAATCAACGGTCTGACTGCAGGTCATAATTGTATAACCCAAATAAGAGGATGACTCAATCAAAAGGTTAAATCGCTGAGTCAACGGTATGATTGCAGGTCAAACAATCAAATTAGAAAATCTAGACAAAGAAATAAATATTTTTTAAAAAGGAATATTATATGAAAAAGTACTAAAAATAATATATAAAAAAATTTTTATAAACAAGCGGTGATAATAACTTATAAGTTGAATATTAATATAAATTAAGAAATTGATAATAATACTAAATAGAAACATGCGATCTAGTAATAATACACTTGATGACAAATATTTTTAAGTATAATATTCAAATTCTAACAGTTATATTTTTAAAGTTTCAATTTTTAGAAAAAAAAATCTAGTTAACCTGCTGAGCGAGTCACCGAATCACCTAGATTTGACTGACTCGATAGAAAAAACGACTCAATTTAACTGATCGAACCGACCTAAAACCTTTATCATAGGTTTCCTAGGTGGACCAGCCTGATGCGTACAACTATGATTAAAACCAAATCAGACAAAATATTTAACATGATTCGATAAATATTTACATCCATTAATGAGAAACATGTATGGGTTTATCCTTCTTGAAAATCCAACAAGCTCTCTCACAGTTCTTTCCCTTCCATTTTAATAACACATATAAAAATTTCAACACAAATATTTAGTTTATAAAAACTTGTTTAACAAGCAACCAGATCCATCCTTCTCTTTACCTAATATTGTTTAACCCTCGTATTGACACACATTAACATGAAAGGGGAGATTGGATTGAAGGTTAGGGTGGATTTGGATTGGAAAGTGCTTTGAAATATTGACAATCCTCAAATTCAGATTATTTTATAACTAGTTTAAGTTTATTTTTAATTCAGTTAATATTTGTCTTAACCAATTTTAAAATCATAACTAAGTTTGCAATGTAAATATTAAGATAGAAAGAAAATATGAGAGAGAAATAAATGATAGAAAAAGAATGAGACAAAGTCTATAAAAATTTTGGATAAGGAAAAAACAAACTTTGAGGTGATAGTTTTAAGAACTAGTTTTGTCTCAAATTTAGTTCAAATATAAATTAATTTTTTAAAATCAAACAATATCTATCTATCTATTTATAAAAACAAGAATCAAATTTGTAGAATTATGGTAAGTCCCCTCTCTAAATTGTATCACTAATATATTATATCATAAATTAGAATTTGAATTTTATTATTATCTTATTATAGAAAAATATAAATACTAATATCTCATTAATTATTACAAATTAAAATTTTATTGTTGTCTTATTGTAGGAAAATATAGCTTGATACAATTTTCATATTATCTTAAATAATGATTTCATATTAATAATGATTTATTATTATTCAATGATATGTCTTTTGTTCAATGATACTAATAATGATTTCTTTAGTAGCTATCTCAATATATAAGTGGTATGTCATTCAATATATAATATCTTATATTGTTAAATAAATTATTGTATTAAATTTATTTCATTATAATTTATTTGGCCTCGCTAATATTATTTTTCAACAACAACAATAACAACAACAACAACAACAACAATAATAATAATAATAATAATAATAATAATAACAACAACAATAAAAGAGAAATGTACATACCTTCATATTCTGATATTTGTCATTTTAACATAGAACAATATGTATAAAAATTTATTATATGACAAATATATTATCTCAATAATCACAAGTGACATCTCATATTGCAGTTTAAAATAAATGTGTATATGTGTTTCCAAATATTAAAAATCTTGTCACATAAGTAAATAAAAATACTATATAATCAAATAGAAAATAATAAAATTTAAAGTAATACAATCATCTGAGGATAAAATGAATTCTCAAACCCACGTAAAGGAACAAAAAGATTTGTGAAAAAAAGAAATCGGGGTGCAGAAATTGATATGTCTACAATCAAAAAGAATTTTATGTGAGTCTTATTTGTCTACCATAAAAAACTCATATGCCTTTGGGAAGAATGGCATATAATAAAATTTGATTGGTAATATGTGAATGACTCCACCATTAGTTAGAAGACAAGGAGTAAAGATCCACGTGTTTGACACAAAGATCCACGTGTTTGACACGTGTGAAGAAATTACTATTTGCTCCTAGTAATTTCTTCTTCTTTAGAGCAACCAATATGTCTCGCGTAAAAGAGCACTAAAACTATTCTTGGTAATTTCTTCTTCTTCTTTCAAATTCACATGATTTCACAAAGTAATGAGGAAGAGGGGTGTAGAAAATGATGATAAAAAAATGGGAATGGGGGGAAACATATGGACGAAGGGTAAAGTTTTTATTCGTTATGGATTTAGCTGAGGAGAAACATGTGGAAGGGTCTGTGGATTTGGGAAAAAAATGGTTATGTTGCTTCAGTTCACTAGCACAACATTAAAGAAGGTAATGTTTTTAATTTTTTTATTAATTTTGATACTAATAGGGATTAATTTTCCTTCTTACTAGGTTTTTTCCTTCTCAGTCATTCAAACCAAAACATATGCTTTTTGATATGATTCAAATAAATAGATTTGAATTTTTTTTATTTCAAACATAAAAATAATGTATTAATTGATACGTTTTATGATTTATGTTATAATTGATACCTATGCCTACTGGTATAAATTTAAATAAATTTGATTTCAAATGTATGAAAAGTTATTATATGATTGCTAATATAATGATTACATATCTAATTATGTCTATTATTTTATGTTATTTCTAATTCTAATAATCAAATTTGTGTTCCATATACTTTATTACTAATTTGATTTGTTCAATAATCTTCTTCTTATAATGTCTACATTTATACTTTTATCATCTATAGCTTCTCTAGCAAAATAAATTAATTTAATAATAATTAAATAAACATTAATCATTATTATTATATTTTAAAATTAAATTTATAAAAAAATTTCATGATGAATTATTACAAATAATTTATTTAATAAAATTTTTACTTAAATTATATTTATTTTTCTAATTTAATTCTTAATTTATACATACATCTTAAGAATACAAAATCTAATTTTAATAATATTTATTATTATTATTATCCCATACATCGCACAATTATAAAACTAATTTAACCAAACAACATTCATTTAAAAATTAACTACACTATAGTTATATATCTTGTTTTTTAATGTTGCCAAACACCCTTTCTTACAAAACCACTACAAGAAGTTGAACGGGAAAGGATAATGCTACGTCTAAGCAAAGAAATAAGTCTTTCTTAATTGGAGATTGAACACTCTCTTTATCATATATATATATATATATATATATATATATATATATATAACATATATATATATATATAGGGAAACTAATAGAGTAACATATACGCTTGCTCACAAGTTTACACATTCTTATTTGTAAGATGGAAAGTTTGTATGAAAAATATAAAGAAAATAATAAAAAAATCAATAGTAACTTGGATGGAAATGTATAACTATTAAACAATTTTAAAATGTTGATAATATAATTAAATTGAATTTATTCAACCCAAAATACTATATATATATATATATATATATCATTGATGTTCAAATAATGACATTATTGTTATATATTTTTTTTTAAGATCACAATATACCTTTATAAATTTGACTCATTTGAATTGTTTATATAATTAATTCATATTTAATCATAAGAGTACAGGTGTTACGTAAACTCTCTATAAAAATTACTTCTTAAAATTTTAACTCTCTCATCTTCTCAATGAATCGAATTTATTTCTCGACTCTGAAATATTATAGTTCTAGCTAAACTTAAAATATGATATATTAGGCAACTTAGGCATACTTGATTGGTTGAGATAGCCAGATAGCAAGGGGATATAGGCTCGTGACTATTTCTTAATTTATGAAAAAGACTATGCGTGCTCGTTTTTATTTTGTACAATTAATTAAAAACCGACAACATATGATTCAAAACAATTCAACATGTAACAAGATATTTTGAAATTAAATTCATTTAAAAAAAAACATAATTCTACACAATCAATTAAGACCATAAAAGAAAAGAAAAGGAAATAACAAAGGCATGTGTGTATAATTGCTACTATGCAGTTGCAGTGGAATCCATTTTTTTTCCCCAATTCAAAGCTTTTTATTTTGAACCATCACTTATAATAATTTATAAAAAAGAAAATTAATCTCAAGGACTTTTAAGAAATAATATTTAATTTTAAAAATATTTAATTAAAAAAATTATTAAAATTTTTATTCAAATTTTAATTAGAAAAAATGACTATTTAATCTCATATAATAAATAATAATATTCTTAATGAGTAGTCATTAGTTTCTATTATGTAGTTAATAATTTTAAATTAAGTTATATGAAAAACAAGATATTTTGAAATTAAATTCATTTAAAAAAAACATAATTCTACACAATCAATTAAGACCATAAAAGAAAAGAAAAGAAAATAACAAAGGCATGTGTGTATAATTGCTTCTATGCAGTTGCAGTGGAATCCATTTTTTTTTCCCATTCAAAGCTTTTTATTTTGAACCATCACTTATAATAATTTATAAAAAGAAAATTAATCTCAAAGACTTTTAAGAAATAATATTTAATTTTTAAAAAATTAAAATTATAAAAAAATTTATTCAAATTTTAATTAGAGAAAATGACTATTTAATCTCATATAATAAATAATAATATTCTTAATGAGTGATCATTAGTTTCTACTATGTGGTTAACAGTTTTAAAATTAAGCTATATGAACAAAATTTAAAAATGACTACTATTTCTTTTTTATTTGATTTCTTATAATATCCCTTACTCAATAAGTGAGAAGCTAATTTCTTTTATTAAATTTATAGTATTCCTCAATTAATCAATGAGAAACTAATTTATCAGAATACGGTCAGACGCTTTAGCGATGACCTATGACAACGATACTATTTTCAGACATATGAATTATAAGATCAAACTCAATACTACATGTTTAAAAGGACCTGAACTCTTTTCACTTGGACAAACACATGTTACTTATTACTGTTTCTTATTAAATGATCATTTGTTGTTCTTAAATGACTAACATTTCAAATAAGATTCAATATATAAAAATTTGAAAGAATTTTGTCAATGTTTTTTGTCTTTTATTAAGTGATCATTAATTGTCACTTAGTAATTAATCATTTTAAATTAAGTTAAATATGAAGGAAATTTAATAATACTATTATTTCTTATTGAGTGATCATTTGTCACCACTAAATTATTAAATATATAGAATTAGGAATAAATTTACAAATGATTATTGTCTTTTGTTGAATGATCATTAATTATCATTAAAAGAACGTTTTATATGAAAGAAATTCGTGAACGACATCGTTTTTATTGAAATGGTCATTTGATTGTCATTTAGTAACTAATATTTCAAATAAAAATTTTATTAAAGTTAATTTTGACTATTAAGTAAAATTAAATAGTCATTTTCTTTAATTAAAATTTGAATAATTCTTCTTAACAATTTTAACATTTTTTATCCTTTTAAATTAAATATTACTCCATAATAATTCTTGAGATTAATTTTTCTTATTATTTTATTAAAATCCAAACCCAACTTCAAAAGTTTTGGATAGAAAATAACATTATAATTTTATGGTTTTGAAATATTTATTTGACCTTGTCATATAAAAAAAATAAGCTTGATTTACAATGGACTTGTAGTATATACCAGAGATATTTGTAATTTTGTACTGATATATACAGATTACATTACAAATAATTAATTTTAAACAAAATGCATGTCTGTGGCATTAATTAATTCTTTTTGGTGAATATCTGGCGCAATTTGTTTTTAATTTTTTGAAACTGAACATTTTCAATTTTTGTTTGTAAGTTATAACTTTTGAAAATAATTACAAATATTGTTGAGCAGTATTTATAATTTCATAGGTCAGGTCAGCTCCCCGTGAGAAGGAGGAAGCAACCCTAATCAATCCGCTTCTGATGAAAGGAATGGAATTACCACTTTTCCTTTCCAATAGAAGAAACCCTTTAATTCCCTCATCAAACTCTTAGATTCTCTGATTCTCTATGTGATCCTCAAACGACACCCTTCTGCTACCAAAACGACACGACTGCGATTTTGGGTGTTCTCTTTTCTTCTTCTTTTCACCGAGGCATGTTATTCGCTCACTGCTTCTACTCTTGTTCATCTTTGGATTCTGGGCCTTTGCATCATCATCATCATCATATTCAAATCCAATAAAGACGTTGACTTTTTTTTAGGCTAAGAAATGGACCAAACACTTCTAGATGACATAATCAATCGCTTGCTCGAAGTTCGTGGGCGTCCAGGGAAGCAGGTGCAGCTGTCGGAGGCGGAGATCCGCCAGCTCTGTGCAGTTTCTAGAGAGATTTTCTTGCAGCAGCCTAATTTATTGGAGCTTGAAGCACCCATTAAGATTTGTGGTAATTTTCCCTTCATTTTCTTATTCTCCTTACCATAATTACCCTCTTCATTTTCACTTTTTTGAACTGGGTATTGTCATTTCGTTGGTTGGAAGATCTGTAGTTGAATATTGCATATGGCTTCCTTGAAAAATTATTTTGGCGAGTTTCTGGCCTGATTTGATTGCTCGCTACATGATTGATTATGTGAAGTCATGTATGTGTTTTCAAAAAATTATCCGAGCTTTCGTTGTTAGGGGTGATTTAACTTATGTGTTATACTGTGTTTGGTTACAAATTTACTGCCTAAATTGCATGCTTCATTATGTTTATATATGTTATCATGTGTACGCTTGCTGGTTAGTGTGTTGTGGACTGGATTACTAGTGAAGTTTGTGGAATATAAATTTGACTGAAGTTTGTGTACTATCTTTCTGTGTCTTTGATGTGGCCCTGGTAATATGGAAATTAAGATGTACAACTAGTCCAATTTCAGTACTAAAAACCTATTAATAAACATGCTACGTTAGATGATTTCTAATGGAAAACATATCGATGAAAGATTGAAAAGTTCATGTACAATATTGAAACCAATGTTGGTAGAAGTGGCTGAGGCAGCCCTCCTTGTCTGTGTTGAAACCTTGCTGGCCTTTCTTCTTTTTTCATTCTTTTTATAGGTCAAAGACCAATGACTCTAGTGCTTCTCTGAAGCACTTCATTTGGCTTAGTCGCACACAGACTGAGTATCCAATATATCATTGGGAATATTTTATGTTTTACTTTGTTTTGACTTAATTTACATTGAAGTCTTATTTTTTGGGATGACTTTTAATTATATCAATTATTTTATTTTATTCAATGGCTGCCTCACATGAGTGTGGTGCTTGCCCCACCATGCCTGCCTATGCATTTTGGGGCTTGGCACCTCAAGCCCCCTTATTTTTTTTGTCAGTGATTGAAATTTGAATCAAATAACAGGAATTGAAATAGTTTAGACTTAAATCGAAATGTATTGCAGTCTAACAGGATGCTAAATGTAATGCTACAGTGTGATATGCTGATTGAAATGAGTTAATGGAGTTTTTAAATGTCAAAAATAAATATAAGAGATCGAAGGCCTCTCCTAAATATTGGCTGGAGGCTTTTTTTCTGTCTAAATCAAAGTTATCAAACAATTTAATCCGCTCTTTTTTTAATGCTTTTCTACTGAGGCTTATTGGACCATGATTGTGTGTGTCTTCCCAAATTTATTCTCTGCTACAGTGGGATATGGGTTGGCTGTTGTTGCTATTGAGGCTTATTATACGGAAAAAGAAGGCTAAACCTAGAATTCAGTATTCATAAAGTCAAATAATTTACTACTCTAAATGAATTGTGCGCTACTATATGATTTCATCTGTTTTGTATTATAGAGTAATTGGAAAAGAAGGGCAGTATCAACTATGCTTAATACTCAAACTTCTCTCCTATGTGATTGTTTTACCCTGAAATGTCATGCAGGGAAAGAACAGTGTTACTGCTTTTGGGGAAATAATATTATGAATTGGAAATATGAAATCTTTGAGTTTTTTAGGTCAAGTTGTGAGGTCATTCAAGTTTTAGAACTATTATAAGGGAAGTTTAAAGATGGGTGCAACTGTGCAAACTTTTTTATTAGATTTTTAAGTTATGTTTTGGGGGTCTAATACTTGCAAAATCTGATATACTATCTGGAAAATTAAATTTTTTGGGCTATGGTGTGGATGGAAGATGTGTTTCTAACCAGGATAACTTGATTTGGTCTCTGCTGCTATGTAATTCCTTTATCTTGTAAGTTCTGGTTTTCTGCCTTACTGGCCCAATATATGATGGCAAATTGGTACAGGACTTATGTGGACCTTCACCATCAGGTCCAGTTCCAGAATTTTGGGCTTAGGCTAGTTTATTATTGTATCTAGGAGTTGAAGTGTTCAAGCTAACTTAAATTTGGAAACAGTCAAATGGATTTTCTGAAACAAGTTGTGCAGATTTTAGTATATAATGAAAATTTTCCATGATATGGAATGCTTGGAATTTCCTAGTACCTTCTCTGTGTAGTGTCTTGTTGAGATTAAATTAAAATTTGTCTGTGAGAAGCTGTTTCAAGTGTCCTATCTGTAAAAAACTGTAAAGAGTCAAAATATGCATTCACTTGTTCTTGTGAGAGACTTGACTTTAAATATGATGTATCATAACCCTTGCTTTTGGTGTCCCAAGTTACTAACTTTACTGTCTCAAGGATGATATATCTGCAGTTGTAAAATTGTCGGATATCTTTAAGTCAAACTTTTTTGACATATATAATTTAATTTCTTCTACACAAAAGAGATCTGATATTGTCAGCCCAATCCTTCTTTATGCATCATCTTATGCTTAGCCAGTTAACCAGGGTTGGAATTGAACAATTGGGAAAAAAAATGATGATATTGTTATTGTTAAATTCTAAGGTTGAAACAGGATCTTAGAGATGTATTCTCCAATAGGGCTTCAGCTCAAGCACTGTACTATTTGTGGAGGACAAAATGAAGCAAGAAAATTTGTTTGATGAATATCATCTGCTAATATGTTACTAGCAATGTCTAATAGGTGTAAAATCAAACTTAAAAAATTATTGTGTTTCTAGTGGTGAAACTTTCCTTCAAGTTGGTAAAGATATCTCCACGATATAATCAATTATGTAATATTTGGTGATTGAAGAGTTTATATTTCATGAACTCAATAATTCTGCTAGAAACAGTTATTTGAAATGAACAAAACTTCAACGGATGTGAAATAGGACCTAGTAATTTAAAATGTTGCTTGAGTCTGATGCATCTTTTACAAATCCGGCACGAAATTGTTTTGCACACAAAGCTACAAAGAGTTTCTTTTATGTAGACATAATCCATCTATTATACTCCTTGGTATTATCATTATCACATAGAATTGTATTATTGCTTATAGAAAAGAAAAGTATCTTGTTTGTGCAATGATTTCTAAATATCCTTTTGTTGATCTTTCAGGCGATGTACATGGTCAATATTCTGATCTTTTAAGGCTTTTTGAGTATGGTGGATTACCTCCTGAGGCCAACTACTTGTTTTTGGGGGATTATGTGGATAGAGGGAAGCAGAGTTTAGAAACAATATGCCTTCTACTTGCTTATAAAATAAAATATCCTGAGAACTTTTTCCTTTTGAGGGGAAACCATGAATGTGCTTCTATAAACCGTATATATGGATTTTATGATGAGTGTAAAAGAAGGTTCAATGTAAGGTTATGGAAGATATTTACAGACTGCTTCAATTGCCTGCCTGTGGCAGCCCTCATTGATGAAAAGATTTTGTGTATGCATGGGGGACTTTCTCCTGACTTAGTTAATTTGGATCAGATTAGAAATCTACAGCGGCCCACTGATGTGCCTGATACAGGTTTGCTTTGCGATCTCCTCTGGTCAGACCCAAGCAAAGATGTCCAAGGTTGGGGAATGAATGACAGGGGAGTTTCGTATACATTTGGTGCTGATAAGGTCTCAGAGTTTCTTCAGAAACATGATTTGGATCTTGTTTGTCGTGCTCATCAGGTTAAACTCCTGCCTTTGGTGCTCAATGTGTTTCCAGGTCTTCAGGGTTGAGTTTGTATCCCCATTTCTATGACTAAATGGACTATGAAATATATTTCCAGCAATCCTAATCTATCTTAGGATTATTATTGTTGCTTTATTTTATGCAAACTTGGAATTACTGTTTGCCATTTAAATGTGGCACAAATTTCTGGATTTAGCCTAAACATCTCCTTTCAAATGCCATTCGTTAGTTTATGATGCTTCATTCTG
This sequence comes from Ormosia emarginata, assembly GCA_029884605.1. Taxonomy (NCBI): domain Eukaryota; kingdom Viridiplantae; phylum Streptophyta; class Magnoliopsida; order Fabales; family Fabaceae; genus Ormosia; species Ormosia emarginata. The sequence goes on along the minus strand of JAQQTP010000070.1, from coordinate 2,566,754 downwards.
TACATTCCTGTATTTAGATTGAAGGATAGTAGGTCTCAATCAGCTATGCTATTAAATTTAAATTTGATTTTTAATATGTTCTGACCAGGTGGTGGAGGATGGATATGAGTTCTTTGCTAACCGACAGCTTGTAACAATATTTTCTGCACCTAATTATTGTGGGGAGTTTGACAATGCTGGCGCTATGATGAGTGTTGATGAGACACTAATGTGCTCCTTCCAAATATTAAAGCCAGCTGATAAAAAAGCAAAGCTCAATTTTGGAAGTACGGCCACTACTAAGCCTGGAAACTCTCCAGCAGGTGTAAAGGTAGGAAGATAGTTTAATATTTGCTGATTGAATTTGCACACAAAACCCGTTGGTACATATCTTATGGTATGTGTATGAGATATATGTAGATATTTGTGAATTTCAACCTTCATAATGAATTGGCAATTTCACGCACACTGACTGGTTTCTGTATCTGGCTAAGACTTGATTTGTGAATATGTTATGGAGGATTTAGATTACAATTGAATAAGTGTATGGTCATGCTTCCTAAGGTTTACTTCTTGCTTCTGCCTTCAAAAAGTGATTACACAAAATTTCCATAGGTTCAGCTATTTAGATTACAATTAAATAAGTGTGTGGTCATACTTCCCAAGGTTTACTTTGGTGGGCTTCCCAAGGTTTGCTTTTGTGGGATTCCCAAGGTTTACTTCTTGCTTCTGCCTTCAAAATGTGATTTGGAATAGGTGCTTGTCATGATTACACAATTTGGAGATGCGATGCTTGAGATAAGGTGACTAGCTTGTTGGAGCAGGTCTTCACTGTTTTCTAGTTTTTTTTTTTCATGATAAATATTTTCCTTGTTTACAAATTGTAGTTTTGTGGGATTTCCGTAGGTTCAGCCATTTCCAGCATAATTAGGATTATTGGAATGAACTTATTATTGGAATGAACTTATTATATATGTGCTAATCATGCTAGAAAACATTTGGGGAATTGACTTTAGCAATGGAAAAAGCTACATAGCACGAAGCTTTTCAACGAAAACACACTGATGCAATGCAACCAAAGCCGTTGGATGAATCAATTGCTTCAAATGGTCCCCACCACAATAATGGTTACTGTTGCATTCATTTTTTTTCTGTTGTGAAAAGTTTGTGCTAAATAGCAGAACTCTTGAGCAATATCCTAATCTATCACTTAATTTAGGTTATTATACCACATAACTTAGCATCACTAGTGTCCATGTTTTCTATTTTCTGTTGTTCACACTTGATGCATTTACGAATATAATCTAAATTTCCTCCTTCTCAATGCCTTGCAGTCCTTTCTAGGTACGAAAGTATGAAATTAATTTTGGCAAAAAGGGTTACTGCCACAACAGGTCAGCTTGGTCCTGAAGATGTAAAAGTTGCAAGAAAAGGAAAGTTGGGTTCCATTTGGTCTCCTATGATATTTTGGAATTGTAAAAACAAAGGGAAACACCATCATGAACTATGTAGACCATTGCTTTTTAACTGGTACAAATTTGCATTTTGAGATGGAGAGCCATAATCTCCTTGTTTTCGTTGTATGCTAATAGCTGGTATATGTTGTTCTGAGTTGTAAGCTTCTCAAGCATAGATGGAGGATACAACTGCATCTGTGGCTGAAAATTATTTAAAAATGCCCATACGATTGGCATATGGATGGCAGTTGAGGCACAGAAATGGTCAAAACTCATTGTTAATTTTTTGGTTGTCGTTTTTGCTTTTGTGGATATCCTGTTAATACGGGATTTCCTACGTTTCACTTAAATACCTCAAACTTGATTCGAGGTATTAGATTTACTGTAGGAGACAAAGGTCTTCACCTTTTTGTTTTGTGATATTGCTTTGCTATAATGACTTTGGATTCATGTTCTCAAAATGTGCTTTCTATAGAACTGATTACTGGGGCTAAAACGGAGTAAAATTCCAGACAACAGGAGATAAGACTTGGACAGCAGACTTGAGGTTGAGGGTATGCGTTCCTGGCTCATATTAAAATTTTCCAAAGGGCATGCTATGGTTTCCCTCATGGAAAACTAATGGCTTCATAGAGGAGAATCACATCACTTTATATTTCAGTTATTCGTACTGCCAACTGGTAATTAAACATTGACTAGTTAACCAATAGCTTTGTTACTATAGGCAGGGGCAGTTGCTTCTTTGTTGTTTTTTTTTTTGGGCGTGTATTGCTTCTTAATATTTAGCTTAAGTCAGCTAGTGCTGCCCACTGAGGTGTGTCGGTAGTTTTTTATTTTTTTGTGAATACCTAAGCCTTATCTTGTAAGAACATGTGGAGGGGCCTCTAGCAAGACTCTTGGGTGGCCCACTAGTGGGATCAAGGATAGGGGAATAGAGAGAAGGTTGAAAAGTATTGGAGAGAGATCAAACTATCTTTAGATTCTTTAATAATTTTATATTTTTACATCAAATAGTATATATATATTTTTTTTTTATATGTTATTTAATATTATTTATTATATATATATATTTATTCAATCACATTTTTTAAAAGAAGTGTTACTTTTAAAAAGTGTAACACTAATATTTTTTTTATTAATGGCCACAGCGTTGTCGCAAGCTCTTTTTTTTCTGTTTCTTTTTTTTTTATATATAAACAATTTTTACTTGCTAGAAATCCATGTTTACTGTTCGAACAGTATTTGTTTTCAAGATGTGGACCAAGGATTCTTACATCTTCCGTGATGGACCTTGTCTGGGTGTTGTCCGACACTTGGACCTTTGAATTGAGTAGTGACAATAAACTTGGACCATTAACCAAGTTGCTTAATGACGTGGGGAAAAAAATGTTTTCATCTTCGGAAACAAACGGATAATGATTTGATCATCAAGGAATAACATCAACTTCCAACTATCTTGAAGCATTCAAAGGTTGCGTAATTGAAAACTTAAAAATGGATTGCTGGATGTGGCTGATCGAACTGAAACTTAGTGAACGCTGAAGTAAAGCAGGGAGTTAACTTGCACATTGCTGAAGACATGAAATTACTAGCTGGGTGTCCTTTTAAACCGGAAGGACTAAATAAAATCAGTCATAAAAGAAGAAAATTGCTAGTTCGTTTATTTCCTTAAGGTTTTTTTCCTTACTAGGTATAGAGAGGAAAATGGTGAGTTAAATTAGAGGCAAAACAGCGTTAGTGTGATTTGAACTCAAGATGAACCAGTCGCTAAAAGGAGCTTGTTACTTGAAATAAGGCTCTAGGGCTATTAACAACAAATATGATTTATTATTATTATTATTATTATTATTATTATTATTATTATTATTATTATTATTATTATTATTATTATTATATTATATTATATTATATTATTATTATTATTATTATTATTATTATTATTATTATTATTATTATTATTATTATTATTATTATTATTATTATTATTATTATTATTATTATTATTATTATTATTATTATTATTATTATTATTATTATTATTATTATTATTATTATTATATTATTATTATTATTATTATTATTATTATTATTATTATTATTATTATTATTATTATTATTATTATTGTTATTATTATTCTTATTATTATTATTATTATTATTATTATTATTATTATTATTATTATTATTATTATTATTATTATTATTATTATTATTATTATTATTATTATTATTATTATTATTATTATTATTATTATTATTATTATTATTATTATTATTATTATTATTATTATTATTATTATTATTATTATTATTATTATTATTATTATTATTATTATTATTATTATTATTATTATTATGATTGATTATTATTATTATTATATTATTATTACCTTATTATGTAAATGATACTACATCTTCTCAGTGAAGGATCACATAGGCTACAATGCTTTATGCTTTAAGAAAGTGTGGTCTTAGTCGGGTCCTCAATGTATACGTGTCTTCTTATGACTCATGGCTTATGGTGAATTACTCACAAATGATGAACGATATAAGTGGATGCTGACTGACGTTGATCTTTGCCTTTGTTGTGGTTAGGCATCTGAAACAATCATGCACCTTGTTCGTGATTGTGAGCAAGTTGTTGAAGTGTGGTCCTACCTAATCAAGCCCAAGTTTGGAGCTCATTCTTCAGCATCGGGTTGCATGATTGGCTATCTTCGAACTTGACAAACAATTGGGAGAATATGGAAGATGTTGATTGACAAGTGTTGTTCGCTATAACTGCATAGCTTATTTGGAAAGACTGTAATGAATGAGTGCTCTCATAGTATGCAAAGTCCTCCTGAGTTAGTACAACATATTCTTAGTTACACAAAGGTGATTATGGGAAATCCCTATACAAAATCCTTTGCTGATGGATTTGGAAAACCCAAAGAAAGAGAGGTTGGTTTCCTAGTCTTTTCCACCATATGGTTTTTATAAGCTAGATGTAGATGGATCAATTCATCAAAGGTCCCTTTAAGCTGTTTGTGGAAGCTTGCTACATGATGATACGAACAAATTTGTGAAAGGATTCTATTGGAACCTAGGTGTTTATTGGACTATTAAGGCTAAGCTTTAGGGTTTATATTATGGCCTTAATTTTACGAAGAGTATGGGGCTCCAGAAGGTTGTGGTAAATATGGATTCAGAGGTAGCTGTGAATCTCGCGTTGAAAGGATAGCTAACCACCCGTCATTGTGATTCACTTGTTCAAAAGATTCGAGTTCTGCTCCACAAAGATTGGGTGGTACTGTTAGCTCATTTGCTTAGAGAAAGTAATATGTGTGCGGATTTCCTTACTAGGTTGGGTCACTCGAGCTCATTCTCTTATATTGTAGTTGATATCCCTCCTCAACCTCTTGTTAACCTTCTCTAGCAAGACTATTTGGGTGTGTCCCATCCTCGATTATGGGTGTAATTTTGTTTTCCTTTTGGATCAATAAACCATAAGATGTGGAGATCAATGAGCTAATAAGTGATGATTTGAATTACTTATGTGGTGACTTTCTTCTATTACTAATAGTGAGTTGAAATTAAAATTCATCAGATCTTACACATAGATCACCATTTATATTAGAGGTGTTTACCACTTATTGAGACACATTTTTCAGCACAAATCAAGGATATAGTGATCAATAAGGTCATAAATAGTAATCTTTATTACTTATGTGGTGACCTTCTTCTATTCTCCCTAACTTGCCCTAATTAAAGTTTACCATATCCAACATAAGAATCACTATTTATCTTAAATGTGTTCACCACATCTTATAGGTGTCAAAAGTAGGTGTAGAAAAAAATATTTTTGCTTAAAGATTTATATCTATGTCACTAATTCTCCCACAATTTCAAATCAATTATCGATTGCCGAGTTGTATTAATATCTCAAAAAAAAAATTAGGCTGATTTATGCTAGATACTCAAATAGTCAAATCAATGCTAACATAAGTGAAATTTTGTAGGTTATATTTGAAATATATTAATTTTTAAAAAGGTAACGTTTTAAGGATATTTTAGAAAGATGTAATATTTTTTATATATAATAATTACTTACGCAAATCCAAACTAAGGGCGGTAGTTAAATAAATCTCTTCTCAAAGTGAAAATAATATAATATTACTTCCCAATGAAGTATAGATACGGACACGAGACATGATACAATACAAACACATACACGAGAACACACTAAATTTAAAAAATAATAAGACACGGATACCACACACACACACACACACACACACACACACACACATATATATATATATATATGAGGGAGGATCAACTTACACCACTTATACTCATTTTCAACTGATTCACTTTCATCTAATGGTTATTTTTAATGAAATCACCTCAACCATCGACTAAAGTGATCTAAGTTTAAGAAGTAAAAAAAAACTTACACTATTGTGTAAGCTCCTCTTTTATATATATATATATATATATATATATATATATTAATGGATCCACTTACACTAAGTGTAAGTTTAAGACTTACACTCAATCTCTTACCATTAAATTTATTTTAATCTAACGGTTCTAAATTATCTAATTAAATGATGAGAAAATAATAATAAACATTGACGTTAAATAAGGAGAGAAAATAATAAAATGTAATATAATAATAAAGAAAAAATTTCAGTTATCAAATCTACTTATTAATTTAAAAATATTTTTTATTAAAAATATATGAAAATTGCACCATAATATCACATAAAAAAAAATTCTTTCCAAACATACTTATATTACCACATTAGATACAAACTCGAAAAATTGTTTATATTATTATAATTACATATCAAAAAAAAAAAAAAAAAAACACTGACATAAATAATTTTAGAACATAACTAAATTATTATAATTATTTAATAATATTATTTATACTTTATTAGTGTCAAATAATTATATAATATTTATTTTTTATTCATTTATAATATCTACAATGTCTAATTTTTTAATATTTGTATAAAAAAATTATTTTTAATGAATTTATATGTTAAATGTTAAAAGTCGTTAATTAATTTTTTATGATAAACACGTATAAACATGTTAAAAATTATAATAATATAAACACTCGAATAATTAAAAATAATATTAATATTCAATATTGAATAATATACTTATATTACGGTTATAATATTAATATACGTGTTTATACGTGTTTTCAGAGTTTATAATAATTTAAAAAATAATATTGAATAATATAAATAATTTTTCAGAGTTTATATTATACTTATATTATGGTATAATTTTTACATATTTTTAATAAAAAATATTTTTTAAATTAATAAGTAGAATTGATAATTGAATTTTTTTTATTATATATCATTTTATTATTATATCTTTTTATTTAATGTCGATATTTATTATTCTCTCATATTATTTAATTATATGATTTAAAACTGTTAAATCAAAATAAATTTAATGATAAAAGATTGAGTGTAAGACTTAAGATTTACACTTAGTGTAAGTGATCATCTCTCATATATATATATATATATATATATATATATATATATATATATATATATATATATATATATATATATATATATATATATATATATATATAAGTAAATTAAAGAACTTAGATTATGTATATATATATAATTACAAAATTTAAGAAAAAAGATTCATAATTCATTAATATAATTTTTATAAGTTTGAAGATTTACAATATCTTAATATATGTCATATGTGTCAATATTTGCTAGTTGCTACCTAATAAGGTCCTCCCAAAAAATATGGGAGCATAATTTCTATTGATATTTTCTAAAAAATCTCTTAAATCAACTTCTCTTAATAGAACTAACCATGTACAAGTACATGTGCATCCAAAAAAATAAACTACAAAGAGTATCTAAAGATTAACTTCATTTTACTCCATGTAAGTCATGAATGGCAAAACGGTATACATCGTATTGAGGAATAAGTTTTTCATGAGGATGGGTGTCTGGGTGATGATAACTCCATGTAATTAGGCTTGTGGGTTACGGGCTTACATGAAAACTATTTTTTTAATATTAATGGGTCATGTTCAGGTCGTGTCTAAGATGTGTTCAAACGTGTCTGAGCTGTGTCTGAGTTAGAGAAAATGAATTTTAAAATTAAACATATTCTGACACATAAGACACACTGTGTCGTACGCGTGTCCCTATGTGTCCGTGTCGGACACGTGTCCCAGACGCTGACAGGACATGTAACATCCCTAAAGATAATAAAATAGATACATAAAGATATTTATACCTTAATAAAATATTACAACTCTCAAAATTAAATAAAAAAAATTAGTTGAATAAAAATCATTTTATTCAAATAACCAATTTGTTATTTGAATAAACTAATTTATATGAATAAGAAAATGTATCATTTTATTCGAATAGAATTGTTGTTATTCAAATAAATTATCTACTAAGAATATATGTATAGAATGAATTATTCGAATAACCACATGGTTATTCGAATAGAAAGCTGTAGAATATCATAAACGAAGAACAACGCATTACATGAAACTAGAAATAAAACTTGGTTTTCATCTAGTTTCTTTCCCTCTGGATTCTTCAACCAAACCAATTTCAATGGAACTAGATTAATGAAAGGAAATTAATGAAGTAAAGATAAAAGAATCATCAAGTGTCAAGTGTTATTTAATCAAAGAACAATTATTTGCTGTAATATGTGTCAAGATTAGAATGGAATACTTGGTTTAGAAGATTTGGAAGGCTTGACTTAGAAGACTAGGAAGACTTAATGTAGAAGACTTAGAAGACTTGATTTGGAAGAGTTGGGAGACTTCTTAGAGAAACTATTAGGAAACTTCTTAGAGAAGCCATTAGGAAACTTCTTAGAGAAACATTTAGGAGACTTATTGAAAAAGTCATTAAAGACTTTTTGAAGAAGCCATTAGAAGAAAAATATCAAGGTTTCATAAAAAAAGTCATTGTGAGTTAAGTAAAGAGACAAATGTCAAAAAGGAAGACAATTGAGGCCATGAAAATTCTAGAAATAATACAAGTGTCAAGAAAAGATGATGGTTTACATGAATACAATGAAGGTGATGAAAGATTGATGAGATAAGCAAGTCAAATGTCAAGAAGGGAAGTTATGGAATCAAAGTAATGATTACATGAAGTAAATAAAAGAAACAAATGGCATAAAAATGGATGAAAACTTAAGGAAAGAATAAAGGCATACGACCAAGTATCCAAATAATGATTATGAGAGAAGTAAGACAATTGTCAAGAAATGAATGATAAGACTTATAAAAGAAGCCATTTAGTGGATAAGTTAGAAGGCGCTTATCGAAGAAGCTTCTTACTTAGAAAGTTAAGAAGGCTTATGAGAGAAGCCATTACTAACTTAATGAGAAAGTTAAAATAAACAAATAAAAGAAAAGAAAGAAAAATAAATTTTTATAAAATTATACCACATGGCCACTTATCCACACATCACAGGAAGTGGTGCAACGTGAGGTAGCTAGAGAAATAGAAAAAAATAAGAGCGAAAGAAAGAAATAGAAAAGTGATGGATGAAGTAAGCCAAGTGTCATGAAGTAAAAGGCTTTTGAAATCTTGACCAAGGAAAACCATGATTAGTAGCAAAATATGTCAAGTTTGGATCGGAAGAACAATGATGAATAGGAGAAGAAAATTTTGGAAATGGTGAAACACGACCAAGTGTCACACAAACAAAAGAAGAATGGTGATTTATGTAACAAGTGTCCAAGAATTTAATGATGATGATGCAAGCTTAGTGAAATCATCAAGAACAAGTGTCAAAAATTGAATGGAAAGCCACGATTGCAGGAGAGAGATTTTATGCATAACAAGCCCTATAAATACCTTACCTCCCTTCCATTCACGTCACAAGACACATCTAGATTCACAAATAACTAAGCTTGGGTTCTTGCAAACTCATCTCTTTTAACTTCAATCACTCTCCCACCTATCTCAATTCTGAAAAGAAATAGGTAAAGAATGTCAAAAACAATAATCTTTACCATTTATTTCTATCATCTATATCTCTTAGTCCATCACTTCCCAATCAACCCACTTGCTCTGTTCTCTTCCTTATGAAATAATGGCTTTACGTATTGGTGTCTGCAATTGGTTTTCATGATGGCTTTATTCGAATAAGCCATCAGTCATTCAAATAAACCATGCTGAAATAATGCAATTCTAAATGTTTTATTTGAATAACACATCTGTTATTCAAATAAGACACTGCATAAAGATATTTTTAGAAAACATTATTCGAATGAGCCTTGACCTATTCGAATAAAACTTTTTCAGAAGAATGAAATGAAGCAATTTGAATAATAGACATATAATGTTAAAAATAATATTTTTTAACGTGAATGATTCTTGTATTATTTTAAACTCTTTTCCACCATTTTTTCATATATGATATTTTTATTATTTACTATTCTTTTAATTGCTAAGAATGATAAATCTATCAAATGAATTATTTACTATCCTTATGATTCTTTACTATCAAACTTTTATTTAACCAACTTTTATTATGAACTATTCTTTTACCATAAATTATTCTAGTTATGTTAAATTATTTATTTTTAAAGAAAGTTCCTATATCTGATTTGATACGATTATTATATTAAATGTTTTCTATCAAGAAGGTTCATCCCATGAATAAGAGTAAATCAATGTGCAAAAGAGAAAAGAATTATTGCGGTCGTGATGAGAGGATCAAGGAACGCCTTGGTCAATTAGAGATTATTATTATGACCATGATGAGAGGATTAATAAACGCCTTAGTCAAATTATTGTGACTATGATAAGAGAATCAATGGACGCCTTGGTCAAATTATTGTGGCCATGATGAGAGAATTAAGAGACGCCTTAATCATTTTTAAATATTGTAGTTATGATAAGAGGATTGAGGGATACCCTAATTAAATTATTGTGGTCATGATGAAATGAATGAGAGACGCCTTGATCAAATTATTTTAGTCATGATGAGAGTATTGTGGGAACGCCCTAATGAAGAGAAAAGAAACATATTTAATTAAGAATATTAAAATGAGATAAAAAAGAGATAATAAAATAAAGTTTTTGAGAATACTCAATTACTTATCTTTATGAAGCTATGAATTACTTATTGAGTTATTGTATTCTTAATCAAATACCCATTTTTATGTTAATTATTCATTTTTCAATTTCTTTTACTGATAAGAGGAATAGAGAAATTTTGAGATATCATTTTTACAGAGTTACTTACTCTTTTATTATAGATTGGTTTATCGGAAAGTGATTACTCTTAATGTTTAGTTTAAGATATATTATTTGTCTACTTTTCACAGATAAATTACTTCTCTTAAGATAACACTATTCCTTATAGATATAATCGATAAGATTTTTCTCCCACAACTACTTCACTTTTAATATTATTAAATTAGTAATTATTATTATTATTATTATTATTATTATTATTATTAAATTCATAATTATTATTATTATTATTATTATTATTATTATTAAATTCATAATTATTATTATTATTATTATTATTATTATTATTATTATTATTATTATTAAATTCATAATTATTATTATTATATTCATAATAATAATAATAATAATTATTAAATTCGTAATTATTATTATTATTATTATTATTATTAAATTCGTAATTATTATTATTAAATTCATAATTATTATTATTATTATATTCATAATAATAATAATAATTATTAAATTCATAATTATTATTATTAAATTCGTAATTATTATTATTATTATTAAATTCGTAATTATTATTATTATTATTATTATTATTATTTTTATTAAATTCGTAATTATTATTATTATTATTATTATATTCATAATTATTATTATTATTATTAAATTCATAATAATAATAATAATAATTATTAAATTCATAATTATTATTATTATTTTTAAATTAGTAATTATTATTATTATTAAATTCATAATTATTATTATTATTATTATTATTATTTCATTAATAGTTTGACAAGTAAAAGGTGATGGTAAAAAATGTTAGGATAATATAGTCATAGTAAATAATTATATTTTATCATTATTTATACTTAAATGATTTTTATCACTTGTTTATACTTTATCCTATTGTCTTATACTTATCATTTTATCTATCAATTAAGAAACGCACTTTATATTTTAAATTTTGCATAACTTATTACCCTTCTAATTTAAAATATTAATTCATTTATTTATAGACTTTAGTTATGATTATAGAAATAGATTGATAAAGAGTAAGTGGTAAATGTATATCAATTTTTACATTTTTTTATTGAGATTTTTATCTTACCATTTTATGGTTTAACATTTCATTAAGCGGACTACACTTCATATAGATTTTTGTATATAGCAAGTTTATATGCTAGAAGTTAGAATTATATTATTTTTTTATAATAATGGCACCTTAATTGTCAGCTTCAATTTTTAAAAAATAGGTGCCTAACTTAAAAATATTTATAAGAAATTATGTAAATTATTATATATAAATGAATTAATATTCATGTTAAAAGTTATTAATAACGTGTTACTCTATTAAATTTAAATTTTATATTATTACTTATAGTAGGATGTTATAGGACACGCTCTCAAACTACGTATTCCGTCTTCATAGTTACTTCCACTTTAAGAATTAATTTTCTAATCAACTCTTTTAATTATTATTAAATATGAAAAGTATTAAATATTTTTATATTCTTTGCTACGAGAATATTTTTTATATTCTTGAGATGTTAAATATATTTATTTTTTATTTAATAATTTATTTATCATATTTTAAAAAAATTATTAAAAAAATATTTTCAAAAGATATAACATTGCTCTTATATTCTAATATTTCTTGGAAGCCGTCGTCAGTACTTCATTTTAAATTAGAAAACCATGGTTCTGAAGCCCCATGGTTTCGATGATGCTTTTAAAATAAAATAAAATAAAATAAAAAATTGAGAACGAGCTGTACCTTTTGTTTTGTTATGCTGGTGCTTTCTGGTGATTACGCATATGGGAGTGTTGTCAACTTTAAAAACAAGTTTGAAATGGCACAAAATAAAATTAGTTATATAATTTAACCAAAAGAAATTTAGTTATATAAATTTGTATAAAAATAATTCTGTTCAAAATTAAACTTAGTTTAGTTTATGGTGAAATAAGACTCTCTCTATTAAAGTTAAATCATCAATTTCAGTAATAATTTATAATAAAAAGATTATAAATCATGAAAGATCTTAATAATTGATTCCAAATGACACTATTATCATGAGAGAAAAGTTGATCAGGTGAGCTAATCCTATTGACAATTTGGTTTAAAATTGGTTCCAATATAAACAGTTTTTAAAAAATAAAGATTTAAATTAATTTTATAAAGTATATCTTTATAAATTTCTATTTATTTCTTATAACAATATTAATTGTATGAGAGATAAAAGAAAAGTGAAGAAAGAGAGAAAGTAAGGAAAAGTTTGATAAATAAAAAAACTAATTTTAAAATAATATTTTTAAGAACCAATTTTATCTCAAAATTAATTTAAATAAAATTAATTTTTAAAAATTTAAATAATTATCAAACACTTTATATTTAAATTAACCTCACTGCATTTATATATCTAGTTCTTCGAAGGAACCAAACATCCAAGTACGAGCAAGATTTGTGTAGTTTCTGTTGTAGACTGAGTATACAGAAGACGAAAACTTGAGACACTAAATTACATCAAATTATTTTAGTGATAATCCAAAGGATAAGCCGACGTGCTCTTCATTGTCTTGTCCATGCTTGCACAGTCATGCTTGCTCATCACGAGATGACAGGTAGTTGGACTTGAGAGTAACTTTAGCGCCACTCCTCAGAACTACCAGCCAAACCTAAGATGTGTACCCTCTGATTGTTCTCTATTATTGAATTCTGAGGACCCCTCCCGCTGAGAATTCAAGACAAACTAACATCTCATTAATAATCCTATCCACTTTGGTTGGATAATCCCAATGGATAAATATTATTTTGTATTGAAATATATCACACTTAGAAGCAATTAGAAATAATGTGCCACATGGGTAGGACCATGTTTAGTAGTTGGGACTTGTGGTTGGTTTAGCACTTGGCACTTTGGTACCATTATTGCTATAAAACTAACCCATTTTTAATGGTAAACATAACTCGAAGTTGGAGTCTTTATCAGCAGCCCAAAAATGAAAGAAAAAAGTTGGAATCTTTTTGAGGCGCCCGACGTGAGCATTTGTTTTAGTTTCCCAGCTTCGTGAATCTAATGATTAACAAAATAACGAGTACTTCATAGAAATTAGAAATTTAAGTTGTGTCGTTTCATAGAAATCTTTACTTGCACATAATATCCAACGAGTAATGTTATTAAATATATTTATATATTTTTTATCATTTAATTACAGCTAATAGCACCTGAACTTCTGCACCCTCTGAGTTAAAGTCATAAATCCTTCATCCAGCATATAAAGCATACATATATATAAATGTGCTTGTCTGCTATACCAAACCAAAATTATTCTCTTCGGCTATCAACTACTAACGAATAATGAATGGACGAAGAAAAACGGCCAGAAAAAAAGAAGGAAGATTGTGGGGGCAAGCTTTTTTTTTTTTTCCCTTAAAAAGAAGGGGATGCGGATCATTTGCGGTTATTTTATACCTGCATGAGATCCTATCACTTAAATGTGCTTTATTATATAATAAATTTAATTTTTAAAATTACAATTTAATAAATTGAATGGTAAGATCGTGAACTACTCTTCTTATAGTTTTTTTTTTAATTGCAGGAGATCTATAAAGAAAATTTAAAATTTAATGTGAAAATAAGATAAATAAACTAAAATAATATTTAAAACAACTTATTGAGATTTTTTTTGTGCGGTTTTTTCACACCTTTTAGGTGGAGAAGTTTGAGAAAATTTTAGGTGATAAAAAAAAAAGGTTTTACTTTACACTATTGAATGTGTACTACTTCATTTATGTTGATCATATCATTTCTTACTTTAATATTTTAAATATATTGGTCTATATCGAGATTTGTGTCTTAATGAATTAAGTCCACTTGTAAACTCTTACAATGCTGAGAAGTTTTTTTCATCCAACTAAAATGATCTTATCTCTCTGAATCTGATATTGCTTATGTACCTTTCCCTCATATAAACAGGACACTTAGTTTTATGGTAATAATATTCTCCTTGTTATCTCATCATTATAATCTTAGTTTACTTAAATATTAGAATATCTTTGTAAGTATAAACTTTTCTGTCTTAACACTCAAGAGTTGTTGGTGAGACATCTCACCTCAAAGAGTTCAACACCAACTCAATTCAGAACAAAACAAATATCATACCTAAAGTAACACATAATAAATAATACAAAATAATAATTTTTTCTTACTCTAAGAAGACTTAATAATTTGTGAAAGAAGTTCTTGTAATTTGAGAGAATTACACTTAATTTAATAAAAAAAAAAAATCCAAACCAGTGGACCGTATAATCATACAAGCAGATGAAGTAAAATTTAAATTAAACCTTAGCCGTTAAAAGTATTGTTCTCAAAACACATTAGAATTTCTCATTTTGGTTTTAGACTAATTATTGTTCTAGACTATCACTCCCCACGAATATTTTCCCATGGACTCGAGTTTCTAAATTGTATGCGTCCTTCAATTAATAAACTAAAATTTATTTGCCACTTCAATATCTTAATTTAGCTTGGATCCCAAAATAAAATAACCTCCCAAAAAAACTTATTTAAGTTACAGTTTTTTGAATTATTATTACAATTCTTATATTTTAATATTAAATAATACATATATTTTTTTTTAACACTCTATTTAATATTATTTATTATATATATATATATTTATTATTTTTTTATTCAATCATATTTTTAAAAAAAATATAAATAATAATACACTTTTAAAAAATATATAAAACTAATATTTTCCTTATTATTATAAACACTTAACTAGTTGCATGTAGCAGGTCGCGGAGAGAGTGCGATCTTCCTTGTCCTTGGATAGATTTTAACTGTAGGGGTCCGATGTACGACTCATGTATATGTCTGCTTGGAACTTGGAATCACATAAAGCAAAGCAAAAGATTAGTTATCAAATAATAACTTCGCGCTGGGCTCCATTATCTGCCGCAACGGCATAGCTGGCAGCCATCTAACGAAAGAAACCCCGGGTCATTATTGGGTTCGGGCACCACTTACATGGCATGGGCCATAGGTCAGCCACCCGTACGGTTTGGTTCAAAATGGATAAAGAAATATGCCAATGGTACGCACTCACCACAGCTCGTGATAAGGACTCTATGATATGCTAAAGAGAGCTTATCATATTTATCCACCCACGCCTCTCTCTGCATTGTCAATATAATTTTATATAGTTAAATGAAATTTTCATTCCCATCTTTGTAATTATAAAGGTATAGTAAGGGGCTATCAAGCGTGGATATATTATTTTGGTACTGTTTCTGTGTGTAAAATATGTATTCATATATTGAATACATAACACATGTACGGCATATATGTTGTATGTATGTGTTTAATTAAAAAATATTTTTTTAGTTCGTACACTTTAAAAATATAACAAGACACGATTAATTTTAAAATAAAATAAAAATTTAATTTCCATTTAAAACAAAAAAGTAAAAAAATAATGATATATCTAATTACTAATTACTCAAGTTTAATTATTCAATTACTAATATCACTTATCTAATCGAGACTATAATATTTTTTTACTATGAAGCCACCATTCTCATCTAATTATCTACTTTCATCTACAAATAAATTTTTGTGTTACTATCGTGTCAATGACAGAGAACAAAATAGAATTAATATTTAAATACTTTCTTTAATTAATTTTTTTATTATACAAATACTTGTATATAATTAATTCTATTAAAACAAATTAATTTCAAATAATTTTTTAAAAATATCAATAAAAATAATGTTTTATGTTTTTTGTGCAGAACTTGTCAAGTAGTAAATAATGATGTGTTCTTTGTCCATGTCAGTATTCATGCTTCATATGTAAAGAGACTATAAAATGATACAGTTTTGATTTTGGGTGTCACTTTGGTATATTCATAAGAATGGGCGAAATAATAAGCGATGAAAGTTTACTCTGTTTATAGTATAGGTTTCTTAATTCTCTGATATATGCATATTTTTTATTTTAATATTTATATATGGGGTGAAAACTTCATAAAGAAACATAACATTGATTAAAACCTAATTTATATTAGGATTTGATGTTGATGTATTGTTATAATTTTTTTATGCTTTTATTTAATTATGTATTGTCGAATCATTAAAGAAGTTTGACTACCACTATCACTATTTAAGAAGTTTAACTTTTTTAATAATATGTTAAAATATCATTGAATAATAAATATAAAAAACTTTACAGTAAAGATGCATTAGGTTAAGCTTTAAAAAAAAGTGATTATAAGATAATATAAATAAAAGATTTTTTAAGAGATTTTTATAAAAAGTATAAGTTGTTTTACATTTGAATTTAATTATAAAATGAACTTTTTACTTTCTCTCTCATCTATTGCATCTCTCCATAATTATTTATTTTGAGAAGTAACTCATTCTTGCTTTTTGTTAGATTATGCGTTTTTTTAAAAGCTTACCTAAACACATGTCTATGCTTCATAATTGTTTTTTTTTATAATAAGAAACACATTTTTTGGGTCAAAAAATAGCACAAACAAATGCACTTTAATAGCATATCAAATTTAAACTCTATGATTTTAGTGGTTTGATTGTGGTTTCACTCCTCGCATTTGTAATAAGGCAGCTGATTTCTTGGCAAATTTTGCTAAAGTTAATGAATCTTGTATTTGGATCAAAGATCCTCTATATTATTTAGCCTCGATCCTAGTTTCTGATATTCATGCTTAATGAATCGAGTTTCAGATAATAAAAAAATTAATCTCTAAAAAAAAATTAAACTCTTTATGTTAATACAAAAATCAATTAATAATTATTTTATAATGAAAGTATTGTACAAGAAGTTGTAATTTTAGATCTTGATTTTAGACAAATATTGATAGGTTTAAGTGAAAGTAGATTAATGGCAACTAAGGCTTTCACCCTCCCTAAAAGCAACGCGTTTTTTCAGGAATTTTAAATTATTACAAGTTGATGTTGAAAAGAAGTGCTTTACTGATGCTACTTAATAATATTGATCAAATAACTGAATTTTGCAATGGGATGAGACTAATTGTTAAATAAATTTAGAAAAAAGTTATTAGAGCAACAATAGTGATAAAGAAAAATGTTAGCGATAAAATATATATTGTCTGATTTAAGAATGCCTTTCGATTTTCATTATTGCTTTCGACGTGATTGCAAGAATTATATTTAATAATTTTTTTATTTATAATTTATCTTTGACTTGCAAGTTTTTACATACAACCTCTAACCAGCCATGATTTTCTTTAATATATTTTTTTGGTGAACAAATATTTTCTTTAATATATGCACAATATTTTTATTTCTCTTATGATTTTTTTAAAAATATCTATGTTGTACTAGATAGAAACTTTACCCTAGATCATAATAAAAATAATTGAATTATGATTTATTATTATAAAACTAGATTAGTTAATTGTATTTTTAAAGAAATTTTTTATTTTCATGTACGTATTTTTTTACAATATCTAAATATTTTAATATCTACATTACACTAAGTGAAAGTTTTACATGAAATCATATTAATATCTATATTATGATATTGAAATTTTACATGAATACATAATAAAATTAATTAAAACCTAATTTATTGTTAGAATGTCAAATTAATTAAATACAATTTTATTACAAATAGTTTTTTTTTACTAAAATATGTTTTTACATATGGTCAATTTTGTGTCACTATTTAAAGAGTTAAGTTCACAAGCAGTTTTAAAAATGTTGATATGTGATGATAACGACAATCTATGTCTAACAACGAAAAATATTACAAAGATGCACATTTGCTGAGAGCATCCTATAGAACCATGGATTAGAATTAACAAGATGGGACTTCTTGTGAAAAATCACTATGGAATCCATAGGAATCAGAACAGGGAAGCTATGAAGAAGTATAGAGCAATAGAGAGGGAAAGAAAAATCACACTCTCAACAAAATACAACTGAGATCTTCTTTTCTCAGAAAAATTGAATTAAGATTAGATTTCACAGATACATTATATAGCCACTATGTACAAAAAAGCTATACAAAGAAGACAACCGTCACCAGCTATCTCTAACTAACTATAACCAGAAAAACAGAATTAACAGTCTAATGAATCTAGTCTATTAACTTGGTGAGATACATTCACAGAAGGTTCAGTGTTATTCAACACCCCCCCACAAGCTGGAGTGTGAATATTGAGCATTCCTAGCTTGGCATGTAACTTGGTGAAGGGTCCTGGTTGGAGAGGCTTGGTCAAGACATCTGCAACCTGTTCAGTGGTGCCAATCGGAAGTAAATGTAGGATGCCTGCTTGAAGTTTGTCCCTGACAGTATGACAGTCCAGTTCTATATGTTTGGTGCGCTCGTGGAAGACCGGATTAGCTGCTATATGAAGGGCAGATAGGTTATCACAATATAGTACTACTGGTTTGGAATGAGCCACTTTCAGGTCTTGCAACAGATAGAGTAACCACTGAGCTTCATAGGTAGCTTGAGCCAATGCTCGATATTCTGCTTCTGCGGATGATCTGGACACTATGGACTGCTTTTTGCTTTTCCAAGAGATGAGAGAGTTGCCAAGAAAGAAGCAAAAACCAGTCATAGATCTTCTAGTGTCCGGACATGCACCCCAATTTGAGTCTGTAAAGCCTTTTATGAATAGATCTGATTCCTTGGGAAAGAATAAGCCTAAGCCAGGAGATTGTTTCAGGAACCGAATGATTCTCAAGGCAGCATTATAGTGCACACTTGTTGGGGCAGAAAGGAACTGGCTAAGATTGCTAACAGCATAGCATATATCTGGTCTTGTATGAGTTAAGTAGAGAAGCCTACCAATAAGCCTCCTGTATGCAGCAGGATCAGTCAAAAGTGGTCTAGAATCCTTACTGATTTTCTGATTTGGATTCATTGGGGTTGAGCAGGGCTTAGCACCTAGCAAACCAGTCTCTTGAAGTAAATCAAGCGTGTACTTCCTCTGATACAAAGCAATCCCAGACTGAGATCTAGCAATTTCAAAACCTAGGAAGTACTTAAGTTCTCCTAAATCCTTGATGCTGAATTTCTGATCAAGAGTAGTCTTTATATTTGTAATTTCATTAAGATCACTTCCAGCAAGCACCAAATCATCTATATATACCAAGATAGCAGTGAATCCCATGTGAGAGGACTTTGTGAATAAGGAATAATCAGCTTTGGACTGTGCATATCCTAAAGCCAAAAACGTTTCAGTTAACTTGGAGTTCCATTGCCTACTTGCTTGTTTTAAACCATACAAGGACCTCTGTAGTTTGCAAACCAGATTAGAATTAGGAACATTTAAGCCAGGTGGTACTTGCATATATACTTCCTCCAATAGGTCTCCATGTAAGAAAGTTGTATTTACATCCAGTTGATGTAAATGCCAACCAAGTGAAGCTGCAAGGGAGAGAAGAAGCCTAACAGTAGTCATTTTCACTACTGGGCTGAAAGTTTCTAAATAATCAATACCTACTGTTTGAGTAAAATCCTTGGTCACTAGTCTTGTCTTGTGCCTTTCTACAGTCCCATCTGCCTTATGTTTTACTTTAAAAACCCATTTACATCCCACTGCTTTCTTGTTTGGAGGGAGAGTGGTTAGTGTCCAAGTATTGGTCTTGGTCAGGGCAGTTAACTCATTGGCTATAGCTTGCTGCCAATAAGAATATTTGGCAGCTTCCTCATAGGTATCAGGTTCAACATCAGTAGATATATTTAAAGAGAAGTGTTTATGACTTGTAGACAGTTTATCATATGACAAGAAGTGATGAAAGGGATACCTGATACTTTTGGGAGATGTGTGAGCTGAGACATTAGCTGCTGATGAGACCAAAGAATAGTGATAATCTTGCAAATAAGAGGGAGTTTTTCTGTTTCTAGTGGACTGTCTGACAGGAATATTTGGAGGAATTGGTGCTGTAACACCCTCCCTAGGGTATCACATATCTGAATCCCGACTCAAAATCTGAAAAGAAATTCGCACAAAGTTTGAGTTATAAAATATGAGTTTTAAAATTTCTTCTTTACTGAAACGTAAATTTACTGAAAATATTAGATAATATTGAAAATCATATTTCAACTATTTATTATGCAATATTGATACCAATTAATATTTAACAATTTAAAGAGAAATATAAAACTAACAGAAAGTTCTCTTTTTTTTTTCTTTACAGCAGCAAACTCCATGACGGGTCCTACTAAATAGCACGGTATAACACTAACGATAAAACTTAACATATTCATTCCTTATCTTGTATCCAACATTTGCAGATCAAAACTCTACTCCTTGTCTACTCGAACACCTTTGAACTTGAGACAGCCCACTCTTCAATGTTTTCATCAATCTCTCGAGATCCATCGCCACATGTCTAAAACAACTCGATCTTTCTATTATTTGATTTTAACAGTACAGACACAGCAAAACAACATAACAAAGAGGTGAGATCACCTGCGCCAATACCAACATGGCAGCACAGAGATAACACAAACAACAATATCATACAAGGATATCATACCAAACTTCCAATAATATATTTAATATTAATCAACTATCATCATCCAATCATATATCAATCCAAGTATTCAAAACAGTTTTCATAGCCAATATTCCTCAATTAATATATCATACGATATAAGTGTTCGATTATGCATGTACACAAGACTCGATTTCCTACTCCATGGAGCCTAAACTCGGTCGGAGAAATGATCGAAAAGACACTTAATGCGGTTCACGTGCCTCGACCATGTGCTTAAATTCTTATTTCAATTTTTACACATCTAAGACATACACGACATGCTTTTATCGATCTTGATTAAGAATAATGTCTCCGGCCAGGATCATCAGTGTCTTGATCGGTCAAACCTACGGGAAGAAGCGCGACCAACCACCCGTGTGAGCAACCCGCACCCGATGCCCCCAAGGTCAACAAGTGACTTACACTACGCATATCGCACCCACTCAAGAGGTGTGTTTCTCCTAGCGCATCGGTCATATCCAAATTCTCATCTGACCATTTCAATGCATGTATAATGCACCAAATCCAATCACGATAAATATGTCATTTTCTCACAAACAAAGTGTATGGACACCTGGTTCAACCGTAATCATACTGTACTTTCAACAACGAAAATCATGTTATCACGTTTTCATAGTTGTAAAACACTTTTACCGTATTTTCACAATCGCGTAACATTTCTCGCTTTAGCTTTCACAATCCAAAACGTTTGTTATGTTTTCACAATACCATAACACTTCTTTTATATTTTCATAATACCGTAACACTTTTGTTACGTTTTAAAATTTCGTAACATTTCACATTACGTTTCAAAATGTTCAGAACTCCTCTCGTTACACTTTTAAACCACGTACTAATTTTTAACGTTTTTCTCAATCGCGTAAAAACATACGTTTCTCAAATCGCATAGTATTTTTTCACTGTTTCAAAATCGTGTAACTTAAAAATCATTCTTTTACGTCACGTAAATCATTTTCTATCATTCTCAAAATATTTAAAACACTTTCCAAATCTCATAAAAATTTTCCCTCATTTTCACAATCGCATAAAAAAATATTCTATCGCTATTCAATCACGTAGTGATTTATCAACAGTAGTTCAAATCATGTAAAATATTTAAACGTAAATTCAAATAAATGTATAAATATTTCAACGTATTTAAAATCATATAGAAATATTTTTCCATATCACGTAACTTAAAAATCACGTTTTTAAGATATCGTAAATAATTTTTCACCACAATTTCATTACGTAAAATATTTCTTGACCTTTAAAAAAAATCCTATTTAACTTTTCTCAAAATAATATAACTTTATACTTCATTTAATATATTTTCTTACTCAATAAAATATTTTTTCACAGCTTCTTTACTCAAGAAATTCTTTTTCAAAATATAATTCACAAAATCACTTTTCCATTGATGTAAATCAACGTTTCAAAACTTAACATTTTCTAACGTATTTCAAAACTTGAAAATAAGTTATACGTTAAGAATTTTCAAAAAACCATTATATTCTCCATTTTTCCCAAATCAATTCTAAAATTAATTTTGTTCAAAACAAATTAAGATTCAAACCCTTGCAACTTTTCTTTTTCATTTTCATATGAAAGTTCATTTCTCAAGTGATAAAATACTTTGATTCCCTTTCCAAAATCCTTATACTAAAACATTTTGTTTCCACTTTAAAATTACTTTGTTTC
Source organism: Ormosia emarginata (assembly GCA_029884605.1). Classification (NCBI taxonomy): domain Eukaryota; kingdom Viridiplantae; phylum Streptophyta; class Magnoliopsida; order Fabales; family Fabaceae; genus Ormosia; species Ormosia emarginata. Next base: position 2,543,840 of record JAQQTP010000070.1, on the reverse strand, counting down.
ATAAAACCAAAATTATTCAAACCTCCAAAAATTGTAGAGTCTTTGGCCATTGAAGCGATCAAATATTTTTCTTCTAAATTGATATGGTTTTACACAAACAAAACCATTAAAAATTCTTTGTTTTCAAACCGAAATACCGATGATCATAAAAACCAAACTCATTTGTTTAAATTCATTTTTACTTTCTTTACAAATCCTTTTTCACTTTCTTTACAAATCCTTTTTCACTTTCTTTACAAATCCTTAAAATTATCATTGCTATTTTCATTTAAATCTCATGTTTAGTAAAACACTTAGAAACTTTTTACACAAAATAAATCAATAAAAATCCTTCTAAAACCGTATTCATGTACTCTTTGAAAAATAAACTCTTTGTTTCTTTTCCTTATTTTTCTAAACATCCAATTTCATCATTCATGAAAATATTAATTTGTGAACACCTATTTTGAGGTGTCTTAACCGAAATTCACCATGTTTCTAGAGATCAAAAATTAATTCCTTGTTCTTGAAAAATTTCAATATGAACCCTAATCAAGGGCATCAAAACCGTAGCTCTTCCTTTTCCATTGGGACCAAAATTAATTTTCTTTCCATCATCAAATCATGACATACACATACATACAATATATATATATATATATATATATATATATATATATATCAAAAGCATGCCATATTATCATCATCGTGCATAGTATAAGATACCATCAAAATCATAAACTCATGCAAAGCATATTAAGCATAGGCAATTAATCAAAACTCATAAATACATATAAATTATTACATGACCATGGATATGAATCCTCACATAAATTCACCATCCATCAAATATAAGACCATCTCCCACCACCATACTTGGTTGGTGAGATGAATCTCCCTCTTACCTCTTGAAGATCTTCAAAAACTCCTTGTTTTGTTTCTTTTTCCAAGTCTTTCACCATCAAGGGCTTCTCAAATACAAAACAAAATACATAAAAATTAGTATATTAAGCTTGATTAAGAAAACCATGGATCAAACATGGTTTAGATTATGAAAAAGAGAAAAGAAATGAAGTTTCCTTACACTTCACCATAATTACTCCATAACATGGATCTTGAAGAAAGTCCATGAAGATGAATGATTTAGAGGAAATCTCCAACATGAAAGTTGCTTAGAATATCATGTAGAATCAAGATCTATGGTTGGATGAAATTAAAAGAGATTGGAGAGTGGTTTTAGGGGTCTTGACTGAATGGTTTCTCTTGAAGCACAAAGATGGAATTTTTCATTTTTGCTAGAAACTTGAAGCTTGGATTTGAAGTTCAAGATGAATGATTTTGGAAAAACTCATAACTAGAGATGTTCTTAGAATAGTGTTTAGGTTTAGAAAATCAAGTTGGATGAAATTAAAAAGTGATGGAAGGTGTTCTTGATGGTTAAGGCCAAAACTTGCTTGGAGGAGAGGTGGAGAGAAAAGTTTGATGGGCTTTTGCTTTTGGAGAAGACAAAGATGATCAAGAATGATCAATAATGACCAAGATAGCTAATAATGGTCTTCAAAGCTCCTAAATTCAGACCAAAACCGTGCTCCGATGCATTCTCCTTGAATGCAAATTGATCAATAATGATCAATAATGATATACTATTGACCATGACATGTAATAATGGTCCATAAAGTTTTGTTTTTTCCAAAACCATCCCTTCCATGCAAGCTTCTCCTCATGCATTCAATAAATGACTATAATAATTAGCCACCATTTGGAGCATTTCTAACCATTGATGAATTCAATTGTTAGGATTTAGTGACTTTTGATTTTAAGACTTAATCTGCCATTGGATCTTTCTCCTTTAAATCTAAGCCATTAGATGTGTCTCCAAAATTAAGGGTCAAGATTACTCCTTCTTACTTTTAATCCAAGGGTTATAATTAGTCTTTGCTACTTTTTAAGACTAAATCTTCACCATTAATTAAATTAACATCCAATAGTTATAAATGGTCCTTGTTACTTTACAAGACCAAATCTTCACCCTTGATTAATTCTTCATCCAATTGTCATAAATGGTCTTTATCACTTTACAAGACCAAATCTCTACCATTGATTTAATCTCCATCTAACGGGTATAAATGATCTTATTCATTTTTAAGATCAAATCTCCACCGTTGATTAAATCAAGATCAAGTCTTCATCATTAATTAAATCAATGGTGGATATCCAAACCACCAAGGTTGAGTTAAGCAATTTAATTTATATTTTTATCTGCTAAAATCCCACGAAAGAAAATATATTTACTGTATTTTTTATCGTCCAATAATTAAATACAATACCAAACACAGCACAAGAAAATTTTCTAAAACTATTTCCGGATTCAGGTTTAGTAAGATCCCCTGTCTCCGTCTAAACAGTACAAATTTTTCTATGCGTAGAAAAATTTTCACTTTGCGGGACCCACCTGAGCCCACATACACCCCCTGGGCCCACATATAGTAAAAAAATTTCATAATCATCCACAAAAATCATAAAAATTATAAAATGCACAAATATCAAATTAGATTACGTAAAATAATTACCTAACGGTAAAAATTAAATTACGTAAAGTTTTCCCCAGCCCGAAAATTTTTATTTTCCTGACACGGAAGAAATCACTCAAAACATTCAAATACGTTGACGGAATAAACAAAATAATTTTACAGTGCATAGAAATTACTAAACAGTAAAATTCTATTAACTGTCAAAATTACTGTTTAAGAGATACGGAAATTTGGGGTGTTACAGGTGCAAAATTGACTTGGTCTGGGACATTATCAGCATTTTGAGGTGGAATGAGTTGAGTATGACACTGATCCACTAAGGGTTGTGGTGGAATATCAAACCAAGGGTCTTGGACAGTATTGATGGTTTGAGTAGGCATACTTTGGGAAGTGTTTTCTGTTGATTTATAAGGAAAAACTTTCTCATAGAAATTTACATTTCTAGAGATAAAAAGTTCTCTGGATTTAAGATCAAACAAAAAATATCCTTTTGTGCCATTTTTGAAACCTAAATGAACACATTTTCTAGCTCTAGGATCAAGTTTTTTTCTGTTTACAGTCAAAGTGGATGCAAAACTTAAACATCCAAATACTTTTAGATCAGAAAGGTTAGGCAAAGTTTGATACAGGATTTCATATGGAGATTTGTTGGATAAGTAGGGTGTAGGCAGTTTGTTTATAAGGTATATGGCATGAGTTATGGCTTGAGTCCAAAAAATCTTGGGGAGGTGTGATTGGAATAGGAGAGCCCGAGCCACACCTAGGATATGTTGGTGTTTCCTCTCAACTATTCCATTTTGTTGTGGGGTTTCTACACATGAGGTTTGATGGATAATTCCCTTATATGCATACAGTTGGTCTAGTTTGAATTCCCCCCTCATTATCAGATTGGATGATCTTTACTTTGGCATTGAATTGAGTTTCAATTAATGAGAGAAAGGTTCTAATGTGAGTTGAAGTTTCAGATTTCAACTTCATAAAAAAAATCCATGTATGCCTAGAGGCATCATCAACCACTGTAAGAAAATATTTGTGTCCTAACATAGAGGGGGATGAAATAGGTCCCCAAATGTCCATGTGTAAGAGGTCAAAAGGGTGCTGAGACCTGGACTCACTATCAGGAAAAGGCAAACATTTTTGTTTTGCCAAGTGACAAATATCACAGGGATTATGCAACTTTGCACAATTTACAAAAAGAAAGATTTTATTGATTTCAACAAGTTTTACATGAGATGGATGTCCAAGTCGCATATGCCAAACATTATTCTCAACAGAATCAAAGGAATTGATACATCTTACATTCACAGGAGGATTAGGAAATTTCTAAAAAACTTGTGAATTCAAAGAATACAGTCCCGCTTTTGACTCAGCTGCACCAATCATCCTCAATGAGTGATTGTCCTGTATATGACAAACAGTATCAGTGAAAATCAGTTTACAGTCAAGTGATTTGGTCAACTTTGAAATGGAAATCAGATTGAAGGTAAAGTTGGGAATGTATAGAACATCAGTCAGAAACAGGTCCTTGGTAAAGAACACAGTTCCTGCTATATCAGTAACTACTTGGTTTCTATCAGGCAATTTTACAGAGATAGGCTTTATCTTCTTGTGACAATGAAAAAATGTCATTGAGTGGCAAACATGGTCAGTTGCCCCTGTGTCTAATATCCAGCATCTTGATTTTTCTAATTTCATAACTGTACATATAATACCTGATCTGGATGCAACCACTTGGTTTGCATTGTGAGAAGTAGAACTACTTCTCTGTAGTAAGCTTAACAAAGCATTGTGCTGATCAGGTGTAAAGAAAGGCTGTGCAGCATCATTTGCAACTTCTTTGTGCCTCATAGACTTCACAGATTGGTTATCATCATCATCATCTTGTATGTCATCATCCATGACATAGTTGTTTGCTGCTCCATTCCTTTCATAATTTCTTTCATAATTTGGTGGATATCCATGCTTTTGATAGCATGTATCCACTCTGTGTCCACTCTTGTTGCAATAGGTACAAACTCTGTATCCTCTTCCTTTACCACCATTCCTTCCTCCATAATTTTGGTTTCTTCCTCTATTTCCTCTACCATTTCCTCTACCTCTTCCACTTGAATCAGTGGCAGCTACCAGAGAACGAGATTCACCAAATTGAAAATTCATCTGCCTTTCTTGTTGAATCAATAATGAGAATGCTTCTCCAACATCTGGTAGAGGCTTCATCATCATAATTTGTGACCTAACAGCAGAGTACTGCTCGTTTAGGCCTCTCAAAAACCTAATCACATAGTCTCTTTCCCTATAAGACTTAACAATGGGAATTAGATTACAGCTACACTTCACCTCACAAGAACATCCAGGAATTGGCATAAAATTATCCAATTCTTGCCATAATTCTTGAAGGTGACTATAGTACTCAGTAATTGAAGAATCTCCCTGCTTAAGCATGTACATTTCTTCTTGCAATTCACTAATTCGAAAAACATCTCCTTGATAGTATCTCTTCTTGAGGTCTTTCCAGATATCCAAAGCCGTATTCATCCAAAGTACACAACGTACAATTGAAGGATCCATCGATCTAGTGATCCACGACATCACCAATGTGTTGCATTTGTCCCATGCTACGAAATTAGGGTTATTTCGAGCAGGTTTCTCCAAGGAGCCATCAATGAAAACTTCCTTATTCTTTGCTTTCAGAGCCATGAACATAGCTCTTGACCAAACATGATAATTTTTGCCAGTTAACAAATCAGGAACAAGAATCGCACCTGGATTCTCATTGTAATGTTGAAAATACGGGCTGGAAGGATCAACACCTCTATTTCCAACACCATTCACAGCATCACCATTAACAGCATTTGCATTCTCAACAACAATTTCAGCCATTTTCTAACTTTTAGGGATTTTGAACAAGAAAAGAGGAAAAACACAGAATCGAAGAAGGAAGAGAATTGAAGAGGGAAATCAGAACGCAGCAGTAGCAGAGCCCCTAGGAAAGGAGCTCTGATACCATGTGAAAAATCACTATGGAATCCATAGGAATCAGAACAGGGAAGCTATGAAGAAGTATAGAGCAATAGAGAGGGAAAGAAAAATCACACTCTCAACAAAATACAACTGAGATCTTCTTTTCTCAGAAAATTGAATTAAGATTAGAGTTCACAGACACATTATATAGCCACTATGTACAAAAAGCTATACAAAGAAGACAACTGTCACCAGCTATCTCTAACTAACTATAACCAGAAAAACAGAATTAACAGTCTAATGAATCTAGTCTATTAACTTGGTGAGATACATTCACAGAAGGTTCAGTGTTATTCAACACTTCTAAGGCTGATAGCCAAGTTGCGAGGTGTGGTGGTTAGCTTTGTGACTATGAAGGTAGGTGGATTGTGGATTTCACTAGATTTTTGCGGTCTACTTCAGCTTATATATTGCTAAATTATGGGGGACTTTGGAAGGTTTAAAGCTGGCCTGGGACAGAGGTTTTCGTAAGGTGGAACTTTGTATGGACTCAATAATAGTGGTTGATTGCATCAGAGGAGAGAGCTCAGGTAGTTCTCATGGGAGGAACCTGGTTTCTATTATTAGGAAGTTGGTGTCCCGCGAATGGGAGGTACGAGTTAAACATGTCTATAAAGAGTAGAACAAATGTGCTTATAGTTTGGCGAACTAGGTGTGCTCCTTGCCTTTGGACTTAGTCATTGTTCAGAATTTAGAGCCTCAAAGGGAGGTTAGATAGTTGATGTTACAAGATGATTTAAGAGTTTTTACTCCTAGACTTGTTATGATGTTGGATCGTATCAATTTGGTCACTTTGGTGTAATCAAGGAAACTCAAACATAGTTCGGCCGCATTACAAGCAAAGGTCTAAGCTAGGAAGTTGTGAACCGTATGAACTTAATTAGCTTAAATAAGTTCAGTTAAATCTCAAGACCAACTCAGATCAACTAAGTTGGCTAAAGCAACTCGGCCTAAATCAACTCTGCCTAACCAACTTGGTCCAAATCAAGTCGGCCTAAACCAACTCGACCCATCCAACTCAGTCCAATCAACCTAGGATCATGACCATAGTGGTCTCATGCCTCATTATAAAGCAAAGAATCTGACCAGGATCAATGACAGTCATTGCCAGAAATTTTGCTCAGCATATAATCTCGTGATTTCCTCCTAACAGGTAAGCTCCTATGGATTAACCCTAGATGTCCTTTAAAATACTAGCTTGACTACTTAAGTCAAACATGTTTCATTGTTTACCCTAGACACTACATCCAACTACCATAACAGTTTGACTAATCATTTTTGTCTTGCCAACTTAGGTCTTAAGTAATCCATGTCGTCGCCACATTCTTTATAGGCCTTCGGTAAGCCTTTCTTGATCCTCTCACCTAGGTCTCGAAGTTAGGATGAAACAAATATAATTTTGTTTTGGCCTTTGGCCCCCTTGAATTAAAAAAATGTGTTTTAGAAAATTGAATTTCAGTTAATTAAATTCATGAGTTTATTGGATGAAATTTTGTTACATATGATTAGATATTTTTTATGAATGATCCACTTCTTTTACTATTATATTTTTTTCTCATCAATTCTTACAAATTTTTTATTTGAGAGTTTTGAGGGCTATTCATGTTACATTTGAAGGCTATTCATGTTACTGGTCAAATGAGTTAAATAAGGGAACTGACCTGTATAACCGGTGACTGATTTGGAACAAAAGCGGCAGGGCAACCAGATGTCCCCTTGTATGCTCTATTTTTTTATATTCAAATTCTAATTATTATTGACAATTGCATTAGTGGTGAGAAGGACTTTGTATTTTTTTTATAATCTTTTTCTCTTTTTTCTTTGCCTTTAGAGTCGTCACTCATTGGACATAAAAAAATAAAATATATAACGGATCAGAATATTTTCTTATTTATTAAAAATAAAAAATTATGTTAATTAAAATACATATTTAAATTTATATACCACACACAATATATATAATTTTTTTCTTATCATATATAACATCTATATATTTTATACTTACAAATAACAGGACCCTCACTCGTTACGGGAGAGGATCCGTTCCCGTATATATATATACTTGTCCCGTCAACAAATAATGCCAATTTTGTGGAGCACTCTTGCGTGCATCGCTCAAATAATGACGTATGTGTATGCCACATACAACAAATATTAGGAAAGAAGGATTTTAAAAAATTATAAATATTCTAAAATAAAAAAACTATCATGTGACAGTGCCCCCAACCAACTTTGTATTTAAAAATATGTTTACAAAAAGCTATATTGGACTAACACTCCAACAGTGATGGAAAAATAAATTCAGTCATTTATATTGTTTATAGAAGGAATCGGAAATAAAAAGTTTGTCCAGCTAAACAACAAAATTATTTGAGAAAAAAGTAAACTTAAAATCAAAATCATATTTAGAATAACAGTATAAAAAATGTATACTAATAATATGGAAAATCAACCAATCCAATTCTATTGTTTTGTCATATTATTGTCTAATCAATTTGTTTCAAAATGTAAAATTAATCTAATTAAATCTAAATCATTTTTTAAATAATTTTTCATTTTTTAATTTTTTAAAAAATATATAAATATTAATTCATCAAATTATAACAAATACAAGTCTAAATTAATTCAACAAAATATATTAAAATACAAATCTAAAATCCAAATTTAAGCTCAAATGAATTGCCAATTTTATAAGACATGTCCAAATTCAATGTCAAAATTATGAAATCAAAGAGGAAATTTGATTTGGCCTAAAGTATAATAGTAAAATTCCTAAATAAGTAAGTATATATATATATTTCATGAGATAAATGTTTATTGCAAGATGTGAGATGAGTGAATTTTTATCATTAGATTTTACATAAATAATTAAGATTATAACATAAATGCATGTGACTTTTTTAAGTGGTCACATGAGATTTAAATAACTTTTTATCTTAATAATTTATATATGGTTATATAGTCAAAATTTACTCTTGTCATCATCTCATAATTAAAAATTCATCTTACTAGAAATATCTTTTATATATATATATATATATTTAAGCGTCCTGGTAAGAGAAATGTTTATCAGTAAGAGGTGAGATGCGTGAATCTAAATCATTAGATCTTACATGAATGGTCAAGATTAAAACATAAATGTATGTGATTTTTTTTAAGTGGTCACATGACCTTTAAGTAACTTAATTTTAATCTTAATAATTTATATATAGTTGTATGGTTAAAATTTACTCTTCTCACCATCTCACAATAAAAATTAATCTCACTAAATATGTCTTTTATATATATATATATATATATATATATATATATATATATATATATATATATATATATATATATATATATATATATAATCATTTTCAATTTAGATTGAATCGATTTTTAAAATTAAAATTAAAATTTGATCTAATCCAATTAAATTTTTCAATTTTTTTTGGTTTTTCAATTTATTTGTTTTATTTGTTTTTTGATTTTTTTGAATCAACTTTTTTTTTTATTTTGATCGAATTGGTTCAATTTTTAATACCCTTATATCAAAATTAAATTCTTAAATTTTAATAATCCATAAGCTATTATTAAATTAACTTTAAGAGATTGACTTAGCGGTAAGCTTTGATTAGAGTGAGAAAATAAACTAGTGGTAGTACATGTAATATTGCAACCAAATATTATTAAATTAGTTATGTATTGCAAAAATAAATGAAGGGGGTTCGATTTTGATTTAACAAAACAACCTCGATAATCCTACCGCGCATAGTAATCACACCCATTTTAACACTGATTACTATTCATGAAACCTACTCGTAAATAGTACCAAATCATACTTTCTGTTTTTTTTTAATATATGTCTATTAACCAACTTCTCTACGTGATTAATTACTTTTTTGTTCTTCGTTAACCAACTTATTTTACGAGCATAAAAACTATGTGGTAAAATTTTGTGTCATTAACTAACTTTTATATGTAATTAATCACTTTTTTGTTCTTCATTAATCAACTTTTTTCACGAACATAGAAATAAAGTTAGTTAATGAAAAATAAAAAAGTAGTTAATTACATATAGAAGTTGGTTAATGACACAAAATTTTACCACGTAGTTTCTATGTTCATGAAAAAAGTTAGTTAACGAATAAAAAAAAGTAGTTAACCACGTAGAGATGTTAGTTAATGAACATATACTTAAAAAAAAGAAAATTAATTTAATACTATTTATAAATGAGTTTCATAAATAATAACAGATATTAAAAATGATGTTAAGATCAGTATACGATAAGATGAACATTTTCCTTAAAAAAAAAAAAAAAGATGAAGTAGAAGTAGAAGCAACAGCTCTGTTACTTTGTCGCTTCCCGTATGAGCATGTTGTGTGTGGCAATGGCCCGTGAACGTGTGGATTCGAGTACGATACACTGAAGAGTACATACAATTGATGTGGCATAAGTGCAAGCCACCAAGTAAGCGTGTCCAATGGGTACTCACTTTTTTTTTTCTTTTATAGACATGTTTCGCTCTCTACCCAAAACATTAACCTACCAAGCCTTGCGCTCAGACTCTCCACCCTCTCCATTTGCCTAGGTCTTAGGTGGCTGTTCCTACCACTTTTCTCATAGGATTTCGGCCGACCACCAGGGACGAACCAAAGTATAATAAAATGAGGACTTATATCTCTACTCAAGTTATAATTTTTTTTTTATTTTATATATATATATATATTTTTTATATATAAAAATAATTTTTATTTCTATTACTTAAAATAATATTAATATTATTATTTTTACTTTTATTACTTAAAATATCTGAATCTATTACTGTTCACCACCCACTTTCCCTCTGACCTAGGTCCAAGAGCTCACCCGAAAAAATTTTGCATTATAAATATGGTGGATGTAGTGATATTGTACGGAGACAATCTAGATTATAGAGGTTAGACACATGCCAATGGATCCGTGGTGGGCAATGTTAATTATATAGGAAAAGTTATTTACACATACATTTTGATAACACATACCACAAGACACATGTAGAGCCGCTGATGGAAAGAGAAAAAAGAGAATTAAAGAAAAAATAGTGATGATTGCTCTGCAAAGAATATTGTAAGTATATATATTTTTCTTTGGTTATAGTAAGTATAAATACATTAACCCTAGTTAAATTCGTGCTTTTTTAGGGGTTTTTGGCCTTTTTCTTTGTGCAACTATATAGGGAAAAATCTTTTTATTTGTTCTTGGAAGAGTTTTTTTTTTCTCTAAAGCATACTAACTGTTTGTTAGACTTGTGTGATTTTTGTTGATTGTGTGAGTCCAATACAAAACATTCAACGATAAACATGCTTCTGAAAGAATAAATTCTTCTCATAAAAGCATAAAATATTTTTTCCTGTATAGGAGGAGGCGAGGTGGAAAGTGGGATACGCTCAAAAAATGCAAAAGGAAAAAAGGATGGGAATTTGGGAACTCAATACCCATCTCAAATTCTCAATATACATGTACTTTGTACAAGCGGGAATATGGACTTGGAGTGTGAATGTGTTTCCACATATCCCCTAATCATGAAATTTGTAATAATTAATTAAATAAAATATAGCAATAGGCAGCAGCATATGCGTATGCATATCCTGATCAAAAAAAATATGCGTATGCATATATGCTGCGGTCCTTTTCCTTCCAGAAGGCCGGGGTGGATTCGCTGTTGAACTTTGAATATAATATTTGGCCATTGGTTCTCATTTTCTTAGTTTTGACACTTTACGCCCAGTTGGACTCCACGGTCTAAAGTAGATAGAGTATGGAAAATGTTGCTTAACGTGAATATCTCTCTCATGTTAATAAATAAAAGTATATTTATTTTGAAATTATTTAGTAAATTAAAATTTTGATATATTTTATCAAATTAAAGATGAATACATTTCTATTTATTTACTTTAAAAATAAACTCATTTAAAAAAATTTTATTTGTATAACATAAATTCATTTTAAATCAATTAATTTACAAAACAATTTCGTTATTTGAAAATTCAGAATATGATACTCTTTTTACGTTAGTATTTAGTACATCAATTTCATTTTAGAATACAGTATATCTTAATACTTACTCATATTTATATTGACATATAATATTTATGCAAAATGTCATATAATAAATGTTCAAAAAGTATTTTCTTTTACAAAAATAGAAATAATGAGCATTATTACGGTATTTATATTTTTTTAATACTTAGAATAAATTATCGAGTGATTATCAATAACTTTTTATTTTAATATTTTTTAAATATTTATTATAAAAGTATTAGCTAATAAATATTTAATAATTCAACTTAAATACTAAACTCATAATAGTATTATAACAATTCTTAAAAAAATTTAAAATAATATATCATAACTAGTGACTGACCTGTTCTCTAAATTTTCAGCTTTTTTCTGTCTCCCAACCCATTCCACACAAACTATAAACTTCACTACACTACACGTTTTTAAGTTTTACTGTTTTACCAATACAACCTATGTTCACATAGACATTAAAATGTGTAGCCAAAAAAGTTTCAATCATTATTTTACACATTATAAAATGTTCAGCCACTCATTTCTATGTCTGTGAGAAATATATATAATTCCTTTCTAAGCAACTATATTGATTAAGGATGAAGTTATGAACATGGAACTGTCCCCTTCAAAATCTAAACTCTACGCTTTCTCCAATCTCTCGAGCAGATGTAAAGTTTACAGGAGTGAAATATTTTGAATTTTGAATATATTATTAGATTAATTTAAATTCAAATTTGAACTATTAAACACATTACATTTAAAGTATGTAATAATATGTCTATTATGTAATTTATGTTCATTCCAAATTATTATTGTATGTGTACATATAAAAATACAGAAATGATACTTGTACATGACATACAAATCACATGTCCCATAAATAAAAGAGGTCATTAATGGTAAATTAAAAACAAAAAAAGAGAGGAAAATAAAATAAATAATGATAATGAAAATTATTTAAATTTTATAAGAAAAATATATATAAAAAACATTATTGATAAATATATCAACTCTTATATTCTTATATTAAACAATGCATATACTTATTTTTACACTTCATTAACATCATTCATGATATATATTTTTTTCTATTATTTTCTCTCACTCAATCACATCTTCTAAAAAGAGTGTGAATAGTAATATATCATTAAAAAAACATGTAAAACTAACATTTTCCTAAACATTGACATAATTTGTAAAAAAATCTTATAAGCAACAACATGTAATTTTATTTTGTTTTCTCAAGATTTAAGAATAAATGAGTGCTCACACATAATTGTTAAACTGAATCGAACTAACTAGTTAGATGGATAAATCGACTAATTAACCGATCTAATATTTGGATCATACATACATACAACCTAATAAAAATTAATTCAACCCATGCGAGTTATACAAATTCGTTGACTCTGTCCACTTTCACTAAACCGACTGAATGTTTATTACTTGTGTTATAAACTTAAAAATATATTTAAATTTTAATGTATTTTTATATATTTATTTAATTATATTCAATTGAACCAGTTCAGTTGGTAACTTATTGATTAAATCAATGACTTAATAACCCACTACTTTGACCGAGTAGATATACACTCGAGTTTAATAACTACGTCCTCACCTACGGCCGCTGGTCCCACTCCCAAATTAATAAGTGGCCCTATCTGTACTGACAAGCGACCCCCGATGAGTTGAAATTTGATAAGGGCACCAACATAGATGTCATGGCTTATCTCAATTGAAAGCTTGCCAAAATGCCAATTCTCTCAGTCTGCCATTTCGTTATATGACATCACTACATACGCATATGAGTAAACTGTAATTGATGATGCCCTTCAAATTCTGACACGTACCTTTCGTACAATATATAAATTGGCTGCAGTTGCATTCACTTGTTGATTCATCCATGAATTAGTTTTTTTATTTAATAATATTTATATATAAATTTAAGTATATGTAAATGTTATTAAAAAAAATTTATAATTTTTTTATATATATAATTATTTATCAAAAAAGTAATTTAACTAAATTTATATATAAATTTAAGTATTATTAACTAAATTTAATTATTTAATCTTAATTATTAATTTATTTTAATTATAAATTAATAATTGATATATACTTAATTCATTCATAAATCACTCTAAAATAAGAATATGACTGCTATCAGTTTAATTTCAAAGTAAACTTTGTTTTCTCTTCTCAATCAATTTCTGTGTAGAATTATGAAACATATGAAGCTTGACCGGAAGTGCATGATCCAAATGGGCCAATTCCAAGTTTTCAACATTTCGACACATATGACAAATATTGAAGGCCATATAGTCATGAATAATCCATTCTTTGTCGCTGAAGGAGTATAATAAGATATAAATCACACCTCCATTTATATAAAAAAAAAAAAAAACTCATATATTATATATAATAATAATATAATAACACTTTCGTTTCTATCTTCTGAAAGTCAGAAAGTCAGAATTGTATCACAGTAAAAGAAAGACGTTGAGGCCTGAACTAGGGATTATTTTGCACGGTCAAATAAAGAAACAGAAGAAGTGGAAAGGATATTGCTGGAAAAATGAACAGGAACATATCACGTTAGTTGTATAAAGTATAAACCCAAAACTCATAAGTAGGACTGCTTTTCCAACAACTTATACTCTTATTTCAACGCCCTACCCCTCCCTCTCCCCCTCCCCCCAATTTTCTTTCTTTCTGCAAGTCAGCGAGGCTCACACAACTTACGGAGAGGGCAAAGGCGCCACTCAGATAAACACAATAATACCCTACTTTTCAGTTGGAACTAATAGTTGATTTAAATCCCACAAAATTATTCTTACACAATGTCTATTCACTCACTCTATACCCCTACTTCATTAAAAAAAATGTTTTAAAAATGTGTATCTTATTTTATTATTTGAAAAAATATATATATAAATAATATGTAAAAAATAGTGTGCAAATAGCCACCTTTAAATTCCATTGTAAGAGTATATCAAAAGCAGAACGGTGGGCAGCCCACATGGTGTTTGGTTACCTGTCAGACGGACTATTCAAAATTTCAAATAAAGGGAAAGGCAAAGCACCCCTTTTTGGCACAATTCGTGGTAAAAGCAAAATTTTTCATCATAATATTGACACCAATTTTCCAATTTGATTCCGTCTTTTGTGGTAAATACTGTTTTGTGCTACCCACTTATTATTTTTTATTATCACATATCATACTAATGATATATTTTTTAATTTTTATATTTTTACATCAAATAATATATATAATTTTATATTTTATATAATATTATTTATTATATATATTTTTTAATTATTTTATTTATTAAATTATATTTTTTAAAAATAATATAAATAATACATACACTATTAAAAATAATATATAACTATTTTCTTCCTTTCTTCTGCAAATCTTCATGTCACTTTTGAGGTGTATGAGATATATTGTAAAATATAGAAAACAACCAAAAAAAAAAAAAATGGTGGATGCTCCAGTGCATCAGAAAAAGTGATGCCAACGATGGTTTCAAAACACCATCCAATACATTTTTGACACATAAAAAAAAAGTTAAATTGTTGAATCCATATCACAGGGTCACGTGTCTATGTTGGTATCAATCAAAGTCCCAACTCAGTGAACAAACGAGACCGAATCCAAAGTAAAGGGTGGGTTCAATTGGAGATAGAATTCACACTTCACTAGCGCACTGCCTTAAAATTTATGCCAAAGACACACATAAATACATAATATGCTTCTGTACTTGTCATATTTCATTTCCCCGCATTCTAAATTCTAATTTGATAAAAAAAAAGAGAGAACGAAGTATCAAAGACCCGAAACAAACTAATAGAAGTTGAGAGTCAAAGAAAAATGGCTTGGCTTTTAAAGAAGAGAAGGGGTCCAGCATAGAAGCAAGGGTGGACAAGAAACACTTTGTCCTCTATATCTGCACCTCCTTTGCAACTGGTCGCAATAGTTGGCATTGTGATTTTTTTGCTAATGGTTTCATCTTATACAAACTGCAAGTCAACCATTAAGAAAGTCACCATCATCCTCGACTTGTTCCTCTTGGTATTGCCTCTTCTCTTGCTTTTCATTGCCCGCTCTATCTCTAGATGTGGTGTAAGGCTTGTGCTTCCGGCACCGCTAAAATTGCTTGGTCGAGCACGAGCAAGAGCAGTGGCAGGAGCAGCGGGGTCACCATGGGGCGTGGCGGCGTTGGTGGTGTTACTTTTGGTTTTGGTCTACTACCGCTCCAATTTCATCAAGGCTATGTGGTCGCCATTTTACTTTGTATTTAGATTCGTTTGCTCACTGAGTTGGGACTTGGATTGATACCAACATAGACACGTGACCCTGTGATATAGATTCAACAATTTGATTTTTTTTATGTGTCAAAAATATATTAGATGGTGTTTAAAAGCCATCAGTGGCATCACTTTTTCTATGCACCAGGGCATCCACCAAAACGAATTCATATTTCATGTATGACCCACGGTAGCCAATTGAAGGCCTTGTCCTCAGCAGTCTGCAATTTATCCACCTCAGATTTCTTCTTGTCTCCAAGCACATTGTTAAGTAACAATGTTTGACTGACTTACTCCGTATCAAATGTAAATTACAAGTCCCTAAAATAATTTTTACAGGTTAAACCTGATCCCTAGAACTTACTGAATTTCTTGCGTAATTTCGTGGAAGTTAATTGCATCTGCGCTTTTGACTTGAGTATACATGATAACACTCGGGAATGTGACTTCCATTGCACCGGATGTAACTGCATCTGCGTTATCTTCGCATGATATGTACATTCATTAGAGTTGGGACTTGACTTCCTCCTTTATTATAATTAATTATAGTTTCAAGCCTAATTGTAAAACTTAATTCCATCTAATTCCCCACACATGACTTCCTCCTGGAATGAAATATGCACTTTAAAATCATATCACGTCTTTAAATACGGTCGTGCTAAAAAAGTAAGGATAGTGCTGGATGCGACGAATTTACATTCGTAAAACGTCATACGAATGACAAAATAACTTTGCAATTGTCCAATTCTTCCTGCGTTTTATTAGCATTGTATAAACTTGAATATCACGTGAAGAATAACTATCAAAAGGACCACGTTATTCGTGAACCATCCACGAAATAGACATTAAACAACAAATCTACACACTAAAACCAAAAAATTAGAAGATCAAAAGCATTTGCATTCAAAATTATTATATTTACAAAAACTCTTCAAACTCCACTATTTCTTTTTGTACAATAACGGATGAAACTCCTCTATTTTATTAGGAGGGAGTTTGAGTCTTCAGATCTTCCTCCTTTCTCACTTCCCTTTTTTTTACACAAGAGAAAAACAAGATAGAAAATGAGCGAGAGACAAGATTCTCAACTCATATGTAGAGTCTCAGTCTCATATTCGTAGATCTAAGGTAAAAAAAAAAAAAAGAAAGAAAGAGCAAATCTACTTGCATCATTAGAATTTACAGGACAGTGCTCTGTTTCCTCCGCCTCCAGTAGACTTTATTCACACTACCATAGTAGATTTATATTTAGTAATCGAGAAACAACAGAGAGAACACAAGGGCAAAATTGGCTATACTTGCTATAACTATAAGCAAGTAGGCTTTAGGTCATGTCTCCATTGCAACTCTTATATTTTTTTCAATTCAGATCAACCGTCTCACCTCCGCTCAAGATCCACGGATGCCCTGCAAATGAAAAATCACCACAACAATTAACATCAAAATTTAAAAGTAATTAAATAAATAAAAAATCATCAACAGCCTGTAATCAAAATGAAGGAGTCCTAAATCTCCAACCATCCACTCACGCGTCTAATCATGCAACAAAAAAAATTTAAACTGAAAACTCAAATTCCCTTCTCCCCACATAATAGGAAATATTCTTGCGTCAATCCAACACAAAACTTACTCAAGGCTTGGTCTGCGGAGAATCTTCTAGAAGCATCCCTACAAATCATCTTCCTCAAGAGATCCTTAGCAGAAGGGGACACAGACCTAAAGATCTTGGAAGGGAACCTAAGGTTGGCCCTAACGACAGCGTCAAAGATGTCGGCCGCAGAGTCACCGTAAAACGGGGGAATCCCAGCCAACATTATATACAAGATAACCCCGCAGCTCCAGACATCGACCTTCTCATCGTACTCACTCCCCATCAGAACCTCCGGCGCCACGTAATACGGCGTTCCCACCACTCCACTCATGCTCCTTCCCTCATCGAACCACTCCGCAGAACCGAAGTCAGCAAGCTTAAGGTTGTCTCTCAAATCGAACAGAATATTGTCGGGTTTGATGTCCCTGTGGGCGACGCCGAGGGAGTGACAATGCAAAACTGCTGAAAGAAGCTGTTTCATGATGGAAGCGGCTTGGGGCTCAGGCAAGGGAGCATTCACGATGCGGTCGAAGAGGGTGTGGGGCTGGCATAGCTCCATCACGATGGATAAAACGTCGTCGTCTTCGAAGACGTCGTAGATTTGGAGGATGTTTGGGTGTGGAGAGAGGAGGGTCATGTATTTGGGTTCGTTTTGAAGGCACTCGCGATCGGTCGAATCGGTGAGGAGGGTTTTGTCAATGACTTTGCAGGCGTAGACTCCGTTGGAGATTGGCCGTAAACAGCGGAAGATGGTGCCGAAGCGACCACGCCCGATCTCCTCGCACAACTCGTACTCTGTCTTCAGGCCTGAGCACATTCTTCTTTCTTTCTCTCTCACTCTCTGTTTCTGGTTGCGTTGTGGTTTTGTTTCGGTTACTCTGTTTTTATAGAATAAAAAAAAAACAGGAAAAATATGCAAAAGAATATGTTTTTGTATTAAAATAAGAGTTTTGTTAAACAAACACAGTTGTTAAGGAAATTAAAATAAATTATGTAAAATTATTAGTATCTCATATTTTAATTATGTATTTAATGTTGAAGGTAATAATTAATTTAATTGATAAAGACATCTACAATTAATTATAATATTGTGATCATTAGTATGTATATGTATTTATTATTAAATTTTAATAAATTATAATTATGTTCTATTTTAGATTAAATTGTTCATTTTAAAGAAATATTTTCTTGTAAGATCAAAGAAATCTCATATTTATTAGAAAAATAATTTTTTAATGATCAAAGAAACTTTTTTCTTGGGAAACACTTCATAATTTTTTATTAAAAAAATAGAAGGAGAGAAAGAGACCCAATATGCTGCGGAATATAGCAAGGGAATATTCGTTCGGTGATACCAGAAGGTCCAGCACTGAAAACGCACCACGTTTGAAACTATACGAAGGCTCTGTTCTGTTACGAGGAGGGTTTATACGCAGTTTATTATATCACAAATAAATTGACCCATTCCGTTTGAAAATTAGGTTTCTTACATTATTCTTCTTGGGGGAGGCGGAGAAAAGAAAATTATTAGTCTCATATTATTATTTATATTTTTTAAAAAAATGTAATTGAGTAAAAAAAATTAATTAAAAATATATATATAATAAATAATATTAAATAAAATATAAAAAGATATATATTATTTGAAATAAGAATATAAAAATTAAAAAAAAATAAAGATAAAAAAGACAAATTAAGATAGAAAATACTTATAAGATTTATTTTTTTATATATATTTTTTAGTTTTATTAACTAATCTGTTAGTATGAGACATTTATTACACGTATTTTGATATATATATGCTTATCTCTTTTTATAAGTGATAAAATTAAAATATAAATATATATAAGTTTAAGTGAAATCACTATAATTATTAAATAATAAAAAATATATACACATATATATATGATGAGGCTTTTTTGACTAAACTATATTTTTGAAAAAATATTACCAAAATTTTTTTTTCAAACTAATTATCGAATCCACCGCTTTTGTACGGTGGCATTTTTTATTTTTTTGTTCGCCATCGTTGGATATCTTATCATTGGCTGGCACAGATATCCACGCGTTAATACGCTAATCAACGCGATACGCTTAAGCCTTGATTAAGTTCCACGCGATGGATGCCAAGCACAAGAATTTACATTCCAAGAAAACTCCTATAACCCGCTTCCCCTCACCCTCTCACGTCTTCATTCATTTATCAAATTTTTCACTATCTCTCTAGATTTCATTCTCTCTAAACTCTCTCTAAAACTCTCCCGTGATTATAAAAAACGTCCTAATCATATTCGTAAAGATTTCTATCGTTAGATTATTATCATTATTGTTATATATATTATTAAATATTTTAAGTATTAGAATTATTATTTATGATCTTGTGTTATTTTATTAATTATATTTTGTATATTTGTTATGTTTTTAGAATTATATATTATATTTTGTATATTTTTTTAATTTCTATATTATTTATGTATTATGTATATTTGTTTAATTATTAGAATAATTGATTATTATTATTATTATTATTGATTACTATTATTATTGATTATAATTATTATTATTATTGTTATTATTATTATTATTACTATTATTTCTTTTATTATTATATAATCGCATTGATGTTTTATTGTATTTAGTAGGTTTTTAGTATTTGTTTGTTTCTTTTTTATTATTATTACTTAATCACAGTATGTATGATATATGTTTTATTGTATTTAGTAGGTTTTTAGTATTTGTTTGTACAAAATTAAATTATTTGTGTTGTTGTTGTTATTCAAGTGTAAGATGAAGAAACACCTTTGTTCTCATTTACTACAATGGGAGAACGTATGAAGGTGAAGAGGCCTAACGTACTCCCAAGTCTATCATGATTCAACGCGACACGACTATCGAGTTTTAAAAAGGAGAATTCATTTAAAATTAAGGCTCCAAGAAAATCAAGTTGTGGCTTTTGTTGTGTATTTCCACAATGAAAGAATGTTCTAAGATGGATATTAAAGATGATGAAGATGTTGCTTGCATGATTGATTGCTTTGATCAATCCTAACTTAACTTCTATGGAGTTGTATGTCGAGATCGAAACAAGTGAGCGAACATATAAAAACTATTTCTAATCTTCTTCAATCATCGTATCCTATCAACACTCAATTCTCCATGACACATGCTCCCGTCCTAAGTACAATCTCAAGAAGTTGGTACGTCCGCAATGCCCGAAGGGAGTTCATTTAGGTTGGACCTTGAATCGATAACCCGCTTTTATGGCGGATGCATTATCCGACACAAGCGATGATGAAGGGGAGATGCCTCGAGGGTGAAGATACGTACACCGACTTAGAAGAAGATGAATCGACCCTGAAGTAAATATACAACAACTAGTCCCTCCATTGGTAGTTGCTCCCCGAATCTACATACGTGCCTCCATGCCCTCGCTTTTTTCGAAATCAATCGGGATGCGCCGAATACATCCGATAATCTTTGTGAATTAGATTCTCGTGGTATTTGGAGTCCGATGAAGAATTATATTTGATTACAATTTCCTCTAAAGAAGTATTTTTGCCCTAAAACATTATTCCATTATTAGACACCGTAATTACAAGGTTGAGGATTCGATACACAGTGTTAAGTGTCCTGAGCCGCTGATGGTTGTAATTGGAGGGTTAGGGCCATTCTAAGCAAGAAATCAAACTTGTGGGAAATTCGAAAATATAATGGGCCTCACAACCGTGTCAACCCACCATTTCACAAGATCACCGTGAAGTTAGACTCATCGTATGATCTGTTCTTGCATTCTCGAGATGGTTAAGCAAAAACCCGATGTACCAGTATGCTTAATTATTGAAAGGGTTCGATGTCAATTCGGATATGACGTGTCCCATCGGAAAGCTTGGAAAGCAAAACAAATTGTCATTGTGAAAGTATTTGGAGACGGGATAATTCTTATGCGGTATTGCTTATGGTTACTTGTCATGCAAAGAGACATGCCGTACACGTGGTGGAGCTGCAAACCGTTGATTATGTCGAGGCCAATAGAGTTGACCGTTCAAAACGTGTATTCCATCGGTTGTTTTGGACATTCAAACCATGTGTTGTTGGATTCCAATATTGTAAGCCCATTATTCAGATTGACGGCACTCATTTGTATGGCAAATATCGTCATAAACTATTGATTGCAACAACACAGATGGCGATAGAAAACCTCTGCCCATTGCATTTGCCATTGTTGAAGGGGAAACAAAGGATGCTTGAGTTGGTTCTTAGCATTGATTCGAACACATGTCACACAACAACAGTGCAGGCTTGATATCCGATCGACATCAAGGCATCATACGATCAATGGCGAATCCACATTTGGGATGGCAAGCACACGCGCGCGCATCATGTTTTCTACATCCCATATTGGTAGTAATTTTAATAGCGCCTTTCGCAACCTGGCACTAAAGAAATATCTCGATTAACACGGTAATTAAATATTTGACATTGTTTACTCATTTACTATACTAATTATCAAACTACAATTTAGTTACTAACATCAATTCATTCCATATTTTAATATCAGGGTATGAACCAATGGCATTCAAATTTGAGGCTAGGTTGGAAAAGTTGACTGCTACTCCCGAAATGGCAAATTGGATTAATTCGATTCCAAAAGAACAATGGAGTTTAGCATATGATGGTGGCCACATTTGGTCATATGACGACGAACTTATCTGAGTGTATGAATGGGGTATTGAAAGGTGGCATAAACCTACCAATAACAAAGACTTGTTCGATGACATATTACAAATTGGTAGAGTACTTTGTTAATCGTAAGGATGATGCAAACGAAAAACTTGTTGATGGGGTAGATTGGTCTGATGATTTTTTGAAAAGTTGGAACGTAAACGTGCTTTGAAGGCAAGCTCTCACCAAGTTCGTAGATTTGATATACAAATCCGCATTTTTGGTCGAAGAGGCATTCAACCCTATAACACAAAGGTGGAGTTAAATATTCCCTAAACCTTCAACAGGGCACGTGTGATCGGCCTATTTCAAGCGTTGCATTTCCCTTGCTCTCATGCAATTGCAGATGTTCTTCCAGGAGACTTGACGCTTTTCAATATGTGCACGTGTTTACAAAATGCATTCTTTGTACAAGGTGTATGAGATGGACTAGGGTATCATTAAGGATGAACCATGGTGGCCACCACTCCGACGATTACATTGGTACCCGATCGTCAATTGCTTCGATCTAAAGGTCGACCCAAATCAACTCGACTTAGAAATGAGATGGATTGGCGCGAACCAGGACCGGACAAAGATGTAGAAAATGTGGTGAATCTGGACATAACTCGTAGTTGTCGTCGTGGTGGATCGACTTCTTTGAGGAATGACCAAGCGGGGCCATCCACTTGATTAGGACATAAGTTAATTCGCACTTTGTATTGTAATGAATGACTATTTATGTGTAACTCAATATTTTCGATGTAATTTGATAATCTACGTTATTGTGCTTTTACCGGTGTCTATTAATTTATGCTTGATACACTCATATTTAATATGTATATTCGATTCTATAGAATGTTCTATTATTTGAAGACTTACCTAATGTCCTTGTCTTGCTTGATTACAGCGTGAGACATGGCATTCCACCTGCGCCCAGGCCCAGAGGACCTATCAGTACTAGAGATGCAGGACTTTCATGTATCACAACATGTATGGCAAGGAAGACCAGATCGTCATCTGCGTGTCAGACGTGCCCATAAATTCAGACATATGGACCCGATCAGCGGATACTGCCATACCTAGAGCTGGCTGGTTTCGTGGGGTTGCCCATATGGGGTATTGCACCATCGATCACTCCCTCATTACAAAGATTAGTTGAGAGATGGCGGCCCGAGACACACACATTTCATATGCCTACCGGAGAGTGCACCATCACATTGGAGGACATTGCTATCATCTCGGGACTTCCCATTGATGGCGATGTAGTTACGGTCGTACATCCCATCCGATTGGATGCAGCTATGTGAGACCTTGTTGGGATCGCAGACCTTTGAGTCACACGTATTAGGTGGACGTGTTGATATGTCGTGGCTCGGAGCGCATTCCGTACACGACTTACCCCGGTGACGAGACGATTATGTGATGTGGTGTGCACGGGCACACATACTTCGGCTGATCGGGGATTGCTATTTCCCGACCATTCCGGTAGATACGTGCACATGATGTTTCTTCCTCTGTTTGAGGACTTTACCGTTGCTTTGGGAGATACAAATGGGGATCGCGAGTGTTGGCCTATTTGTGAGAGTTGTGCAAGGCCACGACACAGCCACGAGATTGGAGGTGCTTGCATACCGTCATTGCGATCTGGGCATGGCACGTATTTCCGCCCTTGTCCCTACACTCGTGGATGATGTTGATCCCGTTCTTGTGGCCGCCACACATTGCTGCCCGTGGTCCCCTACGTCCACTGGGATTTCGGTGAGTTCCTCAACATATCTTTACATTAGTTTATTATATATATTATTTGTCTTGACATCGTATGACCTTGACATATATATAGGTGGCATAAACATAAGGTGTTGATTGAGACACCGATGGGGTGCTTCCATATTACCGCGCTTTTTGATCGATGAAGAGTGATGAGGTCGATCTATTTATAGTGATTTAAATAAGTTAATTGTTTTGCATTATAATTCTTTATACATTTGTGATTGCGAGATAACATGGCGGCCATATACGGATGAGATTGTGGCTTCACCGCCACGTTACGTGTCGCGGTAGGGACATATATCCGCGGTGGTTCCACTCATCTTTTTCACATTGTTGAGTGGCACCACCAAGACGGGGTGATGCGTCGGTTGTGGACCAACCAATACCACGGAGACCACACCAACCCGACGAGTTACACTCGATTACATTGGCCGGACGTCACGACGTGGATTGGCGAGCCACACACCTTGCACACATAGCCATCTCGGGATGCGCGGCGAACGGTGTGTTGATGGTTGGCCTTTGGAAGCTCCCCTTATCGCACAAGCGGTCGAGTACATGCGCCGGTACAGACGGATTACTGTGCGTTGATTTCCGAACCGGTGCATCCATTGGGGTTGTGGTAAGCTTTTTACCAATATGTTCTGCTATTTGTTTTGAACATTTTGTATTTTATATTGATAATGACGTGTTATATTTGTATCTTAGGTGACATTGCAGAGAACGTCATGGGTCGGCTAGGAACCCTAGTTCGGGATTTAGTATGGCTAGCCTTCAACAAATCCATGGAGGACATCTTATCTCGCAGAGGAGCATGATCGCATCACATTAGGTCACCTACGTCCAGCTCCTCCTGCAGATGAGATTCCCGGCCCATCCGAGCAATTGAGCAATACCGCGCCGATTCGGAGAGGGTTAACCATTGATCACGACCACGTCTTCCGGATGACTCGTTCTTCTCGCTAACCCTAGTACTCGGCCACCGCCCACTTCTCCGCTACTTACCGTCCGTCTCGCCCACCACCTCCCTCGTACCCGCCATATCCAGGTTATCCACCATCTACATCATACCCACCACCTACTTACCCTTACCCACCATATCCTTATACTTTTACCCCGACACCGTCATTTCCATATCCACCGTATACGTTACCCACCATATCCTCATCACTCACAGCAGGACCTTCTTCTCGATCCCCATCACACCCCCCACATTCGACCCCTTTCTCATTGATGTATATGTACTACATTTTATTACATTTACTTGATTAAGGATTACATCGTATTTATATGTACTTTATTTTTCTCATTATGTTTATGCATCTTATATGTGTTTTCTTGATATGAATTGAATATATATAAATATGTTTCATTATACAGATGAAATATTTTTGGGAACGTCTGATTTTTAGGGAAACTCATCAATTTTTTTATAGAATCGGTTAAACTATTAACGTAAATTAATTTTGTAGAGATAGGACAAATCAATTTTTATATCCTATCTAAAACTGTTGTTTGGTGAACCAGCAGGATAGGATAAATCAATCCTATCACCTATCTTATCCTTTCTATTTAGTTCAAATTCTATCCCGAGAGGAGAATAGAACTCAACATGATATGATAAGGAGATTTAAAGTATAATACAATTAAAGTGTAATAAAATATAACATGGTTATAAAAAAATTGTATAACAAATATAAAAATTTAAAATAATAAAATACTAATAATTAATTTTAAAAATTATTTTTATTTTGTCTCAAGGCTAATTTTGTTATTTATATTATTTTAAAAATTTTAAAAATATGCCAAAAAGGATATATTGGGTCGTCTCAAGTATTAGCGTCAAATTTCTCGGCCATCTTACCATTCTACGAACCCGGTTCGAAGACATTCGATTCACCCCATTTGGATCGGGCCCCAGCCCATTCAAGCGGGCTTTAGCCCACCATTCGGGTAAGTCCCAACATATTCGAAGTCACCTAACCTAACCCAGGCCAAGATATTTCCAAATGCCCTAACCCATTTGGGTCACTCGGATTCATTATACCACTCAATCCATCCGAGATGGCAAGCCACGCCATTGGATACGCCATTGAGCTTTTCCACGTTGATACGCCATTTTGGCGTATCCACGTGGATACGCCAAATGGCGTATCCAACGTGGATACGCCAAGCGCAATGGCGTATTCCACGTGGATACGCTAAGCGCAATGGCGTATCCAACGTGGCCCAACAAAAATAAAAAATGCCACCGTGGCCAAAACGGTGGCATTTCGATAATTAGTTTGAAAACAGTGGCATTTTGGTAATATTTTTTGCCAAAAATGGCAGTTTGGTCAAAAAGCCTATATGATGATGTAGGTAAGAGTATAGGTAACTATGCTCATTTTATTTTCTTTTCGGACTTACAGTTTGTATTTTTAAAAATTGTTTGCACCAACAAAAATTAAAACAACTTTTAATCCCTTTGATTTTTTAAAAACATATAAAAACTATTAAAATGTACCATGCTGACTATTTAATTTAAATGTAAAACATTAATTGTTTCATTGAAAAGACTGTGTTTGATTTGTTGTATAAGAATAATTTAATAGTATAAATTAATATTATCAAGTTTTATCAAGTGTTTGGTATATTTATCTAATAGTATAATAAAATTAAGTCAAATATTTTTATCATACTATAACTTGATAACAATATCCTCTCTCTTATCCCATGATAAGACTTGATAAAATATTTCTTCTTACTCTACCCATTAACTTCATCCCTCTCACATGATGAGTCGTCCTTCATGAGTTTCCATGTCATGTCCAATGTCGACTTCTACACAGAAAACTCGTCGTGCTCTCATGCAACCACCTTATCTCAACCTATACTCCTTTGCGTCGCCTCGCCTCGCACAACCCAATTTGTCGTCTAGTTGCTTGCACTGCTCCAATGAACCTAACCACCCATACCTAAAAGTCACCCCAGATTTGTTGCCTTGTCTCTGCCATGGCCTCCACCACACCGTCCCTCACCGCCATCAGAGTCGTCGTGTGACCCAACGCTAGAACCGTTTCAACCTTCGTCCAACCATGCACCACCGCAAGCCACCCTTGTCCCTAACGTCGACACGACAGGTCATCGGTCTCGTCTTGCCATTGTGAACCATTTTCCATTTTCATCTCTGCTTGAGGAATAAGTTTTTGCCTCTTCTCTGATTCTAATTCTAAACACGAAGGAGCTTTCATGGATCTCTGTTTTGGCTGGTCGACTCGTTCGTTGTGGGGGCTCAATTCAATTCCAAGCGACTGTGCGTGTGGCGGTGGAGAGTTAGAGACGTGATGAATGGGTGGATACTGTGAGAGTGTTATTGGTTTGTGCTTGAATTGAGGGAGGCTGCGTGTGATTCTGGGTGAGAAGCCAAAGGAGATGGTGAGAAAGATGAAGGGTAATATAGTCATAGTAGATAGTTACATATCCTATCAAGTTATTTATACTATGTGCACTAAATGTTTAATAATATAAGAGTTTATCAACTCGTTTATACTATCGGACCTTATCTTATTGCCTTATACTATCATGTCTCATATTATCAGGTGCAAATGCAGCGTAAGCTTCTGTGTTTATAGGATTAACACCGGCTTGTTTTGACTTGAAATCAATCTCATATTTTAATTAAGACAAGTTTTTGGATTAAAATTCAGCTCGAATATTGCTTAATTAGCAAGTAGGGTCAAAATTAGAATAATTTGATATTAGGTAAAATGTATAAATTTAAACATTATATATTTTTAAGTCGTAAGATTTTATATGCAATAAATTAAAATTAAAATATATTTTACATTATATATTCTAAAATAAATAATATTAATATAAATATATTATCATGTTATGAATATGTTATTAATATAAATTAAGAAATATTGTTATTTACAACTAATGATAAAAAAGAGTAAAATATTCTAACATCTCATCTATTTGCTTGATTTTTTGTATGCTTTCTATTTTTTTTAAAGTTACACATCTTGCTTAACACTTAAAACAAATATCCCTTTTATTTTGAATAAATGTTACAGATAATTCTAATTAAGCACAATAAATATAAAATTAACTAATAGAGTTGTTAGTTAATCACTAATGACATTGAAATATCATTTGTACCCTTATTATAATTGATATTACTTTTAATACTAAGTGATTTTTGCTTAAAATGACATTTATACCTTTAAATTTATAACCTTAATAACATTTCTACCTCTTACTTTTGTCATCGGTATTACAAGCAATACTGATGAAATTAATGGTACAAATGTTATTTCAAGCTCATTAATAGTTGGCTAACAACTTTCTTAGTTTATTTTAAATTTGCTATACTTAATTGAATTTATATGTAATATTTTTTCTAAAATGTAAGGGGTGGCTATGTAAGTGTTAAGGGATTTTGTGTAGCTTTAGAAAATAAAATGGGTATGTGATAAATCAAATAGATAAAAAGGATGTTGGAGTATTTTATTTTTAAGAAAAAAAGATATAAGTTTTAAAATAATTGTGATATCAGATAGAGTTAAGACAATATAAATTATGACTATAAGCCAACCTAAAAATACATAGGATCTAATTTTTGGAGTTTGAACACGTCCTAATAAGCTTCGAATCGACACAGATTAATAGAACAAGTCGGATCTACTCTTAAGAGTAATACTATTCACACATCAAAGACTCTATATCAATTTTTTACATCATACTTATTTGAAAAAGTAAAAATAAAAAAAACGTTTACTAAAATGTGTATTTTTCGTGTTTTATTATCTAAAAAAGTAGTGATATAAAAATAATATAAAGTTTTTTATGTACTTATCATTTAATACAATGATCAAATAATTTGTTTCAAACATCAAATTCTATTTATTAATTAAATTTGATAAAATTACTTTCTTCTTCTGCAATTTTTCTTCAGATTTTTTGCTACCGCTTATTTTTTTAAAAAAGGAGAATTCTTTTTTATGCCTTTCCTTGGCAGCTGAACATGAGGAGCAAAAGAATTGGAATATGGTAAGGCTTTATGCTAAAGCATATACCAGGAAAACCAAGCAAAGAAATCTCTTTAGTGATCCACAAAATTCGCAATACTTTCCTAATTGCCAATAAGAAGCACATGTCAGTAAAGAGTACCACAAACTAGCACTAAAATGTATGTATATATCATGGCAATGTTCACGACCATCCTCAAGTTGGGTAAAGTAACTGAGTTCAACTTTATGGCCTGGCTATTCATAGAGTTTCATTCCATACTGACAACCTACCTTCTCAGACTATTGACCTTTTTATCAAAATGTGAAAAAATAATGATCCGGTCACATGGTTTTTGATCGCATAATTTTTGTATAAGAAGATATAAATTATTAACTTTGATTAAAAGGAAAAAAAGAAGAAAGAGTTGTCTTTAACCATATATTTTATAAATATGGTTATAAAATTAATTATCAGATATTATTATAATTAAGAAGTCTTTTTAATAATTATTTCTTTAATATTTGAATTTTATTTTTATTTTTGAGAGTATAACTTGTTTACTATTGGACTCAACTTTTGTTATTAGAAAAAAGTGGTAATAATTAATATTATATGAATCATATGAAGAAATATTATGCAAAAATAACATAACTTTATGCAGCATATGATAATAATTGATATAATGTAAATTATGTGAAAATAAATTAATTCAATCTAAAATACGATAATGAAGTTCCTATTTAATCTAACTAATTAATAAAAATAGGAAGGTTTAAGTAGCTTAGCTGATAAATTATTTACAGATGAATGTAAGGATATGAAATCAAGTGAAGTATTGTTTTCAATTAAGAACTTTATTTTTTAAAAGAATTTTATTTTAATGTATTATTAAATTTTACACTATCAATCAATCATATATTATTATATGTAATTTTTGAGATAATTAATAACAGAGTTAATTTTTTTATGATTAAATGATAATGTAATTTTTTTTATAGTATCACTGCATTCAAATTAAATCTTTATTAAAATATCTTTATTAATAAAATATTAAAAAGACAAAAATATTCAACTTAATAAATAAAAAAATTATAATATAAACAAAAAACATAACATATATGTCCTAAATTTTTTTAATTGATAAATATTATTAAAATATATTTTATTAAATTTTAGATTCTTAATTAATAATCAAAACAAGGATAATGCTTGATGTTACGAAATCAATTTAGCAAAATGTCACACGAAATTGGAAAAGTAGTACATTTGTGCTGCGTTTTGTTCATTAGTTTATTTCATTT
Source organism: Ormosia emarginata (assembly GCA_029884605.1). Classification (NCBI taxonomy): domain Eukaryota; kingdom Viridiplantae; phylum Streptophyta; class Magnoliopsida; order Fabales; family Fabaceae; genus Ormosia; species Ormosia emarginata. Next base: position 2,513,590 of record JAQQTP010000070.1, on the reverse strand, counting down.
TTATTTTTTACTTATTACAATTTTAATTGGGTAACTGCATTTGTGCTATCGTGAACGATTTTGTAAAAAAATATTTGCGACAAATAGCACTGTTTTAAAAAAATGAGGTACTTAATTGTTAAATTTTTAAGTTAAAATATTTATTTGTTAAGTTTTTAAGTTGAGATTTTTAATTGATTTTCATATTAAAATTGAGTTTTTTTTTTACAATATTTTTCTCTCTAATCCCTGTTCATCTCTCCCATTCTTGGCTAGGTGTGAGTTAGAGTTTTCTAGATCTATTATCTATTATTAAAAAAATACTAACAAATGAAAAAAGTTTTCTCGAATTTATAAATTCCAATAAATAACCGTCCACATAAATTATTTTTTAAAAAATATATATATACACGATATTTTTCTTTCAAATAAATAAGTTGAGGATTGGTAGGGTCGGTGGTATAAGTGTTCCCCCCACTGTGCCACTTTTATCCGAATCCAAGTATTCGACCGCTATCTTTATTAGTCTTTAAGTTATCCTGCAAACCATTTTCTTTTACTAAACTAAACAAAAGCTATTTATGTTGGGGTCCAACAGAAATCATGATCAGGATATGGACCAAAACTTTTCTGGATATGTAGCCATTTAGAAAAAAGCACCTTAAAAAAAGATTAGGATTATTTACTTTTCTTCGATGGTTGGTACTTCGTGACCTGCCGGACAGTGTAAGGTACAGGTTAGGACAATCACTTCAGATATTTCGAGAGAAGCAACCTGTTGCACGGCTGTATGGTGGACGGCCAGTCCAATCTTCCTCTTTCTACGAAAAAGGGGAAAAATTTTAAAAGGTAAGGAGACGAGGATTAATACGATTTAATACTAAGATTTTTTTTTTTAATACTATGATGTTAAATTCTGTGTGGCTTGTTTCGAGCCAAAATTTCAACTTCAAATCCACACAAACGAGAAGAGTTACACTCGAATATATGATTTTTACGCTAAATTTGATTTCTTTTGCCAAATTAACATTTTATTCAACAATCTTCAATTCATGAGTATAACCGGTTGCACAATATATAAGTTAAAATTTATGACTCAAAATGAGTCAATAAAATGTGCACCCATCCAATCAAATTATTATATAATAGCTACCCTTTTTTTTAATCTCAAATCTCCAAGGAATTCTTTTGTATTGATACAAGAATGCACACGGGTGCAGTATCTCACACACATATATAAGAAATTATGATATAAATGTTTATAATTTTTTTAAATATTTTTTAATTTTAATCATTTATGTATAATTATATAATTAAAATTTATTTTTTTATCTTCTTATAATAAAAAATTCTCCTGTTATATATACTCTCTATATATATATAGCTAAGTTTTAAAAAAATAATGAAATTATTAATAAGATTTTACCAAAAAATCAATTAAACCCAAACTGATTCAATTTTAAGTAAACTACATCAACTGGAATAAATGTATAAAATAACCCAAAAAAACAAAACTTAACAACAGATAAACTATTGAACTTTCCTTTCGAAAAACAATCCTATCACTTTTTATTTGTGTCCCAGACATATCTTAGTCAACCCTAAACCGATCAATTGACTTCTAAAGAGATCCCTCTTAAAAATAATCTCTTAATTACCCAGATAACAGACATCTTACTTATCTTTAAACTCCATCTGGATTTAATATTCGTATAAGTTAGACAGCAATGACATTGGAGATTACTAAAGCTTTCTTTAAGGAAAATACTAGACAAATGTTAGACTGATTAAAAAAAAAAAGCGCATATCCTATGTACAAAGCCATCGAATAGTAAGTACCAAAACAAAAAAAGCCATTTAATAGTATGTGTATCTATGCTGAAAAGTGTTAATATAATCCTGCATATATCATGAAAGATAAATCTAATTGTGCAGAAAAAAAAAAGTGACATTTTATATATCTAGCTTTACTCTCTAAATTCTTCAATTGGCCTGACAAGAAATTTCAGTGAAAGACAACAACCGGAGGCACAGATGACGAAACAAATGTACTCTTCGACAGATCCGGGGCAAAAGTGACTCGACCATTGAAGCAAACTACTAAAAGATCCAAACGTGAGAAAATCTTGCTATTTATGTTCTTAAACAACTTACGTGCCCCCAAATAACAAGCATACTCAATGATATCAATATAATTCAACCTGGCTAATCACCTCTCAGCAAACGTCCTCACTTTGCATGGATATTGTTGGTACAAGGCAACAAAACTTTCATGATAATGGCCCCAGCGTATGTCACTACCAGCAGAAGATCTGAATAGTGTTGCAGCTTGCCCATCAAAAACACATTCCATAGTGAAACTAGAAATTTACCAGTGTTTGGAGCAAAGTTGGCACGATCCACTTAAAAGCTGATCCTGAGTCCAGTGTCTCTGAACAATGGCCAAGTCCATCAGTTCTGGGGCGTTAATTTCTTTTCATCCCCTGTATTAATATATAATGCACAAGAAAAGAGAAACTTGAAAAAGTGTCATAGGTAACTGAATATTTTTTAAAAATGAAGAAAGGAATGGGCATAGATAGACGCTACAGTGTAGGAAGAAACAAAGACCTCAACTTTCTGAATTCATCTTTCAAGTGTTAACAAAAATAGGACTTCTGAGCATGTACCACGCTCCGAAGAGTCACAATTTCAACTTAAGCACTTACATAAAAGATCTCAGAAGGGAGCCTCTAGTGATTCGTCCCAGACTTCTGCACTTCCGTTAGAGGCATCTTCTACGTCTTCTTCCATTGAAAGCCTAATATATTCTCTATGAGCAAATCGATCCCACTCTGTCAATGTTGGATTCTCACGTTCCTATTCACACAAGACATACATACCAATTATCAAGGAAGTCACCAACAGTGACCAAGCATACTAACTCAACAGTTCAATAGATTTTATCAAATATTTCATGCACCTGACGAATCAAAAATGGGTCACGAGTTTCAAAGGCCATGAACTTATTTAGATTGAACAGGATATTGAAAACACTTCCTGAGAGTTTACCGCCTTTCAGGTCACGCAGAGTTATATAACTCTCATTCTGCAATGTGAAGAATTTTAATTTAAAATTTAAAAAATGTCAGATAATAAATCAGTAACGACATGATATCAACCAAAGAGAGGACAAGAAATTGGGGGGGGGGGGACTATATAAAGCAAGTGAGGGATATGCCATATTCCAGGACAAAATCACAAAACACAATTTGTAAACTGCTCACTAGATACACTCAATTTTCCAGCTAATGTCAACAACACAATGAAAGAAGATCAAACTATCAGTAGAAGAAAGATGGAAAGGCAAACCTCAGGTCCAATCATGTCAATTATCTGGCATAATATATCCTCAAAAAGCACAGGTTCTTGGGCCATGCACTCCATCCGATGCAATTGCTCCTCATAAAAAAATTGCAGTTCATTCCGTGTCAGAACTCCATTTCCATCCAAATCTATGCACTTGAACCTAATCGTGACATGTTCAAGTCAGCTCATACATTGCTGATTTTCAAAAATCAGAAACAAGTCAACCACAAGGTCAAATATTCAAAGTTTTCCCAAGAGCGTGCTTACTAGGGAAGGTGGACAATGGAGGGAAGTAAAAATGTAAAGCATTTCATTTTCACTCCTTGATATTTGGTACAAAGGATGGAAAGTATATTAAAAAAAAAAAACTGAAAAAGGTGCATGTCATTATCAATTTTTTCCTTCATTTCTTCAACACAATATGGCCCAATTTGAATCGGTCCAGTTTCCACTGTCCTATTTTTTGATGTACCAAGCATCCCTTAGTAACTCTCTCCAGTATTCTAAAACCTATTGTTGACACTACTCTTGATCAGCATAGAACACTGTTACACAAAACTTACAAAAACATATCCATGCTGTCTAAGACATGGGTGAATTGGCACAAGGGACTGGGTCAAGATTATTCCACCCTGAACTGTTTTCTTTTGCAACTTGCTTAAATTACTTAGTTCTAGACTTCAAGTAACAGATAAGTTAAATTAACAGATGAAGTTTAATAACCATAGATGCAAGCACATGCATGTGCACAGTTCAAAATCCAATCAAATAATGCACGCTATAAACATGCCTAATTTAACAACGCACCATCCTCATATTTGCAACTGTGCAGCAACTAATCTGACATCTTCTTTCAGAAAAAGAAACTAACAAATGAAACAGATAATGAATGGGAAACAAATACCAGTACTCAAGACTTGGCTCAGATGATTTATCCTCTTCTGACAGTATGAAGTAAACAAAATCTTCATATCCCATCTTTCCCTCAACCTTACTGGTAAACTTTCTTGGGACCTGAGATAATATTGAAGCATGTCATAATCTGCATCTTCAATAAATGATCTGATAAAGTGATAATCATACAAACAAAAGTGGAGGGTCATGGAACCAAAAACTTCTTGTGTTAGAAAGGGAAGGGGTGTAGGGTTTGTTGCTGAAGACAGAAACAGTTAACTCTCAAGACAAAACCAACATGTTATCCTTCCACACAAACCTGAGAAAATATTCTATCGACAATTCGATAGGTAAGCGCATGGTTACCGTATCTGATAAGATTCTCTTTGTCTATCAAGAAATCATGATCTGTATCCAGCTCCCAAAACTTGCAGTATATAACATAAAAATGCTCATAAGAGAAGTACCTGCAGATAATTATTAGGAAAGGTAAAAAAGATTAATGCATTTTGGTATAAGTATATGTAGGCTAAAAAAAACATGGTCATTGTTGTGTGAACTGTGAAGTGAAGTTAATGATAGTGATATTTCACACAGTATATCTACCTCAAAACCTTGTTGATGTCTTCTTCTTCATCAGCGTGCTGCATTGCATCAATTAAGTTTCCACGCTTCAGCTCCCTCAGGGTAAGACAACCATTTCCAGATCTATTAACGTAATAATATATTCTGTATATTACAGTTTCAGCTGGGCCATTGGAAAAACAATTAAGTTAAGAATATTGCACTCAAGACAAAAAAGAAAAAAGTATTACACCAGAAACAAGACCATTTGACAGTTGACACCACTCTATGCATAGATTTCAACAATCAACTGTAATTGAAGAAGTACTCCCAAAACTCAGATACATTGTGTTACTCTTTTCATCAAAATATATCTAATATAGTATACATTATAATTGCAATTCAGTGAAAATAGAAAATAAAAAACTATAGGCAAGAGAAAAAACACAAATGGGTATTCATCACATAACTTTTATTTATTGGCTAGTAGTTCCTTGAAAATTTTAACTTGAAAAATGAAAAATTAGAAACAAAAAAAGAAAGAAAGAAAGAAAGAAAGAGAGAAAAGAGCCATGATGTATTTTCTTTATTGCAAGCCATTCCAGAATAGACTAGTTGCAGGCTTGCAGCTATGAACTTTAGGCTGTATCATGCCAATAAAAGATAAGTAACAAAGGTACTCTAAGGCAAGATTAGTTCAATTGAGCATGACTGCAGAAGATTTGTAATGCAATTTTAAACAAAACATGATGTATAATTTTGGCCTCAGAGATGACGATGGCAACAAAGTGGTGAGACTGGTATAGATGGAAAAACACCAGATGGAATCATTACAGCGTGTCAAGATGATCAACAAATGGACCTGGCACAAAAGTGGGTTGCAAATGTGGAATAAAAGCAAATGTTTAGATATCCAATACACATAGAAGTAAGCCATTCAAGAGGACACAGCTTTACATGGGACCAACAGGAAAAAATCATTTGGTCAACCCCATCGGTTTTTACTATTAGTATCTGTGCAGCTGCAGCCAATGTCCACCACTTTTAATTGGTGAAAAAGCTAATGATATTTTGTAGGGAAAAAATCAGATTGGATACTCATGCAAGCACCGAATAAACTACTGAAATGAAAGAATGCTCTTTCTGAAAGAAACTTAAGAAATATAAGCAAGAAAATCACCAGTCAATCTCACAACTTGAGTTCAAAAGCTCATTATACAAAGTTATGCACTGCTTTAGCCTTTAGGGGCCCCCAGAATGTTCATTTTTGTCCAACCAGCTCTAGATCAATGAGATGCATCTCCAAATTCAATCTCACCATTGTTTTGAATCACTGACACAAGATGCCATTTTTTTTTTTAAAGCTCACTTTTGGGTACCATTTATCCCTTTATATTAAACACTGTTTCTTCTACTTCAGATAAACTTATGCTCCATATATATATATATATATATATGTCCTTACTCCTACTTAGTTTAATGCCCACGGCTATCAGTTTCCTTATTTCTAAACATAGAATTATCTTCTTATCTAGTATCAGCAAATAGCAATGTATCACGAAAATACCATCTAGAATCACAAAGGGACTACATCCTGAGTATGTCTCTTAAGGAAATTGATGATGAGTAAGTGAAATATAAATTTCTCAGGCAAAATGAAGTTTTTAAAGAACTAAGTATTGCAAGAACCTTAAACTCATTTGCATCAATCTACAATTACATGAGCCTCTAAATGCAAGGTATACCAAGAAAATACAAACCATATCTCTCTTGAAACTCAGGTGTGCTCTGCAGGAACTCCAGCCCTGGATGAGTTGCTAAAAGCTCACGTAGCACAGGTTTAAAATCATCCTGACATGTAGTAGAATATTGTTCTAATATAAGAAAGATGGAAATGAATATAATATCAATTATTAAAGCCAAGGAAATCAATAAGCAAGGCCCCTAAAAAGAATAAATCATCCTAGCATGAAACTGGAATTGAATAAATGACATATTATGATAAATATCAGGCCAAGACTGAATGTATCTTTTGGAGGAGTAGAAGGAAATTAAATGAAATGAAAAGCAGAAAGAAAGAAATAGAACTAAAAAACCTGAGTAAGGTACTTCAGCTGTGGTTGTTTTAAAATTGTGTATATTTGAGTTGCTATATCCATCGTCAACATGTTGCCATTAATCCAATAATCAATAAATGCTTTCCTATAGGAACATTAAATCAAGGATTTAAGCATAAGTATTAGGAAATAATAATTACAGGGCACAAGACCATTCAACAATAATTGCCTACACCATGGGAAAAGAGAGAGAATCAAATAAACCATGTTTACTTTTTTAATAATACATATTTCACACAATAATTCAATCAGCATAACATCTGGTGCCAAAAGATGGAAAGTTACGTTCAGAAAAAGAAAAAAAGATTTGCACAGGAAGCACTGTTAAAATATGAGCAGGACGCCAGGAAATACTGCCCAATTAAAATGGCAATTTGCCAAGGAGATTTTTTGTTTAGCGCCAACCACAACAACAGGCACTCTCAGCCAAACAATGTATAATTTTTTATGGCATATTATGTGCTTCTTCTTCCCTTCACCTTGGCCCCTCCTTTTAATGTTTGGCTCCTCCTTCTTTGAGCCTTGGACAGTACAGTGTCAGATATTGTACTACACATATTAGTACAAAGAATAAAATACTCTCATTATTAAATAGAAGATTTAGAAATGAAATCTAAGGTCTTTTTGAATTGAAAACTCAATTTAGTACTGAAGATGAAATCAATCAGCACCCAAGATATTGAGATGTTGAGGAACTCATAGGCTTAAGACAATCTTCATATGATGATGGGGATTTTGTCAAGCAACCTAACATAACAAACATGATGCTGGTAACTCCCTCAAACAAAAATCTGGTTGTAGATTAAGAAATTAAAAAAATAAATAAAAAAAGAAGCTAGAAGGGAAGGAATGGATAATGTAGATAAGAAGCCAAGCAAAGGCGGACTACCAGTTTGATTAGCCAGTGAAAGAAAGTCCGAAAAAAACCTTATACAAAAATTAAAATGCAATAATCTGGAGCACGGCTGTGAATAATCTTTCTGAATGACTCACAATAATTGTGATGCACTCCAGCATCTAGACAATAATCTTTTAAGTGTCCAACAGCTCAAACAAGAATCACCATCCATGGCACAAAAAAGTTAAAAAGTTGCGTCCAGAATAATGAAGTACACACCTTGTCACAACACCAGTTCCGTTGTCAATCTTTCTGAAAAGAGAACTGGAAAAAAAAGATGGCAGCTTGCATACTTCCTTAGAAACTGATTTAAATTCTGATATACCAAAGAAACAAGTAAAACAGAATTCTCAGAGCTGGTTATTACAACTCTTTATTACATTATAAAGTAAATTTTATACAGATAATCACTTTTTGACCTTTAGCAACATTTAAAAGAAGTAATTTTTACTCAACTTCAAGAGGGAAGAGTGTGATTAATTAGAAAACTAGCATGTGAAACTTATTTAAATCACTTTTCCCCAGTTGCAACAAACTGGCCCTTCAGGCTATCATTTAATTATATGTGTGAAATCTCACCATGCATCTGCAGGCCATCCAAGTGATCATGGAATAACTGATCAATTTTAAACAAGCATTGTTCTTTCAGTTCATTTGGAGGTGGAGGTCCATATTGAAAGTAGAACTGCAAGCACAAAAATATTGATGTTATAAGTATTAACATAGCAGGATTCAGGAGAGAAAAAAGAATGAATAAACAGTTAAACACACTTATCAGACCAAGTACAAAAGAAAAGTATAACCAAGTAAAATATTAACAGAACTGGATAGTGGATCTTAATAGGACTAATATAAATTAATTGCTGCAAGTTTGAAGGGTTTTGACAAGCATTGGGTTTGTCCTCCTTCTTTGGAACAGCTTCCTATAATTAGGTAACAGATTTATGCAAAAACAAGGCGGCAAAAGTTATGTGGCAATGTGCATTTTATGCAATCCTTTGGGGCATTCAGTTGAGGCAAAATGCTCATATCTTTAAGGGTGCCTCTCTATCCCCCAACTTGCTATGGGTACATGGGTTAGGATTGTGTGTATGGCCTCTCTTTGGTATTCTGCTAATGGTTGTCTCAAGAAAGTTGCCATTTCACATATGCAATGAGATTGGGCAACTTGGCTGCCTTTTTTTTTTCTTCTTCTCTGATGTATTTTGATTTTTCTTTCATTAAGGATATCTTATCCTCCTTTCAGATGTACGTTCCCTCCCTTTTTTTCAAATAAATTTTACCATTAAAAAAGATATTAAGAAAACAAATCAGACTTGCTGTACCTGAGGTATAACTTCCTTAACTGGCTCACTGACAATTTTCAAAGGAGAACCCAAATGAGAAGGGCCAGCTCTCTGTTTCACTATGCGAGGGGAACCAGATGTACTTCTTGGTGAAAGTGGTGGAGCAGTGCCAGCAGGAAACATGGAAGGCAAAGAATTACTTGCAGCATTTGGACTAGAGCAATTCCCGGGGACATTCAAGGGAGCACCTGATTTTGCCTCATTGAGCAATGACGTTACCTACACAGTTAGCAAGTGAGAAGTGTGAAAGATATCACAAACGCATATGTTATATTTTGTAGTGTGTTCAAGGAGAACAACTTAACCATATCAGGAAACCTACAAGTAAAATACAAAAGGTATATCATTGTTAACCAGCATTTGGTATATTCTAATTTCTAAGTATCACCAAGAGCTTATTTATATGACTTGGGAGTAGGTAGGATTTAGAAGAATTGGCTATGGTGATTCCTCGGATGAGATGGAGATACAACAGATGAAGTCGATTACTTCTTAATATGGTGAGGCTAGAAGCACACAGGCATCTACGAAAAGTCATATAATTCTCATTCATAAGGTAGGTGATTGGAATGCTATAAAAACCTGTGGTAATCTTTAATTACATAAGTTTTGAAGCTCAAGTAGCAATAGCATTCCCTTTTGACAATATGTCAATTTGTTAAACGTAATGTAAAAAACGATGTATCTTTCTCAAAAACCTTTATTATCTAAACAATCATTGTCTAACAACCACCGTTCCTATGTCATCCCTTTCAGCACCACCACAAGGTTCAAATCACTTCATTCTTCATGCACATATTATATATCAAGTAAATAAAAAAACAATCAAAAGAATAGAATAAAAGCAAGCTAACGATATTACTATACTCATTTTAAAATACGCAATGTAGCAATGTTGTGATTCCCGAAATGAAACGGAGCGTACCAATCGATTACTTTCGGGAAGCGACAACCACTGGTCGAAGAGCTTCTCAACGAAATTGAGGTTAGACTTGAGGGCCAAAGCGGAAAACTCCGGGAGCTGCAACAATTCGACGTCCAACGACGCCGCATCACTGACGACCTCCATGTTCATCTAAACCAATCCCTTATCTCTCATTCACAACAACAAATAACTGACCACACACACAGATCAAACAAGACACAAATCCTGGATTATTTTGTTTAAGAGCGGAGCAAGTTGAATTTCAAAGCCTTCGAATCGAAACGGCGTATAGCAATTAGATTCTGTATCGAAACGGAACAAATGCGGTTGAGATATTGAGATTGGGAGCTGCGGATTCAGCCGGAACCCTAGATCTTTGTTTCTGGTATTAGAATCAATCAATTAACGTTAATATATAATATATGTATACGGTGGCGGTGATCTGAGGAGAGACGTGGAATGGATAGAAAATGAAGGAAAGTGAGAGAAAAATTAATTGGAGGAAAATTGTGCAGAGAATGAGATGCACGCGGTTTTGGAGGGAGAAGATGGTAGAAATAATTGTGCAGGTATTGGAAAAGAAAAAGAGAGAAATTTGTTTGCTGCTTTGTATTTATTTTTTTTATTTTGCAATGAAAATTTAAAATTATTATAGGTGCAGAAAATAGAAATTTGAGAGGGTGACCAAAAAATTGACACGTGCTCGTCGACTATGGAAAATACGGTTTTCCGAATCCAATCATCAGTCATACATGCTGAGTCATATTTGTCAACCAACAGCACTTCCATTGTTCAACCTTTTTTAAAAAATATATATATAAAATTATACGATACTCTATATGCATTTTTTGAATGGAAATAAAGTGAATAAACAAACAAAAAATTTTATACACTTCACGCATTTTTTAATAATATAAATGATAATTAATTAATTAATAATTAAAAGAATAACAAAATGATTAAAATTAATTATCTTAACAATAATTGACAATTTTAATATAAAAAATATAAATTTCTAATTAGAAATCACTCTAACTGTCATATAAAATAATTAAATAAGCATTCCTTAAAATATAATAATCATTTTATTTTCATTGAATAAATTAAATATACTTATAATATATATCTAGAGTTTTTTTTTTAATGAATACTAGATTTGTATTCCATGCATTGCACCGAGAAGGAAAAAAAAGAATTATTTTTTATAAAAATATTAAATTTATATGAATCATTACAATAATTTTATTTTATTTTATTTTTATTAATATATCCATAATTCTTTATCGGAATAAGTTGGCATTATTATCAACACTTTATGGAGGATTAGTTTGCACTTCAATTTATTCAACAACTATCATTAAATTTTGAGAAATTCTAACTAAATTCTAACAAATTTTTGTAAGTGTGTAACGTTACTCTTTCCTTTCATTCCTAACTTATTGTTGTTGTCCAATTGGCCTTTGTCAGTTAGCTATTTAGAATTTACAATTAAGTTTAATAAATTATGGATGAGGTTAGGAATTTCTTCACATGTACGAAATTATTAATGGTGAAGCGGGAACATGCTTAAATATAATGAAGTTCATTATGATAGACATTCTCCCTGTACTAAATATTACTCTATTTGTAATTTTATTACTTTATTTTAATGTTTGATTTACTTTGGTTAAAATGTGAAAGGGATATAGAACAAGAGTCAAATAGAATGAAATCATGTTTAGTATGATTATTAATTGAATGGTATTAATTACTCGCATGAGATAATATAGGTGAAAATGAGTTGTATTTCTTAAAGAGAAGATTTATGTTCGATCTTTGATTAAGTCTTGTGAGAAAATGATTATATTATTTTATTCTTAATCTGAAAATATTTAGAATTCTAAAATATGTTGTGCTCATCTATGATATAAGTTCATAATTGTCTCAACTCTTTTTTTATTGTGTTTATAAAAATAATGAAATTAATACATAAATAAATGACAAGGAAAATAACTTAATGTTACTAATATTTTTTTGTGAACAATAATAATAATATTTTTATACCATATTAAGTGATAACAATGATAAAAATACAAAAATAATGGTGATAACATCATAAATAATCATAAATCTCAAGACAAATTTAATAAATTTGAAAGACATAGCGTATACCTCCTCAATTTTAAAATCAAGTGCGTATCCTTGAACTACATAGGCTTATTATAAATTTGATTATTGACTTCGTTGCATTTTTTTCATACTTTATAATATTAAACACGTTATTCTTAATTTAGAACTATAATTTTTCTTCCTCCGAGTCAAGGAGAGAAATTCCTATATGAATAAAGTTTATTTAATTGATGTAATTTTTTAACAAGTCACTTTCGCCATCTAAAATTTATTTATACAATTAGGTTGATTAGCTAACTAACTAACCAACTAAACTAACAACTAATTAAAAAATATAAATTGTATCATTTACTATACACCTTTTCAATCTTATAACTTTTAAATTAAGAACTATCACAATTTTTACATACATAAGTGAATTTTTATGAACAATAAGACAGTAACACTAAATACCTATTAGGCACTCACTTTTCAAAATTATAAAATTAATTTTTAATATAAAGATGCTAGCTAAGTTAGTAAAATAAGTAAGTTTGTAAAAATATTTGCAAGTGAATATAAAAATTTGGGATCAAATTTCACTTTTACCCTTTTTTTTTCCTAAATGTAGTGTGTGCCTATTGGTATGTCTATTTTATTAAGTAAGTGTGTTGTGTTAAAGTTGTGAATTAATTACTAATTAAATTTTGTAGAGTTTTATATCAATTATCTATTAAAAAAAAAAAGAAAACATGGAAAATATAAATCAATAACATATGCTTATTTTTATGAATGAGAAGAAAAGTGAAATTCAACTAATCAAATAAAAATGGCAATTATTACAATTAAATTAAAAAAAGGTCGATTGGAGGATCGGGATTTTTTTTTGGTCATATGATAGGGATTTGGATAGGATAAAGTAAATTTCAGAAAAATAATAATAATAATAATAATAATAATTAAGGACTCCATTCATTTGTGTTGATTTCACCCCGTGTCTAACTTGTTTCAGCATGCGATCCCTTATCCATAACAAACCATTCACAGACACTTCAATTTCAGCAGTTCTGTGACTCTGTATTGGTAGATTTTCTTTGCACAGTGCACACTAGTTTGTCCATGAGTACCAAAATCTGCAACTGCAAGCAACATCATCATCAATGACAACAGTTTCAACTGAATTCCTGCCGCAGACCCTCCCATTTAGAACCCATTTGAAGCGCACTTCCCATTCAAATCCCAACACTGTTGTCACTTGCACAACCCCACTTCTAAATGAAGGTAGCACTAGCAAGCGAAGGAACACCAAGGCACATGTCAGGGTTCCTTCTTCTGAAACAAGGCCAAAACTTTCCCAAAATTACGACTTTAGAGACACCCATCTCATGAAAGCCCTCAACAGATCCTGCAAAGCAGGCAAGTACAACGAGTCCCTCTATTTTCTTCAGCACATGGTCAACAAGGGCTACAAACCTGACGTTATTCTGTGCACAAAGCTGATCAAGGGGCTATTCAACTCCAAAAAAATAGAGAAAGCTATTAAGGTGATGGAGATATTGGAAAAGCATGGTGAACCTGATGTTTTTGCTTACAATGCAGTGATCAGTGGGTTCTGCAAAGCTGATAGAATCGATGAAGCTAATAAAGTTCTTGACAGAATGAAGAAGAGGGGGTTTTCCCCTGATGTTGTCACCTACAACATACTCATTGGTAATCTTTGTGGCAGAAGGAAGCTTGAGTTGGCTTTAAAGGTCATGGATCAGTTGCTGAAAGATAAGTGCAAGCCCACTGTGATCACTTACACCATCTTGATAGAAGCAACCATCATAGAAGGTGGCATTGATGAAGCCATGAAGCTTTTGGATGAGATGTTGTCAAAGGGGCTTCAACCTGACATGTACACTTACAATGCAATTGTTAGGGGTATGTGCAAAGAAGGGTTGGTGGATCGAGCCTTTGAGTTTGTGAGCAGTATAAGTACTAAGGGTTGTGCCCCGAATGTGATTTCTTACAATATTCTGCTGAGGGGTCTTTTGAATGAAGGCAAATGGGAAGCTGGAGAGAGGTTGATGTCTGATATGTTGGTAAAAGGTTGTGAGCCAAACGTTGTGACCTACAGCATTTTGATTAGTTCACTATGTCGTGATGGCAGAGTTGATGAGGCTGTGAATGTGTTGAAGGTTATGAAGGAAAAGGGATTAACCCCTGATGCTTATTGCTATGATCCATTGATTTCTGCGTTCAGCAAAGAAGGCAGAGTTGATTTGGCAATTGAGTTCTTGGATACTATGATCTCTGATGGTTGCTTGCCTGATATTGTAAACTATAATACAATCTTGGCCTCTCTGTGCAAGAATGGAAAAGCTGATGAGGCTTTGAACATCTTTGAGAAGCTTGGGGAAGTGGGTTGTCCTCCAAATGCAAGTTCTTATAACACAATGTTCAGTGCACTGTGGAGTAGTGGGGACAAAATTAGAGCATTGGGGATGATTTTAGAGATGTTAAGCAATGGTATTGATCCTGATGGGATAACCTATAATTCACTTATATCTTGCTTGTGCAGAGATGGAATGGTGGATCAGGCCATTGGGTTGTTAGTGGACATGGAACGTAGCAAGTGTAAGCCTACGGTTATTAGTTACAACATTGTTCTTCTTGGATTGTGCAAAGTGCACAGAATCATAGATGCCATTGAGGTGCTAGCTGCCATGGTTGACAAAGGATGTCAGCCAAATGAAACTACCTACACACTGTTGGTCGAAGGGATTGGTTTTGCTGGATGGCGAAATGACGCTATGGAGCTGGCTAATTCCCTTGTTAGTATGGATGCTATTTCTGAGGATTCAGTCAAACGTTTGTACAAAACCTTTCCCATGCTTGATGTGTACAAAGAGCTCACTTTATCAGATTAAACTATATTCTTGGGCATAAAGACTGATTTATCCAGGTCTTCTAAATGAGCTTTTTGTTCAGCTCAATTTAGTAAGTTCTTTGCTATTTTATAGCTTTCTGTTTGAAGTTTAAAGGGCATATAATATCAAACAGACAATCATTACTTCTGATGAGGGTGCTGTTATCGACTCTCTCTTGTACTCAATTGTTATCCAATGACTTAAAAATACGATTGTGAAGTCTCTGAAAATTTATGCTTTTGTGAAAATATCATTACTTCACTTGAAAACATATCATTAGAAGTTATGCAATTACTAAAATAAAGAGTTATTAGGTGACAAAAATTTACCAAAGTATGAAGAGTGTATAAACAAAAAAAAAATGTTAAATATCTCTAAAAATCAGCCTAAAAAAAGCAAATGCTTTTAATAATTAGGATGATTGCTAAGTTCATAATGCACTTGCGTTTTTTAAAGACAAAAAAGAAAAGCTGAGACCCCCAAAAGTATTGAATGCACATGTTTTTTAGTCTTTTATTTCCTCTTTAGGTAATTAAGAGGATTCTTAATTAGACTGAGTTTAAGAGTAACAAAAAGGAACCTAAATTAAGAATGCACATGATATGTAGTGAATGAACATGATATGCAGTGAATGCACATGATTCAAATGTATGTGTGCAGCATAGTAACGGACTTCAATCCCTTTTAACTGGTAAAGCAATGCTGATATGTAGTCCTATAACCAGTCAACAAAAACGAACCTAAAACTACCAAAAATAAACTTGACTCGAAGACAAGTTCATGTCAACTTCAACTACGGAAATTTTATTTCATGCTGAGGGACTGTATTAGCTGATACTGTTGGACGTTGCAGATGCAGTTCCTACATGGGTATCTGTCAAAACTTCCCAACAAGTTTTCCCGGCATTGGCAAACACACAGTAAAAATTGGCAGGTCTTGGACATGCAAGCTACAATGTTACTTTCAGTTATCAAAGAGGACAGAGAGAGAGAGAGAGAGAGAGAGAGACTGGAACAAACTCTATCTTTGATTAACACCATGGTGGGAATTATGACAAAATAAAAATCGATTAAAGAGCCTTCCTACTTAAATGAATATTCTGATATTCAGAAGATAAGATGACACCAGAGAATGAAATTAAAATTTAAGCAAATGATTACAAGGAACTGAGTCCTTTGAAAGCCTCATACTACACATACACACTAATGCACTATAATTTTAGCTTAAGGTCAGTTGTAGTAAATTGTGCTTACTTTAGTAAAATATAATAACACTGAAGATGATTAAGTATCATCACTTAGACATGCAAGGAACTAGGTAAATTACAAGCTAACAAAAAAAAAAGGGAAAATGCACTTAAAACATGTAACATGATAACAGAATAACACATTTTTTTGATAGAATAATTATAAAGGTAGCTGCATCAACATAAAAAATGGCATGAACCGGAAGCACAACACTTATGGAGGTAGCCATAAGTTTAAAGTAGTCCAATCTTTATGTGCAAACTCCAACTAACTCAACACGATTTCCTTTTTTAGAATCTTCCATTCGATCAACCTCTGATGCAAATCATTAGCCTCTTTCACCATACCCCCATCAGCAACAGCTTTAATTAAAGCAGAATATATCCTCTCATCTGGCTTGCATTGACTTTTTACCATCAAATCTAGAGCTTGAATTGCATTATCAACCTTCCTTTGTTTACATAACCCAAGGATTACATATCTATAAGCAGTATTTTTAATCTTGTGTTCTTTCTTATTCATCTCCTTTAATATCTCTACAGCTTCCTCTAGTTGGTCCACCTGGCAAAATCCCCAAGTCAAACAACTGTAAGTAATTTCATCAGGAATGATTCCTTTTTCCACCATTTCATCATGCAATTTTTTTGCTAACTCCATAGATCCCATTTTAGACAACCCATCAATTACAATGTTATAGGTGACCAAACCAGGAGAACAGCTCGTACCTACCAATAAGTAAAGTAACTGGATGCCCTCATCTATAAACCCCTCTTTACACAAAGCACTTAGAAGAGTATTGTAAGTTATAATGTCTGGTGAACATTTCCCAGAAACCATTGTACTATAGAAGCTTATGGCACGATCCAGAAGTCCAGATTTACATAAACGATTTAGCAGAATATTGTAAGTAACAAGTGTAGGAGGATTGGAAGTCTCATTCATAATCTTCATAATCTCATCAACTTCATTCCAATACCCATGGCTATTAAGAGAGTGGAGAAGAGTATTGTATGTCACAGCATTGGGCTGCAACCCATGGGATAGAAGATTATATATAACCAAAGCAGTATCCTTGTATTTCCCTCGTTTAGAAGTAAAATTTACAAGAGAGTTGTATGTAACGATATCTGGATAGCAGCCTTCCATTGCCATATCTTCCAGTACTTCTAGGGCTCGAGCAGCCCCACAATATCTGCACACCAGATCAATAAGCACTGTATAGGTGATCAGATAAGGAGGGCACCCTTTTCTCAATTGGTCTTTCCAGAAACTAATAGCCTGATTGAAATTTCCATTATCAAATATGCAGCGAATTATTGTATTATAAGTAATCGCATCTGGGGAGCAGCCACTCAAGCTCATATCTTGTACCAGATCAACAGCAGATCTTAAATGACCTCTTTTACACAGGCCACCAATAATCATGTTATATGTAATTACATCAGGAACACCACCAGACATGACCATTATGTTCATGATTTTACAAGCTTTATCTAACTGACCGGTTCTGATAAGGCCTCGAATCAAACTTGCACAAGAAGGGAAATGGGGTATTTGGCTTTTACGTGACATAATATCAATCAACCTTGCTGCAAACATTAACCTTCCCTGAGTGCAGAGCTTCTGAAGAATTTTATTGTTGGTCTTCTCATCATTTCTGACAAATGGTCCCTCTGGTGAAAAAGTTGGAGATTCTACAGACTTGTTTGAATCCACTAGTTCCCTGGATTTACTCCTGTCACCATCAGCAACATAATAACTTTCAAAGGCCCAATCTTCATGGTCAACTTCATTAACTCTATCAATCAAAACACTTCCCTGCAAACTTCTTCTACACTGCAATCCTCTCCGCGGTAAACAATATTTAGTTGTATCAAAGTAATCGCTAAAACAAATTTGGTGAAGGGAAGATGATTTATTTCTTGAACAATGATCAAAAGCAAAAGTAGCACTCGAAATACAACTCTCTTGTTTGTTACACCCATGCAGACCATTCAAAGAATGGAAGCTGAAAATATTATTCTGAAATGTAACTATATATCCCATATTTGCTCTTGAGGTATATTGATTGGACTCTCTCAAGCTAAAAGATCTAAAGGGTGTACCTTTAGCTATTAAGCCCAATAAACAGACTGTAACTTCAGTTGTGGAAGAAATAATTGAGCTTGGCTCAGAATTGATAAAATCCACGTAGACAGTCTTACATTCACCTTCTACTCTTTCCGCTCGATATCAAAAACCAGGCTGTGAAAGTTTAAAAAAAAAAAAAGATGAATCTTTGTTACAATAAATATACATGAGAAATACCAAGCAACTAGTAAGAGCATAAAAGTAAAACTTTAGTCTAGTAAGAGCATAAATTCAAAATACCAGAAAGTGCCGCTATGGACACCATATGTATAAAATACAATTCAACATCGTAATATGTTGACGAAATCAATGCTACACAAAATTTGATAACAGAGACACAATAGCTGGGCAGGAAATGAAAAGAAATAACAGACACACTGCTCAAATTATCATCAGATAAGAAATGGAAAAAAAAAAGTGAAAAAAAAGACACTTACTGTTTGATTAATGTGTCCGCAATCCGAAGCGTTCATAACAGAGTAACAAACAAGTGAACTCAAAGGGACCTCTGCTCCTTGCGTGTGAACTGAAGTTGACGAAGAAGAGCGTTATACAGTTTCACCAACTACTAGTACTAGGGTTGACGTCATTTCTTGTCGCTCTCACTGCGATGTGCGGAGATTTTAGAGAGATTTACTTGGACACACTTTAGCACAACAATAGCATAGCCCAAGCCCTTTCTCTCTTTCTCTTCTGGATCAATTGCGAAGCAAAAATGGGCCCTCATGGCCCAATACAATACACGGTTACACTTACCCACCAGCTTCAAACTACTCTTTTTATTTAGGGAAGGCCCCACCCTAAAGTGATACCTAGGGTGCCCCACCAAGAGAGGGGAGGGAGACGGGATTAGAGTGGAGTGGAAATGAGATCTAACCATAGTTGTATGGGTCGGCCAGACAATCTGATTCAAAAACTCGTGATTTGGGTTTTGGACTAATTCGATCTTTAGTTAGAACGGTTTTGTTTATTGACTCGATCAAACTCCAGTGACTCGACGATTCGTTCAATCGGGTTGACTCAGGTTTTTTTTTTAATTTAAATTTTAAAAAGATAAATTATAAGATTTGAATATGGTACCTTAAAAATTCATGAGATGAAATGTATTTTACCATTATAATACTTGCACTATAAAGTAATATTCTCAATTTTTAATTTTATATTATTACTTAACCAATTCAGAGTTAAAAAATTAGAGCTGAATAATCATAATTACTAGTTTGCTCATAATATTAGTACTTTTTATATAATGTATTTTTTATATAAAGTACTTTTTATATGGCATATTTTTAAATATATTTTTACTTTGTCTAGATTTTTCAGTTCAACTGTTTAATCTGCAGTCAGACCATTGACCCATTGACCCAACCTTCTGACTGGGTTAACCTCTGATCTGAGTTATACAACTATAGATCTAACCCTTGCTCTTCACATAACACTAGTTTCAATTTTTTTTTTAAGACCTAGGACCCACTTTGTGTGCAACACTCTGAAAATTCTCGTTTTTTAGTAAAATATGATTTTACTAATTTTGTGATTTTTTGTGCACTATAAAATTATTTTGACTGTTTTGTGACTGTTTTTGATCTTTTTGTATGATTTGCTCTGGGCAGGGAAAATAAAAATTTTTTGGGTCGGGAAAAATCTTTGATGATTTATTCGGAGCCGGGAGAACTTACTAAACTCGAATCCGAGAGATACGTTACCCAATATTTTAATTTTTAGAATTTATCTAGCCAATAAAAATTTCTTGTATGTTATTATCCCTTGGACAGTAATCACTGGTATTTCAACAGTATACTCTATCCATTGAATAATAGCTTCTGAAAATATCTAGTAGATAGTTATCCATAAACCAAAATATCTTGGAGCTCATCATGAGTAATCATGATAAGCTTTTGTGTTGCACCAATAGGAGAGCTTGCTTGCTTAGCAAGTTATTAAAAAAGTCAACAAAGGTGACTTACTAAAAGGTGGACTAATGGAGAGGTTGCTTGGTGGCTAAGCTTGGAGGCTATGGTGGAGAAGTTGGATACTCCTTCTTTGAAAAATATCTTCTTGAAAATATCTCTTTGTAGATATCTGGTGTGATAGTTCTAGACACAAGCCTAGTCACTCACTCTAGGATGTTCTAGAATGATGACTCATCATGTAATGACTCACCTTGTATGCACCAATGAGGAGCTGGTCAAACTTGGTGGCTGTGACTCATCGTGGAGGAACAATAGAAGCTGGACACCTTGCGTGACACCTCAGCACTTGTGATTCAGCACGTTCTGGAAGCTTGTAGAAACAATGACTCGTTATATTCTAGAATGGTGACTCGCCACATTCTAGAATGATGTAGAACGCTGACTCACCCTGTGACTCGCCACAGTGAGTCACACGTTCCAGGAGCTTCTCTTGATGACTCAGCTGGTGACTCAGCACTACGACTCACTATACTGACTCAACTGTTCTAGAAATTTCTCTCTGATGACTCACTTTGTGACTCATCAAGGGTAACTAGTAGAAAATGATCAATAATAATTATTACCCAAATAAGAACAAGTCAATAATACTGGCTAGTCTCTTTTTGTGTGAACCAATTAGGAAGCAGTTATCTAAGGAAAAATATCTAGGCTAAATATCTTAATTGTAATAATGAACCATCATTACATAGCTTTATGACTAACTAATTAGAATCAAGCTTAATTGTTGAAAAGTCAATAATAATGGCTAGACTAGTTAGCCATGAAACTAGATGACCTAACTAAGTTAGCCTAAAGCCTAAGTAGTAACTAAATGGAACTAAGTTTGCCACTCCAATTTACTCCACGGTTTCAAGGAGTTTTTGAACCTTCTAGAATGCATGATTCACCTAAGTAACTAAATGGTTAGCTATGAAACTAATTGAACTAACTAAGTTAGCTTAAGCTTAACTAGGGAGTAAATGAATCAAAACTTAGTTACCTTTCTCCATGACTCACACGACCACCTAGTGTTCTAGGATGTTCATGAACAAGATATTCATCTAATTGTGACCATTGCATGACCACTTATGTATGTGAAGCCATGTGTTTGTGCATAATTGTAGAATCTAAGTATTAACTCTCCATTTGTGAAGGAACCTATGGCCAAGAGAGTAAAGAGGGAGAGCTTGGACAACTTAATTTGATAACTACATCTTATGACTAGTCTTATGCCTTCTTCCTATAGTAGTTCCACGGCCAACACCCATTTGGAGAGTAATCTTTTATACTTCATTTCATGAACAAAATATCTTGTTTCAAGAACCAAATTCTCTCCATTCTCTCTCCTTCAAGAACAAAGCAAACCTTTCCATTTCTTTCTTCTTCAACCCCATGGCCAAATCACTCAAATTACCATCCAAGCTAGTTTAATTTCATCTTACCATAGATCTAGCATCAAAATACCAATTCAAGATACTTTTGTGTTGTGATCATCTTCATCTCTCTCTTAGAAATAAAAAAGTTCTCACCTTGTTCCACTAAGGAAACTCACGACCACACCCTTCCAAAATACCTTCTAAGCCTTTTTAATTCAAATCAATCTAATCGACACACAATTCTAAGACTTTTTCATGTTGACATCTTTTCCAAGATCATTCATCTTCAACCTTGTTCTTCAAACTAAAGATTAAAGTTTTATAGGTGAAGTCTTTAGTATTTACTTCTAAATTTTGTTTTAAAAAGATCTAAACCATGTTTTGGTTGGTTTTCTAATTTCAAGCTTTATTTATGATGTTTGTATATTTGAAGTTTTTAAAGGATTTGCTGGAGGTGGTGCATGAAATCTTCAAGAAAGACAATCAAGAAGAGTTTTGATCTTCCTTTGAGGTAAGAGGGAGATTAACCTCATCAGCCATATGTGGTGGTAAGGGAATGAATTTGTTGTGTTGTTGATGAAAAATCCATTCAAGGATTTTTTCACTTGATTGTGTATGTTTATGTGTTCTATGTTCTGCTCTATGTGATTTTGTTGTTTATTAATTATGCATGATTATATTGCTTGAATAATTACATGAGATAGTATGATCTTGATTAATTTGTGATTAGTTGCTTAATATGATTTTAATTTGTGATTAGTTGCTTAATATGATTTTATTATTTTCAATAGTAAGCATTGTTTTCATGTAAGCATGATAGATAGAGAATATCATGAGTGATATTTTATATGATGAGAATCGTGTGGAAAGGAAAACTATTTTGGTTCCAAATAACCTTAAGGCTCACGACCTTTATGCTTGATATCGAGCAAACTGCTTAAAATTATTTTACTAATCATGAATTTTAAATGAGTAGATAATAAGTCAATGATTTAAGGATTTGCAAAGAAAGTGGACATAGAAATGAATAAATATTTGATTATGAAGTACAAATTGATTTTTGGCCAATATGCCAAGAATTGGTATTTTAGATCAAAAATATTTTATTAAGTGCATTCTTAGGTAATTAATTAACAAGAACTCATTTTAGTGGGTTTTGAAATATAAAATGAAAGTAAACTAATTTTTGGGAATTAATTAAATTAGTAGAACTAGGCCATGATGGGAAATAAAATTAAAACTTGAAATTTACTAACGTATAACTCACTTTTTGATTTTTGAAGTGCGTTAAAAAATTTTGAGCTGTAATATCTAATTAAACCAAGGAAGTGTAATTTTTGTGAGAAATAGTAGAAAAATACTACTTAAAGGAATTTTAGTGAGAAAATATTATAAATAAGACCAAAATACTTACAGTATGTAGAAAGTCTCAGGAATGAGTTTAGAAAGCTAAGAAATATTTTACACAAGTGAAAAATATTAGAAAAATCTTACGTGATTTCAAAATAATGATTTTTAAGTTACGCGATTGAGAAAATGATTTAAAATTGCTATGCGGTTGAGAAAATGTTTAAAAATCTCTATGCGATTTAGAAAATGTTTGAAAATATTTTTGCGATTGCAAAAACGTTGGAAAATATTTGCGCAATTTGAAAACATAAGAAAAATATTACGTGATTACAAAAATGCGCTAAAATGTTTACGCGATTGAGATTTGCAACAATTTGCTATAAGGCCGATGTACTGGACTCGGATGCATCAGTGATATTATGTAATTGTATGGGCGGTTATCGAATATTATTGATTCTAATGACATTAGGCAATTGTATGGGCAATTGTTTTAATATCATTGGGGACAGTCAACAGTGGTTTGATTTCATGACATTGAGCATGCATGGAAAGTCGTGAAAACTATATTTGGTGACACAGAGTTGAATATTACAACTTCAGTACGGGTGCAATATGCGTGGTGTTGGTTATTAATTGATCTTTGGAGACGTCGGGGTGTGGAAATTCATGGGGGTCATATAACTATTCACTGTCTCGTGGAAATTCATTGCAACGTACCGATTATCTTGACAAAATACTATTCATACTCCTGGTCCGGCGTAAAATGTCTTGTATAGCCAGGTTGCGCATATTATATTTTTAAAAGCACTTGATTTGAGGTTAAGACATGTCTTCTAGATTATTGTCTCTGATGTTAATGTTGGTTTAGCTCCATAGAGTAGGAGTTTGTCCATTGTGGATGTGACATGATCATTATTGCATTTGTTGTGTATGGTCAGTATATATATTCATAGTCAGCATTTATATTATTGTGATATGGTATTATTGTGGTATTATCGTTATGCCAGTAATTGTGAAGCATGTTCTTGTATTGCAAGTTCATTAGATTATTTATTTATTGATATCATAAATGTATCTGCTGATTTATGTTATTCTAAGATGTTTTCTATATTGAACTGAAATGTTGTATTATTTTTTCTTTGTTGCCATGTTGGTATGTGATGTAGGAGATCTCACATCTTTGCTGTATTGTTTGTCTGTTATATTTGTATGTTTACGTTTAATAAAGACCGTAAGAGGGACATGAGATTGGATAGCCTATGGTTGTGTTGGATTGGTATTCTGCGATGACGACAAGACAAGATTTCACCGAGTACGTGCAAGCGCAGTTCTTATATGTCTCGACTAGGTAATGTGTCTGTAGAGAATCTGGGAGATAATAAGGTTCAGGACCTTTCTCTTAAGGTTTTTGGACTTGGGTAAGGTCGAGTTTTGTTCGATAGTTGTATAATAAGTTAGAAGTTTGTAAAGTCTAGTATGTATGATGTTGATGACTAGGTTGCATTTATGTATTGTGTATTAATCAGTTAATTATATTTTATAATCTCTAAAGGTTTGGTAAGTTTACATTATCCACGAAAAAGAATTTTAGAATTCATGTCGTACAAGGTTAAAGCTTTTATAGCTTGGGAATAAGTTGTAGAAGTTTTAATCTTAAATGTAATACCCTAAAGAGGATGTTACATTGTGGATTTGATAGAGAGGACTAAAAGGATGGGGGAAAGGGTGTGGGATTAGGGAAAGAGAAAGTGGTATAGAGAGCAATTATAGAGATCGAATTCTGCTACTCTCCTTATATGTCTCAAACTCTTATCAACTAAGCTACTAACATGGGACAACATCAGCTTCAAAATTTGGAGTTTGAACTTTGAATTATGTTTATACACAAGACCCCCCTTTCTGAAAAAAAAACTATGTTTATACTTAATTATATTAAAATTTGTAATTTTTATTTTTATAAATAAAAAATAGAGTAGTCAAAACTTAATCCTTATTTTATGGTTATTTTAATATCTTAATTTACCAATTACATTTAATTTGTTATTGCGATAAACTTTTATTTTAATTATTATGTGTCATGTTATATTTTTTTCTTCCTAAGATTATATTGTCAGTAAATTGTATTAAAATATAGAACACCACTATTTGTTACAAAATTAATTCTGCAAAACTTATTATGATTTTACTTTTTTACTCAACAAATAAAAATTATTAAAAAATAACTGAACGGGTTTGATGTTGTCTCTGTTCTCAATCATTTGTAATTTTTTGTTGATTAAGTTTCAAAAAAGAAAAAAAATTATGTTGATTATGCTAGTCTTGGAACTTGGGTTTTTATATAGTAGGTAAGCTTTAGGACTTTAATGCTGCAATCCTTCTATTATTTTAATTCAATTTTTTTCTTTGCGCGAAAATTGCCTGAGAAAGTAAAAGCATACTGTAAGAATATTTTTCATTTCCTACCCCATTTATTTTTTTTAAAAAAAAATCCTGGTTCTTTGTCTATTCCTCTAAAAAGGTATGTAAGAATTAAGGAATCTCATGGGTTATATTGCAGCATATGTAGTGGAGATGTCCAGCAAGAGTAATTTTGAGTTATTGCTCAACAACCAGATATCCTCCCGTAGGTGAGGCCAGAAGCACTTATTTCATTCTTATGTATGTTTATATGAAAATAATTCCTCAATATTCATCATTGATATCCCGTAGGTTAGCAGCAGCTTGTTAGAATGGCTACGTGGGAGCTGCAATTGCTTCTGAACCTCGAACATAGAAGGCAATCTACGAGCTAGCAATCACATTCATTGGTATCTTGACAGATTTTAATTTCCTCCCTGCTTTCAACATAAGTTTGTGAATATAATACTTTTGATCCACGTTTATATTAGGGGTGTAAATTAGTTCGGATAATCTGACTAATCCGACCAATCTGAACCGAAATAATTAAATTAGGTCGATTTGATTCGAGTATATTGATTGGTTTAGGTAAAATTCAAACCAAATAAAATTTAATTGATTCGATTCTCAAATTTGAAATTTCAAGAACCAAACTAAACCAAACCATATATATATATATATATATTCTCATTGATTCTTGATCTTCTCAATATCTTTACTTATTGACTTTAAGAATTGATGTCATTGAATATAAGACATGAACTTAATCTATATGTGATATTTGAACTTATTTTTCAAGACTTTTCATCTGCAGAAGTCATAATTACTAGAGGTAATATATTAATATTTAATTCTTAGTAGTGAATCATATAATTAATTTAGTTATAACTTTTTTCTCTGTTCTCTCTCTACAATTTTCTGTCTAATCTTATTCATTTTTAATCAGTTGACCCCAATTCACAATTGCCGATGCAATTCACCAATTCCATTTTTTTTTGTTATGGTGAAGGTATTCTTTGGGAGTTCATTGAGTGATTCTTTGGTATACATTCTAACTCACAATGGGATTTCTTTTGTTATTGGTAAAGTCGAGAAGCTTAGGGTCTTGGTGTTATGACTTCTTAAGCTTACGGTGGATGCATAATATGATAGCGTGAGTTATATTGTCTATTGGCATTTGGTAGGATAAAATAATAAGAGGTGACATGATAGGTAAGTGATTATTCATTGGGTGGATAAGACAATGTGATATTGAGAGTGATCTTAGAGGATCATAACATTTCCATTGTTAAATCATTTGACATTGATTATTGAAATGAAGATGAAAGACTATAACGTTTTCATTTGTGCTTATTGCAGAATGTAGATGAAGTTCAAAGATAAATTAGATTTAATGAATGATGTTTGATGAATCATGTTTTTTTTTAATGTTTGAATTGAGTTTAGATTGAGTTTGGATTAAGTTTGAATTAACTTTGGGTGCTGCTCATTGTTATGTTATGTACTTATATTTCCCTTTAATTATGTTTGAACTAAGTTTGAGTATTGTTGTGTACTTGTCTTTGTATTGGTATTCATTATTATGTATATTTTAATTATGTTTGTTTGTTTATACTTTGTCTATTTGTTGTACTTTATATTGTGCTTATTGAGATAAATAAGTTTGATTTTATTTCTAGAAAAATTTTATAGGTTTATTATGTATTTTTTTTGCTATGGAAAACTAATTATTTAACTAATTTTTGTGTAAAAAAAATGGTCAACCCAATCATCTGAACCAAACAAATCCGTAAATGTTTAGTTCGGTTTAGTTTTGATTTGACTATCCAAAAATACGAAAATCGAACCAAACTGAACCAATTGATTTTGATTGATTCAGATTTATTTTTTCCAAAAATTCGAACCAAACCACCAATTTATACCCCTATTTTATATTATTTTTATAGGTTCTTTTTCTAAATTAATTTTATGCCTGAAATGAAATTTACTATTCGAAAAAAATGTTTCTAAATTTCTCAGATCTCGGTGTTCTATACATATAATGTAGTCATTGCTTACTCTGCAGACAGTTGTATACCTGCTACTAGGGATGTAAGTGGGTGGTTTGGTTGGGGTTTTGGGAAAAAATAAATCCGAACCAATCAAAATGAATTGGTTCGGTTCGGTTTGATTTTTTTTGTTTTTTGATAGTCAAATCTGAACCGAATCGAACCAAACATTTATGGTTTGATTTGGTTCGGGTGATCGGGTTGACCATTATGTTTTTAACACAAAAATTAGCTAAACAATTATACATATAATACAGAAAAGTGTACATAATGTATCTAAAATTTCAAATAATATTAGAATATAGACTAACCTTTGTTCTTCCATCAGGCAATGAACATTCAATTTCAAGTTAAGTCACACGATCATTGGTCTTTGAGATTTCCTGTTTATATCAAATCCGAAATGCTAAAATAGTGAGAAAAGAAAACTTTCTAGTAGGCGATAGAAAAATAGAATACATAATAAAAAAGTTCAGGCAATAACTGGACAACAATCAGAAGCATAATCTTGGTAAAGATCAAATATGACATATAATTTTTTGTGGTCTCATAAATAGGCGATAGAACATGACTAAGAGGATAAGTAAAGCAAAACCACTAGCCATATAGTATACATGATTTTTATCCAATATCAATATATAGCCAGTACAAACATAATAATGGGCATTACCCAAAGTTAATCCAAATTCAGTCAAAACTCAATCCAAACATAAAAAAAAAAATGATTCATTAAACATGATTCATTAAACATGATTTATCAAATTGAATTTATCTTTCAACTTCATCTACATCCTGTAATAAGGACAAACAAAATGTTAGAATTTGTGTATACTAAATTTTAACAATCAATCATAATTAATGTACTTATAAATATTACCTTAAAAACTTGTCAAAGACTTATTAAAGCCTAACTTCAAGATTTGAAGATAATCATGACAACTCTAAAAATTGAAAGACACTATTTTGGTAAAAAAAAATGAAAACGCATATGTCTAATGTCTCTATACGTGTAATAGTAGTTTGATTCGAGTAGTTTTTCGGATTTGAAATTCTCAATCCGAGAACCGAACCAATTAAGCGCTCATTAGTTTGGATTATATTTAAATCAATCAAAATATTTAAACCAAACTAAATTAACTTAATTAGCTCGATTCAAGTTGATCAGATTGAACGGATTATTTGAACCAATTTACACCCTTACCTGCTACTAAAATTTGTAGTTGATTGAGTTGATGGACAAATTACTTAATTGGAGGCCCAAGAAACAGCTGATGTTATTAATTTCAGCATGCGTTTGCTTTAACTCTACTCGTCTCATAATATTGGCAAGGTAAACGTCTTTTATCAATTATGTTGTTTTGGGCAAATTGTTGATTATGTACTATTTTCAACTTTTTTTTTTCTGAATGTCAATCTTGCATTAGACATTTAGACCCAGTGCTTTGTTTCTGGTACTTCAAAGGATGGAGAGGCTTTTTCATGGCTTCCTCTTTCTAAATTGTTGAGGTTGCATTCAGTTATCAGAATTAAAAAATAAAAATAAAATTGGCAAAGTTAAGAGTTTATTTCTTATCATTTTCTTTTCTTTTGGTGGATGGTTGATTGCATTTAACTCGGGCAAACTTTCATTTGTATTTGTATATCATATATATATGCTGTGATCTTGGAGCATATCCACATACTGTTTATCATTCTTTCATACGTATTTATATCTCTATCTCTATTGGTCGCTTTTGATTTGCCGACACGTTTGTTCCCTAGTACCTTATTTTTTAGTTAAAAAATAATATTCTTACATCATTTTTCTTGATATATTATTATTTATATTATTTTTAAATAACTATAATTAAATAAAAAATAAAAAAATAATATAATTAATGATATGAAAAATAATATAAAAAAGATGTGAGAAAAGAGTTATATAAGAAAATCACTAATGTTTCTACTTTTATGCGAATAAAAAAGGTAATATATCGTCTTAGTTAACGCATGGACCAATAATAGCATGTGTTATTTCAATTCTGATCTAATCCGCGTTGCAGCATATTATGCTTCCGTTAATCCTTTACGAGCAAGGCCTATATCAGGCATGCTTCTTAAACTTGTATTTTGTCCAAAATATTGTGTAAGTTCTTTTTGTGTATCCCCTACCCACACGTAAGAGACTAATTTTTTGAAATCCATATTTAAGCAAAGATTCTTTTTAATAATTTTATTTCTATATATATAAATTTTGAAATTGAACGAGGACCACATGCTTAAGGAATAAACTTATGTCATATTTAATTAGAAATAAACTTATGTCACATTTTCTCTTCAATGAAGAATATGCAAGTTCATCTTCAAATCAGAATTATGTTTTCTCCATTTTTTTTCTTTTCAATGTCAATATAAAATCCCTTTCAAACTACCATATATTCGTCAAATTGATGTGTTTTTAGCAAATAACATTATCCCATCTAATTTTGAAAATTAAACTAGCCTCCTCTACCACTGAAATGATTAAACATCGTTCGATGAGAATGTGCAATACCAATTTAAACCTCTTTATTCCTTCCTTTCCCATTAAGCAACATTCCCCCAAATTTCTCCTAAATTGAAACTCTAAAATAGTAACACCCACACATCGAAAGGGGAAACAAAGAACAGCGAAGGTGGCTGTGGATCGAGGAAGGCAATGTCGTGAAGTCATTGTTTGGTAAGTTGGTTGCAATTTTCGATTCTTTTTTTCTTTTCTTTTTCTTTTTTTTAAGTTGCAAGTCAATATGATTTTGAGACCACTACAAGCCAAGTTCTAAATGAGACCATCGTAAGCCAAGTTATGAGTGAGACCACTACTAATGTTGAGTCAAAGAAGAATATATGCTTCTCTGTTTGCTATATTTCAATTCATTCTTAAATTTTGCAACATGGCAATACTAATTTCAATTCTTTCTTATATGTTGCAGAAGCAGAAGCAACAAGGACAAGGAAC
This sequence comes from Ormosia emarginata, assembly GCA_029884605.1. Classification (NCBI taxonomy): domain Eukaryota; kingdom Viridiplantae; phylum Streptophyta; class Magnoliopsida; order Fabales; family Fabaceae; genus Ormosia; species Ormosia emarginata. The sequence goes on along the minus strand of JAQQTP010000070.1, from coordinate 2,483,044 downwards.
TTCAAGCCAAGGTGGAGCTGATGGAGTTGCAAGCCAATTTATGAATTTAAGCATTACAAATCAAGTACAAAAATCAAACCAAGTGAGACATTCAACCATTAATGGAACGACAAGCCACGTTTTGAATTCAAGCATTGCAAGCTAAGTGCTAAATTCTACCACTGCAAGCCAAGACTGAACAATAATGTAACCTTGGAGATTGGAACTTAGGGGCCTATCACTGTCATTTGGTGAAGATGGACCTTCAAGACAACCCATGCAAGGAAGCTAAGTGGGAGACTCAAGCCATGTTGAAGGAAAAAGGAAGAGTGTGCTAGTGATGAAGAGTGTGAGAGAAAAATTACCAATCAAAAGAAAGACTTAGATTGCATTAACAATTGGGCTTTTTCGGACAATTTGGGGACTGATAGTTTTTTTATGCATTTTGTGGATACATTAAACAACTACACAAGGACAATTAGGGACTTTAAACATTATGAGATATATTAGGATACAAGTCATATAGTTTTCTTTTTTTTTTTTGGTTGTAAAGTCCTTTTTTTGACATACTGTAAAGTCCATTATGTAGTGCAAGTTGTGCATAATCTGGATAATATAAGAATCTTTATTTGGATGACTGTTGCAATGAATATTTGGATTGTTTTTGGATATTTGAATGAATTTCATTCAGTTTCTACCATTTGTTGAGTTTGAAACCTTATTTGAATGAATCATTTGCTAAGTTTGAATGAATCCCATTTAGTTTCAATATGTGCAAAATGTGGATAATGCTTAGTGTATTTTATGATATTGTTGCACAAATTGGGTTAGAATGTATGCATATGCTTAGTATGTGCATTTGGGTCCATGCTAGTGAAGACTGAATTAGTTGAGTTTTGTGTTCATATTTTTCTGTTGAAATAACTTAGTTCATGTTTGTCATAATCTTCTTATTTTTCCAACAAACCCCCCACTTCCAAAGAGTCTAAGAACTTCTCTTACACTAAATGTGTTATTAGGTACCAAGAAATACCAAGCAAACACCAACTATATCAATATATTACGAAAGCCAAAAAAACACGGTTCTTACATAATGTTAAGACTATTACATCAGATTGTTCCACAAAAACAAATTTCTTACCAAAAACAAATCAATCGAAACCTAGAACCTTCACTTCAGTACAATTGCAAAAAGCACTAGAAAACCAAACACCAACCTTAGAACCTTCACTTGAGTACAATTGCAATAAACAAGAAAACCAAACACAAAATTAACAACAATTGAACCCAACACCAACAACTTCAGTGATCCCATTGAAGCTTGAATCAATATCACTTGCTTCTTTAACTTGTATAGCTCTTTCTCAATGTCACTCTTTTTCCTTTATGTACTTATTCTCATTTCTTGCACTTCTTCATTATGCACAAGATCAAAATTGGGAGCACTAGCAGGTCCCATGTGAATATAGCTGTCAAAATGGGCCGGACTGGCCCAGCTCGGGTCAGGCCATTTTCAGGCCGAGCCAGATCAAGCTATGTAAGTTTTGAACTGACATTTTATTAACTCAGTCCGATCCTATGTAGTGTTATTAAAGTGGGTCAACCCAACCCCATTCGAGCCAGGCTAATTCAGGCTATTTTTAATTGTATTCACTTTTGTTAGTCCAGTCCGCCTATTTTATCTGGTTATTCAGGCCGACCCACTGGAAATACATTTTAAGAGAAAAAGAATAGTAATTCGAAAACAGCACAAATTCTAGGACACAAACATCTGAAATAAGTTGAAGCTTAATATTTTTGGTACATTGCAAAATATGTTTCAGATGAAAAAGAATAGTATTTTCAAAACAGTGTTCCACTTGGTTCAGTTGGTAACCTGATTTAGAGATTCTGGCCTAAGTCACTTGTGCAAAAAACCCTTCCTGGGAAGTTTCGGTTTCTTCTGAGTTTGGTTCTGCCATGCAAACAATAAAATAACTAAGTTAGACATATAAGAGGATGCATTAACTGTACAATTTCAAATCAATGATAAAGTATATTGGAACCTTCTGTTTTTCCAAGGCCTCATAATCTGTCCTCTCCTTCCACTTACTCTTGCGTAGTTTTATTGGCCGATTTCCAACATATTTACCTGAAATCAAGACATCAAACTCAGGATACATATCTCATTGCATTTGCCACAACATTCTCAGCCAACATCAACAGGATACTATGACAGAAATTGCATAAGCCTAATAACCATAAATCCTTCATGCATAAAAGAAACAATATTCCATCATAATTAGGGTTTTGGATCGTACAAGCTTTTAGCTTATATTGCTGTAGGGGTGATTGCATGCATATGAATAAGGTTTTCATACTTAAATATTTCAAAGTTTATAATTCCAAACCTTGCTGTTGATTTCTGTAAACCTATATACCTTAACCCATAATAGTCAATATTATCTAGCATCATATATACTAAGACGTCACATCACATAATAATACTGAAAGAGCAGGCCTTGGATGGTTTACACAAAGGAGTCACCCATATAAAAAAAACAGCACAATACATAACAGAAAGGCAGAAAACACATGCATAGCAGTAGTCGGCAGCTTACTGACCATTCATTTCTTTAAGCGCAACTGCGAGGTCAGAAGGATTGGCAAAACTTACAAATCCATAACCCTTTGTTTTTCCAGTCCGCTTATCTCTAACAACCTGGACAAGATCAAACATACATTTAATCACAACAACACACTACAAGGAAAATACATGCACCACAAATACATTGCAATAAAGCTTAAGTTTATTTAGAGGCAAGAAAAATGAGACAATTACAAATTACAGACAGACTACCAAAAACCTAAAGGTCTTTAGATGGAATTAATCAATTAAATACATCTCCTCTCGCTGATAATGTACCCTCTTCTTTCCAATGACAAAACTTAGAACAAAAAATTTCTCAGTCACAATGAGAGCAACTAAACACATTTATTTATTTATTATTATTATTATTTTTTAAATAATGGACATGCATAAAGCAAACCAGTAAGTGCGTGCTGAGTTAGCTTCTAATTTCCACTGACTTAATATAATATGCAGATTATTCACATTTATTCTTCTAGGCAAAGAATGGTCTTGACCCAATAATTATTTAACACACACAGATATAAAGTCTAATTTTTCAGCTCATGTTTTCAATAACCACTATTTAACCAATTTTCTCATCCCAAGTGAATTCTAAGTACACCCATATCTCTGGCTGACATGCAAAAGAACTGAGTCCCTCCCCGCCCTCCCTCCTGGCCGGGGACTTTTCCATGCCAAATTTAAAGCCCCCTTTGCTAGCACATTACTTTCATCTACACCAAAACTTATACACATATATTGATGAAAGAATTTGTTAGACCTCTTATTAGTAAACAATATAAGAGGAGACCTAGGCCAAATTAGTGTTGTCAGTTATTATAATTTTATTATTATTAGTATGTCAGTTATTATTATTTCTGTGTTTGTAACTGTCAAGTCTGTCTTTTGAATAAATAGAGGAAGGGAAGGGTGGGGAGGTTAGGCAGTTATTTGGTAGGAATTGGAAGGGAGAGACCAAGCTTCTCAAATTCTTGGAGGAAACCACCCTGTAACCACCTTTTTCTATCTTTCTAGTCTTCTCTTTCTTTGTTGTAATCTGATACTAAGCATTGTATTTTAATTCTCTGTTTTGAGAACAATTCTCCGGAGGATATATCAATATAGTTTGCATATTCAGTTTATATATTAGTTATAATTACCAGTTTCTATCAGAATTCCACACAAACAACATATTAATCGGAAGCCTCTTTACTTTACTTCTTTTTGGGGTATAAGAAAGAAATAAGTCTAGACACAAGTGAGTATCTTTCCTCAAGAAATCCAAATAGTTAGAAAGCTACATAGGTTAAGGAGTTGAATAAAGCAGGACAGGAAAAACAAATATACCCCAGTTGAAATATTCCATGTTCCCATTAACCTGCCGCCAACTCTTCCAAATTTAAACTGGCTTACTCAAAGTACAAGTCAAATAGAATCTAACCAATTGAATATCCAGATCTTGACCTTAACTATCCACAGCCAACACTCAAAGGTCAATGTTACTCTACAAATTAGGTGGCCAAAAGAACTCTACAAAGTAAAAGACACAGCACTAATTTTAAATGAATTGACTACAAAAATTCAAGTGCATTAAACTATGTCACCGTTACACAATTTCAATTGCCCTTGATTTGTGAATAATGAGCAATGACGACAGAACACCTGAGATGACAAAATAACACATCAATTTAATCATTAAAAATGTCTAATCAAATGTAAATTACGAAGCAAGACCTACCTTAAGATACACAAATCATTAATAACCTTGTCCCTTCAAACAAAAATCTGAAGAGAAAATAGAAAATGCTTACACTAACCCAATCATTACTAAAAATAAAAGAATTGGAGTTAGATAAGAGATCCACTTACTCGTGCCATGTTAAAGGAAGGGAATCGTGAAAATGCTTTTGAAAGAACATCATCATTCACTTCATTACCAAGATCACCACAAAAGAGCCGATAATCATCTGAAAATCCAATAAAATAAGATAAATCAATTCATAATCCTTATCTGACTTGTGTGTCACAAAGAGAGCGAGGAGAGAGGAGAGAGAATGTGATATACTAGATTTCTACATGACAAAAATAAGGATCAATTTCTTCCTAAGAAAGGGAGACCATCACTGCATGAAACCATACACATAATTAAAATTGGCAAGGACCAGGGCGTATGTTATACTATTAATTGAGTACCCCTACACCAACAACTTAATTTCTTAAAATATAATTCGAAAACTGTTTATGAATATAAACAATCAACCAGAAACCGATATCAAGTAAACAACAATCTACATAAAAGACCCCTATTATGAATTCATTATTTCACAACACTTCAAATATTTCGTCTTCAACAGCAATTTCTGCCGCAATATCATGTTCCTCAGCATCCACTGCAAGCACACTTTGACATCATAACGTTTTGCTTCGCTATAAAATTTCTTTCCCCCCATGCATTAACCATATCATGACTGCTACTACAATCACACTCCATAATTCAAAAACCTTACTAGTAGCCTAGTATTCTTAGAATCTCAATACGTACGTGTGTTGCAACTTACATCCCTGACCAACAACTTCAAAATCATGAATGCAATTTCCATAAAAGGCTCAGGAGAAAAAGGAAAACACGCGCACAAAATCCAAATCACTTCTACAAAACCGAATTATGGAATAACAGAATATCTTCCACCAGCAAACTTTCTATACACATAAATTCATGAATCAGAAATTAAATAGTAATAACAAAAACATCATGATACCTTCTGGCCATTCTGCAAGAATAGGATCCTCCCAAGTTTGGCCAGCAGCTTTGCGAGGAACCGCTTTCTTTTTGGCGTCAGCTTTGTTCTCGACCTCACTGCTCGCAATCGCTGCCTTAACACTCTCAAGAGCCTCCGGTGTAATTATCTGTGCATCCCTCTCAAATAACTGTTGTGCCTGTTTCAAACACAATAAATTACATTCAATCAATTTATACACCTTTTTTGTTCCTTATTCCTCATATATATTCTAAACACAAACAACAACACCGACCTGATATTGCGGCATAGAGTATACGCCGGCCACCGGAGCCGGCGCAACGGGACAGACAACCGGAGGCGCGGGGATTTGAACCACCGGCGCAGCAGTCGCCGCCACGTACGGTGCGGCGTAGTGTGTGGTCGCGGATTGCTGAAGGTGAAAGGGAACGGGGAAGTAGGAGGAGGCGTTGGAATAGGCGTACTGCGAATGCGATGCTGACGAAGACGGTATCACCATGAAATGAATGAATCGCAACTCGAATGGAACTGAACTGTGAAGATGGGATTAGGAATCAAAGGTGGCGTTAGGATTTGAGATGTTGTTGTTAGAGGTTTCGATTTCGTTGGCCACTGACCATTGATCTTTCTCGGTTGATTCGAGATGGCTCCAGAACTTTCTTCCGCGTTTCCGGTGGGCCCACCCAAAATGCAATAAACGCTTGGCTGATCAGGTGACTGTTAACTATGGGCCTAAATTTGAAGAATTAGGCTCTAGACATCTTTCGGCCCAATACAAATGGTTATGCCATGCCAACTTGCATGGGCTTTATGATGGGAGAAATGATCAATGACTCAAAACCAAGTTTGTATAATGACCAAAAAAAAGAAACCAAGTTGGTACTAAATAAACATATTTTCTTTTTTTGTATTAAGTTGGTACTAAATATTTGATTCCTATTTTGTACACATCGTGCGATCAGATTATTTAGGTTACATCAACGTTTAAAGGGATTTTAGTTATTAATTTGGAATGACAAAGAATATTCAATCCAGTAAAGAGATGGATTATTTTTAATATCTTGGCTAACTGGCTGAAAGAAAAAAAAATGAAGAAATAATTATATATTGTGTTAGTTAGGATCGGATTGTATGATAAATAAGGAAGTACAGACATTATTTTAAAGGGATTAATTACACATGTTTATTCTTCATATGAATTATCAAAGAGTATAAATTGATGTTTAGTTGGTTGATATATACCCAAAACATATCTTCATGTTCTTCCTTAGCTCCGCATCTTTCTATATTTTCACAACCATAAAATATAGTTTATTGATCGATGCTATTGTGTTCGAAGAAAACTAAAACAAGAATGGTTCATATATGATGCAAGAGTGGGAGTGACAAAAGAATGAGGGGAAAATAAAATGGGGATAGTATTCAATAGTTTAAAACATGAAAGTGTATTGCTTTTCAAAAAAAAAATACATGAAAGTGTATTGATATTTTAGTTAGAGTGAAAAGAGTTTGAGTCCAATAAACATGTAATCTTGTGTTTGATTCTGAAATATATGTATATGGAAATAACATAATTATGAAGAGTCTTCGCTTAAATGCGGACTGTATCTTAAAATATTAGTCTCTCACTTATCAAATAAAAAAATATTATGAGAAAAGAAAAAAAAAATAAACCGACAACTCACAAGGAGTTGAATGTAATGATTTACTCTCATGAGAGTGCAAATGGTTGAGTCTTAGAAATGCTACTTGTGAAAAATGATTATTTAACTGTATTATTTCATGCTCAAAGGAATTAGTGTCATACAAAAAAAGTGTAGAGACACTATGATAAATTTTAAAACAAAAAATCCACACTTAAAGGAAGCACAAAAAACATGTTTTCTTTACTTAGGATGTTTTTTTTTTTTCAACCTGGCTTTGCTTTGGAAGTTAGGCGACTAAACTACAAAATGTCACATCGATCTGGAATGATTGTTGGGCTGGACAATTTCGATAGCCTGTTCATCTTGGGCCTGTGTTGATGCAAACACCATTAGCTCTTGCTTTTAATTTACTTCGGTTTAAAACTTGACAGCAGCTTATGACAAAAAAAAAACTTCAGAGCAGCTTCCTTTCCTTTCAACTTCTGGAGAGATTTTTCCATAAACTTATTATATAAACTAAGCTAATAGATAATTGATATATCATCATTTTAAATATAAAATGTTTATGTGACCCACAAATTCAAATAGTTATTTAATACAAATAATAATGTATTATTTTTTTATTAGTTTAATCTACACAAATAAAATATACAAAGACAACAATAAATACACGTGACGAAAAGTTTGTATAATTTTTTATTTAGAGCTTGTGGAAGGCACGAAACACGCTCTTTTACATCAGAAAAATAAAATGAACACTATGGTCCTATGGAGATTATTATTTTGACAGGATCTAAAGATATATATAACAAATACAATTCTATTCCTTTAACTCAAGCATATATGTCCATAGTGGCTATCAAGTCCAAAACTTCGTGGAACATGCCAGCGCAACCATTGGGGGTATCAATTTACTAGGTTCAACAACATAGAGAAGGAAAATTCTATAATTCTATAATACTCCTAACGCTTAAGTACCTTTATTTAATTACTAGCATTTTGATAGGCATTACATATTTCTCAATATGTAATTTTTTTATTTTTAGTTAAGATAAAAAATAAAAATGAATAGCCTATTATAACTTTAAAGTTTTATTAAAATAAATTGTAATTATAAAATGAGATGTTGCTGAGCGTTTAAAAAATTTTGTAATTATAAAATAAAATATATTTATAGTTTTTTTGTATATTTTATTTAATTAAATATTAATGTATTTTAAGATGAATAAAATCAAAGACCAAAAGGAAGAATTCCTTTATAATATATAAATTACTATTAAATAAATTTTGCTAATATAAAATGCAAGTACGAGGAAGTCCAAAACTTAACAAAAAGTTTCGCGCTATTCTCCTCTCAAAGGAAGGTAATATATATTATTAAGAGTTAACCCGATTTTCATTCTTAAAAAATTTATGTATAATTATTTTAGTCTCTTAATTATTAAAAATGTCTCTATGTTAATCTTTCTGTCATCTCTTATTAGAAACAACCTTAATTGTATCTGACATGGCACATTACTTGCTTATGTCGTTTGTTAAACACATATAAGCATTCACGTGGCAATACTAGATTCACATGACAATACTACCTAAACATTCACGTACACATATGCTAACAAAAAGACTAATTTAGTATCACATAAATTTTTGAGGGACTAACGTGATAACACGTAAATTTTTAAAGGATTAAAGTGATGCTACATGAATGTTTTAGAGAATAAAATTATAATTAACTCATGATTTTATCTATATTTCATTATAGCTATGAGTAATATCATTGTGTTATAAGTTATTTGCTTGCTTGATTTTGTCTAAATTGACCTTTGGTTTTGTTCATTGGAAATACATAAATACATTCACAATCCTATTAGCAACTCTAAGCCTCAAAACAAGTGAACCTCCAAAGAATCACTAATAAAAAAATCCCAAAGAACATTCAATAACCCATATTACAACACAACAAACAAACAAATAAACCTCAAGCACAAATCCTACAACAAATAAAGAACAACAAATCGCTCACCTTTAAACACATTACCCATAGCAATGGCTAGACATAATCTTCACCCCTAAATCAACCAAACCAACAAAGAAAGAACAAAACACTAACATCAAACTATCTATAAACATTAACATCGAATCACCTATAAACATTAACCACCACCTACTCAAGTTACCATTTCTACCGTGAGATACTAACACGAATCACCTTTTACCTTTACATGAACAATCAAGCCTAAAAACCACCTAACACCCAATCCTTAAAAAAAAATAAAAAGAGAACCTATGCGCCTCCCATAATAGCACCTAAAGGCCACAAATGCCCAACCTTGCCACAAACACTATGGTATCGTATATTAGTATTATAAGTTGAAACATAATAAAATAAAATAAGAATTAACTCTCATTTTTGTTCCTCAAAGTTTCATGTGTTATCAGCAAAGGAAGGAGCGGATGGTATTAATCGCCTTCATGTTTTGGAGTCCCTTCCTCCTGGTTTGTCTCAGCTTTTGCTAGCAGATGCTATAAGGTTGACGTGGTGTAGGAGCTAGTTCTTACTCTTGTTTTTTCTTTTCTGTTTGTCTGGTGTACAAAAAAAAAATTAGTCCTTTGATCTGCCAGCATATGTGCCATGTGGATGCTTAAGCAGCAATGCCATGTAGATGCTTAGGTAGTGTTTAACGTGCTCCGTCAAACTCCATTAAAGGAGTTTTTGGTGAAAGGTGACAGAATGGTTAACATAGTGACCATTTCAATGATTGAGAGACTAAAATGATAATACAAATTTTTAAAGAATTAAAGTGATAACACTTATGAATGAAAATTGGATTAACTTTATTATTAACTAATTGTTAAATTGAATTAACAACATATTTACGTATTATTGATTTCAAACTCTTTAACCATTTATTTAATTGATTTATTTATAAGAAATGATGCAATTAATTATTTATCAAATTAAATTAATTTATGTCATATAAGTTGAAGCACCAAAATCCCTCAAAATAAGGAAAATGCTTGCTTTATGCTATTTTTATCTCATATCACCTTACACTAATATAAGATGATGACAAAATCATAATGACAATGTTATTCGTTTATTAAAAATATTTAATTTTTTTAATTTATTTATAAATTTATTTTATATTTTAAAAAATATTATAATTATATATAATTTAATTTGATATATTTTTATATAAATTTATAATATAAATATAATATATATATATATATATTTTAAATATACAAATAATATTATTTAAATTATAACATAAATATACATAAATTTTGATGGAATCATCTATAATAAAAATAGTAAAATTATTTTAATATAAGATAATGCATGTGTATAAGTGTACTCTGAGTAATATATAATCTCCCTAATAAAAATGTGTAAAGCTATTGTACGAAAAAATAAAATGTAAAGACATTGTACGTACCAAAAAGTAAAAGAAAAAATAATAAAAAAAGGAAACTGATTCCCCACCATTTGTGTGGATGGAAATATGATCCATTGCCGTCGACGTCTCCACTACTAAATCAAACCAAACCAAACTAAAATGAAAAAATTGGCGAAGGCCAAAGATGGAAAATGTGAGCACAATGCACAAACAAACACAACGCACAATTCTCGTTTTCGTTTGAAAGGGAGCTCCACGTGGCTTGGGAGGAGGGCTCGACAATCGGTGAAGGCGCCTCATGGTCATGGCATGATGTTGCCTAATGCAGACAGGTAGTACACATGCCACGTGGGAGACGCGCCTTGTGGGGACCACAGAAGTTGCACGTGTCATACACCTGGTTGACCGTAGATTGCGGGGATGTTTGTACGGTACTCATACCTCATAGGGTGTCGAGCCAATCACTATAAATTTTGGTTTGCAGCTGTTAATTATGGAAAATGTTTTATGTATATCGAGACTAATTAATTATAGTGTTATTGTTAATCCAACACCAAATAATACCTGCTAGCCATAGGAATCGGTGGGGGTGTTGAGGTTTCATTCGGGGGAGTAGCTAGGACTACGAGCCCTAGGTTTCTGTTCTGATTATTTTTATTTATAATTCATTATTTGTACAATTTTAAATTTAACACTTAAATTATATTTCTCTCGTATCAATATATAATATATTTATTTTATTTTAAAATATAATATATCTTAATATTTATTCATATTTATATTAATATACAGTATTTATAAAAGATGTCAAATTTAATGATATGAAAAATCTGTTTTTTTATTTTATGAGTTTTTTTAATGATTATTTTAAAGACATTTGTTGAGAAAAAAATTATATAAATTTTAAACATGTAATTTTGATGTACTTGATTAATCATATTATTAATTAATAATTATTATAATTAATTATAATAATTTATTATAATTAATAATATAATTAGTTTAATGCATTCAATTTAAATACTTTAAGTTTATATTAAAATTTCTCCATTAAATAGTCTAAAATAAAATTTTTGAATAAAAACTAAATTTTTTACAATTTTTAATACATTGAATATTCTATTTTTTATGAATTTTTTTATTTTAAATTATTAACAAATATCTTTAAGACAATTCTTAAGTAAACCCTTTATTTATCTTATTTTAATTAATTTTGTAAGGGCCAAATAAATACCTGGGTAAGTTGGTTACTAACACTGTAACACTATTAAGCAATAAGCATTATTGTCATCTGGTGTCTCTAGTGTCTTCCATTAGTTTCATGTCCAATGCTAGATGTGTTTGAGTTGGCAAATTAAATTTTATATATATAAATGAATTTTAGTTAAATTAAAATTTTGGTTATTATAATTTATATTTATTTTTAATTCAGTTCACATAAATTTTTACTTTTCAAATTAATTTTTATATTTATAAAAAATTTTAAAATAATTTATGTCATTAATTTTTATTATAATATTATTATAATATTGTCAGCTTGTTAACAAAATAAATATCTTTTTATCTAATAAAAATTTTTAGATATTTTTTTCTATAAAATATAAAATAAGATATTTATTCATCTCCTATGGACTTATTTTTTTCAATAAATGCTCTTTTATTTAATAAGTGTTTTTTATATATTTTTTCTCATAAAATGCTTAATAGAGATTAAATTAATGAGATTAAAATGAAAATTAATGATAGAAATTATTTTAAAAATATTTATAAGTATGAAGATTAATTTTAAAAAATAAAAATAAAAACTAAATTAAAAATTAATTTAAACTATTAAGACCAAAACTTTAATTTAACTATAAATTTTGCTTGTAATATAAAAATTTAAAACTCACTAAGCACTATTGACAAATATGAAGACACACCATTGGTTTGTGACTGGGAAAATGTTTGCCTTAAAACCTTAAATTATAAAAAATTATGTTAATCTCAAAAGAAAAATAAATTATCTGTCAACAGCAAGTATCCAACAAATTCTATTTAAATTTGATTTATTATTAATATAAAGTTGTTTATGCAGTCATTTAATAATATGATGGTATATATTATTAAAAAGTTAAAGTTTTTAGATAGTTGTTATAATAGTTAATTTTTTTTAATAATACATAATTAAATAATAGTGTAAAAAAATTTTTGTATTGATAATAGATCAAAATTAAATCATTAAAGATACTCTATTTAAATCTGATCCATTAATTTATATGCATTCATAAGTTAATTAAAAGCATACTTTAAGTTTATAAATGAGTTTTTCTTTCCCCTTCAATAACGAAGAGAAGGTTTGAACGATTTCCTACAATTTATTAAAATAATTTTGTTATTCATTCAATTAAAATATATTTAATTTTATTTAATATACTCATAAAATTATTTTTATATCACATAAATATTATAATTATATATAATATAATTTAATATATTTTTATATTAATATACAGTATAAATATAATATATATATTCTAATATATATAAAACATTTTTATTATTAAAACTCATTACCACTTTTGCACGTTTGCAACACTGCACTCTCCAGCCAACTGTTGCTTATAAAACTCGGATCATTTATATTAAATAGAATGACTTTTAAGTCTTTGGTTCAATTTTATAATTTATATATATATATATATAAATAATATTATAGAAAATGAGTTTATGTTTAGATGTTTGACTGTATTTTAAAAAATTAATTTTTTATTTATTGAGTAAAAAATATTTTGATAATATAAAAAATAATATAACTTTTAATATATTCTATATGCTTTTAACATTTTCTTATTTTCACTTTACTGAAATTCTTCTCATAAGTGTAACACATATATTAGTTAACAAAAACATATAATATAGTTATGCTTTCATTCTACAATTTTGTTTTAAAATATTATTTTTTATTTTATTCTTGCAACATTTATTGCTTTCCAAATGTCGTTTAAAATTGTGCAAGCAGAGGTAACATTGAGTTACTTAAAAGATACAAAAAATACTATAGTTCGATGTCACATTGGCCTACGCAGTTTAGATAAGTGAGATTTTTTTATAAAAATATTTACCTTCTTTTTTTTTTAAACTAAATTTAGAGTTAAGGTAGTTGTTGCATTCCAGGAACAATGCAGACTTCTAAATTTAATTTACGCTTATAAATATATATTTAAATTTATATATATTGACATTGACATATTTTGAGATACTTAAGAAGCTAGTATTTATCTAAGATAGCGATTACACGGTACACCATAGCCATATTATATTTATATTTATATTATTGTTTACCGCTTTGTGTATGTGACATGGCTAGTGGTAAATGGAAAAAATCTAAAATGGAACACTCAAAAGTGATCCAAGTTGGATGGATTATAGTTTTTTTGACATTAAATTATTATTAAAATAATAAATTAATATCTCAAAATTTATGCTCCATCATGAACCTCTTTTTTAGAAATTCATATTAGACTTCTCAGGTCATTATGTGGGTGGCGAATCTGGTGGATAGTTAAAGTCATGATTAAGGATATGTTTGTTTATAAAAAAAAATATATCCTTAATATATTTTTTTTTATCAGAGTATATGTTTGTTTTTATATTTTCTTTAAAGGATTGTTTTATTTTGCACATTTTTTATACGAGAATACAATTTTATTATTAAAAAATTTAAAATAAATTCATATACCATTTAACAGTTCTACATATAAAAACTCTGTGAATTTGAATTGTTATTATTATTATTATTATTATTATTATTATTAAAAATTAAAAATGATTAACAAAAGGCCTAATTTGTATATATCCTATTACTATCAAACTAAAATACTTAATTACTTTCAAACTAAAATATCTATTTTAGTGAAACAAACTACTTTTTAAATAACATTGCAAAAAACAAGCATTTTAAAACAGCAAAGTTTCACAGAGGGCCTTGGTCTCGTTGCTTTCTTAAACTTTTCCATCCTGAAAGACACCAGGCCATCACCGGAGATTTCAGCACGTGGTTTATTAGGATTAGACATTTGCGCGGGGTGGCCGAATATCATAATTGGAATATACAAACTCTGATATATATTAAAATTGAAAATTGAGAATGAATTGAGTCTACTTTAATTTTAAAAGTTAATTTAAAACAAAAAAAAATGTTTTAAGTCATTATAAATACTTTACTCATATATCTAACTAAAATGAGATCTTAAGATATTTGATTACTCTTCAAAACTGGATCGTTTAAAGATCATGGATAACGTGATCGCTTCTAAACCTACTGCTCTCTCCAAGTGATGTGCTTTTTATAATATTATTCAAATGTTATGTTGTTGGAAAATTAAATTTGATTTTGTTTGGGATTTTAAATCACTAGGAGCAATTTTTTCTTTTTGGTGTAAATTTGATTTAGGATTTTGGTTATATAACAATTTATTCTTTTTTATTAGTATATGAGATATATTGTTACAAAGCGCCTTCCATCAATTACTGCCCTTTTTACCATTTTCAACCTACATGCAATTCCAAAAATTTCCTAGCTTTTATAAAAAAATAATTGAGCAAAAAAATCCCAAATGAATTACTTGCTTGCGTAAACACCACCACTAAAAAGGAGATATACGTAGTACTCCTCTTCAACTTTAACAACCTTCAGCTCAACACAATCCTTGACACCAATTCCATCCTCAAAGTCATCCTCTTCTGCTTACTAAACAAGTTTTATCTTCAGAACTTCAAACATAAGCATGTGGAGTATTTGATCACTGCGGAGTGTTTGAGGCTTTGGGCCGTCGACCTCTCTATGATTTATTTATTTATCCTTTCTCTTTAGACTGTTTCTTTTCCATTGGTTGTGCGTAGTTACGTTAGTGACTTAGGGTATGTTTGGGAGTGAGGGTTAGAAGGGAAAGGGAAGGAAGGGAGAGGTTTGGAGTTGGAAAACCCTTGTTTGGGAAAAAGGGCATCAGCGGAAACATTCAAAGATCACTCAAAATTATTAAAAAATAAAAACAATAAGTTAAAAGATAGGAACATATCTTCTACAAGGGGGGGTTATCAAGATAGTTTCATCATCACAAACACGATGAACACGATAATAACCATCAAATTAGCACGAACTAATAGATTTGGTATCAACTTTAAACAATACCTTCTTTCCCACCAAGACATCAAAAGCAACAATATAATTGGTATAACTCCCAGTCCAATAATGAAATATTCATTTAGCAAAATAAATCATTTGTACTTAATTTATTGACAAAATAATAAATGAATAAATCCTTCTAGATTTCATTGACCATAGAAACAAAGCTCTTCCTCAAAAGGTATTGAGAATTCGATCAAACAACACTCACAACAGTTTCCTCATCTTTAACCTTCACTTCAATTAGATATGTATTTTATTTATAAAAACTTTGCATTAATATTACGTTTAATATTAACCAAATCAAGGTCATATTCACAAACAATCCAACAATGACGGCGCACCTCGGGGTAACATTAAATACGGGACAAAAACGGATGATCACAAGCATGGGAGGAGCGCGGGTTGCGAGATATGGATACCACCACTTTTCATCTTTCAAAATCTCCTTCACAGTGCCCATAATAATACAAAAGCCATCCTATCAAAATAGTTCATAAGAAATTAACAAAGACCAAAAGAATAGACAGAGAAAACAAAACCATAAGATATAGAATATATAAAAGTGAATAACCACGTGACATAAAATTAATACATACTTTAAAAACTCAAATTAATCGCGAGGAGCTCCTAAATTCCCAACGATCGGTCACGTGGGATCCGGGACTCTTGTTGCCCCGGGGTGTGACACTATAGAAGCGAGAAAATATAGAGGCAAATATATTCGGTCATAGATGATAGTTATAGGAAACTATGGTAAATCGCTTCTGTTATATTAATCACTTTTCAATATAATTAATCGAAAAAAGAAACACATATTAAGCTTAGATTTGGGCTCGGGCTCATTTTTCTTCCCTCTCTCACTCCAGAAGAAACTAAAATTGGAACAACCGGAAGGGAAGAAGCATAAGATGCAAGACCTCATTTTTTTTTTTTAGTTTGAGGGAGACACGGTAAAGAAGATGGTAGCTTTCAAGAAAATGGAAGAGGAGATGAGATGTGTTCTATTTCTTGTTTGCAATTTGATTAATATGCCTAAGTAAACCAGCGAGAAGTAGAATGCTTATGGTGGGTATGTAGTTGATTGAGGTAGTATGATTACCAAGTTGTATTTTCATAAAATGATAAAAAGACATATTATAAACTTCTTATTTCCTTTCCCTCGTATATTTCACACTCCCAAATAAAGGAAGGATAAACTTCTCATTTTCCTTCCCTTCCCTTCCCTTCCCTTTATAATCTTTTCTTTTCCGAAAATTTAAACTCCATTTCAAACTTTCTTTTTTTTCTAAAAAAAATCATAACCTTAACGAAGGATGATGTATTTCCAAGACAAATATTGCTGTCTGATTCTTACTCGTGAAGGACTACGGAATTTAATATTTATAAAGCAATTTTTTTTTTATTTTTTATTTTTTATTTTTATGTTAGTGAAGAAGTATGTAAATTTAACTTGAATAAATCATTTTCCAATTATTTTTCCCAATAAAAAAGTGAATGCACCAAAAATAGAAATTGATAAACAAATATATAATGATAGCTAAATTAGATGATGATGTTTATTAGAAGAAATAAGTCTTCTAAAAAAAATTAGGTATACACAAAAAATGACCAATTATAACTACATTGTATACAACAATAATACATAATATCCTTTAGTGTAAAAGATGTTTAAAATCCTTTTCTTTTTCTTGTAAATATTAAACCACATTAATCCTTTAGTGTAAGTTTCCAATTTTAATTTCTGTATGTTTGTTGAGGAGTTCCATTGATTGAAGTTTACAAAGTCCATTTTTTATATAAAGATTGTTTTCCTATAGTCCTTATTATATAGCAGCACCTTCGCGTGTAATCATGGATGCAGTCCGATCCAAAGTGATTCTATTTCCGTCCCTCTCAATTAATTTTCTTTCTTCTTCTTCGTAAGAATTACCCTTACTTGCTTTACATCATTGATAGAATTTGACATGCATGTGTTTGCTTATAATAAAGTAATTATTGCTAATGAAGTTGGTTAACCTGATCATCTTTTTACTTATGGTAACAACATGACTTGGGTTCAATTATTGACATCCCTTATTGATAGGCAATTTATAATCATATTATAAATCTTTGTTGAAATTTATGACTTTTAGAATGAAAAGAGCCTATCTTTACCTTACACTTTTTTGTAAAAAAAAAAAATAATTACTAAGAAATAAATTACTCAAATGAGACGGTAAAATTTTAACAAAAGAAATCGCACTGTATTATTTTCAGTTTTTTACTGTACGCTTTTAAATGTTAAATTAAATGTCATTCGAACATTTATTTGAGGATAAAGCATATTTAATTTCTAAAAAAGTCCTAGATCAAAACTAGCGGTTTCACTCTCGTTTCTATAGGCATTCCAGTTTCCCAATTCCCATAAACTTTCCTTATATATCCTTTATGTATCTTCCTAGAAGGATTTGGAGAAATGATCTATTAATTCCTATTTAAGCTTGTCGAAGAAGATTAGACCAACAAACAACTATATATATATATATATATATATATATATATATATATATATATATATATACACGTGTTTGAATTAAATTATTTTATATTTAAAATGACTTTTAATTAAAAACTTTTTGAAAGAGCTTTTGCAAAAAAAGAAAAATCCAAAAAATAAGTGTTATCAAATATGCAAGATAATGGATAAATTATGATAATAGTTACACTATTGGAAGACACATATTTTGTGATTGATAAAGTTTTGCCTAAATATGTCTTATTTATGTATTTGCCCTCTACCAAATTTAATAGTATTTAATTTATTGAAGAAAATTATTATTTAATGTCATTGCTTACATAGATAACTATGAGAATTTAGAATTTAAGTGTGCATATATGTAACTTGATGTTTAGTAAATATAATATTTGAATTAATTTTTATGTACTGTCAATATAAAATATTATATATCACCAATTAATTATATATTATCACATGTATAATTTTTTATGTAATTATTGAAAAAATCAAATATTTTTAATGACATAAGAATATTTGATTAAATGATAGTATAAACTTTTTTTACAGTGACAATATTCAAATTAAATCCATAAGATTTTATGTATTATTCTTTCCAACTAGCTAATTATTTATACCTTATCAATGTGATTTAAGACCATGAAAATAAACATTTAGGAAATGAATGAAAAGAAAATGAAATGATTATCATTATTATAACATTAGATTTCATTAAGAATGGATTTTATTTATGGTACATAAAGTTATAACTATAAATGAAAAAACAAATTTTAAAATTAGCCTATTCTTAGTTTCCAAATGATCAGAAAATAGAAATTATGTCTGTGTAAATAAAATATTGAAATTGATTGTCAAAATCTTATATTATATTAAAAATCTAACATCGTTTATACTTTTTTTTTTGTTGTCAAACATAGTTTTTATTCCCTTAAATTGAATTTAGAATTGAATATTATTATTCTTATATATAAAACGTAATAACTTGTGACAGTAAATTCCAAGTTCAAAATGCCGCAACGAACTGCTTACTTTTTTATAAATCAAAATTATGCTATTAAGCAATTATGTCAATTTACCATATATATATACAAGAAAGTGAGGGAAGTCATGCCCTACGTTGCTTTGGATTTAATGGTGAAGTCACCATATATTAATTGTACTCTATAAGCTTAAAATATAAGGTCAAGAAATAGTTTCCAAAGTATGCATCCCACTTTCTTTCTTTTCGATTTTTTCTTATGCAGAATCGTTGAAAGTTACAATAATCATCATCATTAGTCAAGCTCTCCCCATTTTAAAGCGTAATTAGATTAACTTTTTTCTGATTCTAACAAGAAGCTAACACACTATATTGCGTTTTGATATTTTGAGAAAATTAAATAAAGGGTCTATCTTTTGTACCCAAGATGACCTAACCAGAAATATATTCCCGTAAGGAGACAGTCCATCATCAACGTACCAAAGAGAACCACCTTTTTTTTTACTAATCAGAACCACTTTTATCAACCTAAAGGAGTCGTTCTCCAAGCTGAGGGGGATAGGCAAATAGCTTCCCCTGATTGTCAATATTCCATGGCCATATCCAGTTACTTTTGACATATTCATTTTTAGCTGGCATCTATAATGGAGAAGACAAACTAGGTTTGTCTTATTGCCTAACATAGATTTTTGCTAGATCATCTTTAACTAACATACAGAATTTGACCAATTATATATTAGACTCGTGAGTCATCTACTTAAATCAATGTTTCCTTTCAATAATAGATTGATTATTTTAGCTAGTTAATTATTATTCCCTCTAGTATATGTGTACATCCTCTAGGTTTTAATTAATATTACTATATTACTATCACTATTTCTAGCTCTAGTTAAATCCTAAGAAACAGCTTTCTGATCATTAAACTTCTCTCCCTTTGGATGTGCATGGATGACGATGCAGAAAGAAAGCCACGCAGAAACGGTGTTTGTGTGTGTTTCATTAAGAAAAAAGAAAACCATCCTGTAGCTAGGCTAAAACTCTCAATGAAGCAAATAATATAGAAGAAAACACATTCCCAGCAACTAGCAACTTCTCATCTTCACAGTGCAACCATCGATATATTTTAATTGACTCGATATCTAGTTTCCCTGCAGCAGGCCAGCAGCATATATATAATTAATGGAAGACACATATACCGGCTTATCCAATATCCACACCCAATCAATCCCGTGTGAACATTAATAATTAATTTTCAATAAGCTCTCACAGGAGAGGGTAGAGATTTAATTTAAGTGCATGCTTCACAAATACACTAGATGTACATGACATCTTAATCTTAATTTCAGTACAAACAATCATAATTTCTTCTACTAGTAGCTCATCAGAATATGCATTACTTGGCAGAGAGCTCACGGCACTTAATTTCCACTATCTACTTCCCCCAACTCAAGAAGTGAGAACAATTTTAAGGGCATCTGAAAGGACGAACACGTCTTTGTAGAGACAAAAGCACCTTAAAATTGCAAAAAAAAAGAAGAAGCACCACAAAACAGCCACAACTTGGTATACTAAATCCATAAAGATGAAGATACATAATAAGAAACGAAAAATAAAAATAAAGCATACCATATATTATGATTGATACCTGTGCTTCAATATTTCAATCTTGAGCTCTCACACAAATTAAGTACTAGCAGTGGCAGTAGCAGTAGCATTAGTGATCTTGGGCTTTGGCCTCTTCCTCTTCTTTTCATAGCTAACTCCTCTAGCCTTAGCCTGAAAATCACGAACATCTCGCAAGTAAATCCTCACGGCTCGAGCACCGAACGGATTGGACTCAGGCGTGCCACCGTTCTCTTCGTAAGCAGCACGGAGGCGACCGATGAGGGCGTCAAGGCTACCCCATGCCTGGCGAAGAGGGCAGGGGCAAGGAGCAGGTGGGTTGGGGAGTCCGAAGAAAGGGCAAATGTGGTTGTGGACTTTGGTCTTCCCGAACTGGTCAAGGTAATGAAGGAACTCCAGGACATTAGCACCGCTGCAAAGGGACAGAGAGAGGGGTGGACGGTGGTTTCTCAGGTACTGGCAGAAAGTGTTCCAGTCTCGCCGCTTTTGGTTCTCGTACCGGCTTGATGTGCTGCTGCTTCCGCTAGTGTTGGTGCCTGTGGTTGGGGTCACTGGGTCTGGGCTCTCAATCTTGTAGCTGGGGTTTGTTGATTCAGAAACCAAATCCATTGGGATGACGAAGATCTGAAGCTTAAACCCTTGTTGCTTTGGATCTCCGCTTAGATCTTGCCGAGGGTGAGATTAATTTGTTGGTTTGATGATAATATATGTGTACGTGTGTAGAACGATCACTCACTTGCCTTAGGTTGTTCTTCTTCTAAGGACTAGGGTTTTCCTTTTATATATAAAATATAATAATAATAATATGGCTGTGTTCCCGTGATATTAATTAGAAGAGTGAAAAGGGTATATCATGCAGAGAAAGAAAGATTGGCTGTGACCTGGGGGTTGCTGGAAAGGAGCGACAACAGCAACCTGGGCAGTGAGAGATGAAAGCTAGAAGAGTGCGTAGTTTCCATTGTATTTCTAGCTATGTCAGAGAGAGAAAGAGAAGAGGGAGAGAGCGAGAGAGTTAGGAGAAAGGGAATTGAAGAGAGTAGTGAGGAATTGTTTGTGTATAGTTTGGTTGGGTTTAATGCTAATGGCAAGCAGTTTCTGAGAATCCTAAAGAGTGAGCAGTAATTGGTGGAAATGGAATGATTCCCGGGTATATAAGCTTAAAGGGAGGGGTGTTGATCAGGGTAATCAGATTTTTCTTTCCAGAAAAACGCAAGCAACTGAGAGTTATATCGTACCATGAGTGAGAAAAAGTGAAGTGGGCATGAGTCATGAGATCGAGAGTAAGGGCAAGAGGGATGGTTCTGAGAGTGGTAGCTGAAGAACCAAGGGTTAAATGAAGGAGAGAAGTAGTGTGTGGTATGCCAAAACAGGACAAAGTTTGGCAGTGAGCAGTGATGATGGTGACCAAAGATGAGCAGACATACGAAATTATGAATATTCGTCACTCTAGTTTTAAGCGCGTGAAAATACATGCATGCCCTTTTTCATATGCTAGTGCCTAGTACTTTTTTTAACAAAATTTGGTTTTTATTGTTTTTTTCAATTTTTTCTTTTAATTTTTTTAACCATTTTTTATATGTTTATTAATTTAATTAAGTAAGATTTAAAGTAATAAATAAAAAATAATTAAAAAATTGGTGAAAAAAATTTAAAAAAAAAGTTAAAGTCAAATTTTATTCAATAAAAATTAATTTCAACTTTTGACTTCAATTTTTTTAATTACATTTAATTTATTTTTGTGTGTCTATTAATTAAATTAAGAGTAATAAATTAAAAAGAATTAAATGAAATTGAAGATAAAAATTAAAGTTAAAAGTTGAAACTAAATTTTATTTGACAGGGGCGGATGGAAATAACACTCTATTTTCTTATATCTATGTAAGAATTTGAATTTCTCATTGTTTAAAAATATAAATGAGTGTTCTATGATGTTCTATATAAAATTTTCTTAAAAAAGAGATATATTTTACCACTATCCCCATCGGTTTCTTACTAAGATATAGTTTAAAATTCTAATCCTAGGTTGATATTCTGTTTGAGATAAGTCTAGCAACATATTTTTAAAATAATGATATGCAAACAATATTTAAATAAGATAAAAAAATAATATATGTGAATATTAAATTAATTTTTAATACAAAAGATTTGAGGTGATATTATATAAATTTATAGATAAAATATCATGATACATAAATTGGTGTGAGTTTGTATGTGTATAATATTATTTTTATTTATTATTTATATAGTACTATCTTCTTTAAAATTTGTATCTTTTACTTTAAAGATAAATTTAATTTGTAAAAAGTATAAAGCTGTTTTTTTAAAATGTTTATAAACTATATATAAATACTCAAAATATGTATATAAAATGCGTACAAGCAAAAGACGTGTGAACAAATTGTAAACATAGGATTACGCTAAAAAATCTAATATAATGATTATACGCATTGAATAATAGAATTAAAGTTTTTAATTTTTGACTTATTGTTCATATAATTTTAAATTGAAATTGATAGTTAAATATAATATTTTTTAAAATAACGATTTTAAATTTTAAATTTATGATATTATATATAAAATTTATCTAAAATCACAATTTACTTCTGATGCAATAGTTAGTAGAATTAAAGTCAATCTAAACTATTTAAAAAGCTAAATATTTTATTTTTTATTTGACTAATTAAAAAGCGTATTAAAAGCAAATAGTACTACTGAGAAAAAATGGCACAGACCAAAAAGTATACTGGTACAGTGTTTACACATGTTACATTTATAATTAAATATATAAAATACTAATATAATTTATGAGAAAAGATTTATTTATATTTATTGTAAATAAAAAAATTTATATTTAATTTTATACTTTTAAATATTATGATCTTGTGTGATTACGATAAAAGATAAATAATAATACACAAATCACAATAAAATAAAAAGTATAAAATTAAATATAAATCTCTTTAACTTATATTAAGTGTAAATAGATCTCCTCCCATAATTTATACTTAATCTTATAATTTAATGTTATTACACAACCTAGTCAATATTTCGAAAAAAATGTTTGAAATTAAAAAGAAAAGTTTTATAATTAGATTAAAAGAATTTAAGAATAAAAAATAAAAAAATTGAAAATGACCTTAAAAAAATATAAATTCAGTATTATTCAATCAATCTGGTTGGTGTAACACCTTCTCTAAGGTATCACATGTCTGACTCCTGACTCAAAATCTAAAAAAAAGTTCGCACAAAATTTGAGTTATGAAAGATGGGTTTTAAAATTTCTTTCTTGTTGAAACATAAACTTACTGAAAATTTATTAGTAATACTGAAAAATATATTGAAACAGATTCACATACAACATTGACCCAATTGCTCCATTTAATAATTTAAAGAGAAATATAAAATTTACCGACTCTTTTTTCTTTTAATCCAAACAGTAGTAACCCCATGATAGGTTCGACTTAATAAAGACGATATATAACACTAACATTAAATCTTAACATACTTGTTCCTTCTCTTGTATCAACTTGATGATCGTAACTCTACTACTCTCTTGTCTACCCTAAGACATCTTCGAACTTGAGACAGCCAATTTTTAATGTTTCCATTAATCTCTGAGTATCTACCACCCGTTATGTCTAAGACAACTCATTCCTTCTACTGTATAATTTTAATAATACAGATACAGCAAACACAACATAACAAATAGGTGAGATCACCTACACCAATACCAACATGGCAGCACAGAGATAACACAAACAGTAATATCATACAAATACATCACGCCACAATTATGATCATGCCATCAACATTATTCAACTATCATCATCCAATCATTTATCAATTCAATTATCATAAACAACAATTATGATAATGCCCTCAGCATTATCATCATCATCATCTAAGTATTCAAAACAATTGTCATAGCCAATATTTCTCAATTAATATATCATACAGATATAAATGCTCAAATTCATGCATGCGCACATAAACTCAGCTTTTTTCAAAAACAACTCCATGAAAGTTTTCACAATTTCAAGGAGAATGCTCTGGTTAATTGCCCAGCCTAAGCCCACAGACAATCTCCCAATCGTTGAAAAGAATCGTGTTCTTGTCGGGATCGTCAATGCGTTGCAGAAATTGCGATCCCCAAGTGGCATATGATCTAGCTTTTAGCCCACGACAGATATCTACTAGTCGACCGCGTCTTGACGCACCCCAAGATCCATCATAGATCTCACTATCAATTCTCATTCCCTCTTCAAACACGGGGCCAAAATAGCTTATTAGTTATACTTTTATACAACGCGAATATATCGGTCAAGTCTAACCACAAAGCCCAAATCTTTTCAATTTCATTTGTTCAATGTAATTATATGTCTCAACGCATATTTTCTAATACATGTATAATGCATCAATGCCAATCACAGGCATATCTTTTCAATGCATGTAAAATGCACCAAATACCAATCACAGGCGAAACTCGTCATTTTCTCATACAGTGTATGGACACTAGTTCAACAGTAATCATACTGTACTTTTAACAGCGAAAATCATGTCATCACATTTTCATAGTTATAAAACACTTTCGTCGTGTTTTCACAAAATTACGCAACATTCTCGTCACGTTTTCACAATTCCACAACACTTCTGTTGCATTTTCAAAATACCGTAACACTTTTGTTACGTTTTTAAAATTCCAAAACGTGTTTATTACGTTTTCACAATACCGTAACACTACTAGTTACGTTTACAAAATTTCATAACATTTCTGTTACGTTTTCAAAATCTGCAACTCTTCTGTTGTACTTTTAAACCACATACTAATTTTTTAACGTTTTTCTCAATCGCGTAAAAATATATGTTTTTCAAATCGCATAGTATTTTTTAACTGTTTCAAAATCGCGTAACTTAAAAATCATTCTTTTAAGTCGCGTAAATCATTTTCCATCATTTTCAAAATATTTAAAATACTTTTCAAATCACATAACGATTTTTTGTCATTTTACAATCACGTAAAAATATTCTATCACTTTTCAATCACGTAACAATTTTTCAACAATAATTCAAATCACGTAAAATATTTAAATGTAATTCAAATCGCGTAGAAATATTTTAACATATTTCAACTCGCGTAGAAATATTTTACTGTATTTCAAATCGTTTTTAAGATACGTAAAATATTTTTCAACATTTTACAATCACGTAAAATATTCTTCAATATTCCAAACATTATTTTGGACTTAAATAAATCAATATCATTTTCAACATATTTTTCAAATTGCGTAGCTTAAAAATCACGTTTTTAAGATACGTAAAACATTTTTCATCACCATTTCATTATAGAAAATATTTCTTAACCTTCAAAAATTTCTTTTCAACTTTTCTCAAGATAATATAACTTTATATTTCATTTAATATATTTTTTACTTAAAAAATCTTTTCTGATTCTTTCTCAAAATTCTTTTTCAAATATAACCCACAAAATCAATTTTCCATTGATTTAAATCAATGTTTCAAACTTTAAGAATTTCCTAACGTCTCCAAAACGTGAAATAAGTTATACGTTAGAAAATATCAAATCATTATTATATTCTCCATTTTTCTCAAATCAATTAAAAATCAATTTTCTTCAAAATAAATTGAAATTCCAAAACATTTTCGTTTACAAAAACTTGATTTCTCAAGTGATAAAATCTTTCTAATTCCTTTCCAAAATCTTTATACTAAATCAATTATATTTTCACTTTGTTTTAAAAAAAATCAAGGAAATACAAGTCCTAAAAATGTGGACACGACTATTGAAATCATCAAAACATTTTTCCTTCTAAATCAATATGGTTTTACACAAAAAAACCATTAAAATCTTTGTTTTCAAAACCAAAATACTGATGGTCATAAAAACAAAACTCATTTATTCAAATTCATTTTTACTTTCTTTACAAATCATTTTTCACTTTCTTTGCAAATCCTTTTTCACTTTCTTTGCAAATCTTTAAAATCAACTTTTGCCCGTCTCGTCTAAAACTCATGTTTAGAAAAATACTTAGGATCTTTGTACACAAAATAAATTAATAAAAGTCCTTCAAAACCGTATTCTTATTCTCTTGAAAATCAAATCCTTTGTTTATTTTCCATACTCTTCAAATCAATCCAATTTTATTCTTCTATGAAAATATTAAGTTATAAACACCTATGTTGAGGTGTCTTGGCCGAAAATCCCATAGCCTTTAGAATCAAGGAAATTCATTTTCTCCACTTCATAATTTTTATTTAAACAAATCAATTTTGTTGTTCTTGAAAAATTTTAACATGAAACTCTAATTTTGGGCATCAAAACCGTAGCCCTTTCCTTGGCTATTGGAGCCAAAAATTGATTTCCTTTCCATCAACACATCATGACATACACATACATATATCATCATAAATATAACAAGCATGCCATATATTCATCATGCATATTATAAGCATACTATCAAAGCCATAAAATCATGCAAAGCATATCAAGCATAGGCAATTAATTAAAGCACATAAATACCCATAAATAAATTACAAAACCATGGATATAATCCTCACATGGATTCACCATTCATCAAATATAAGACCATCTCTCACCACCATACTTGGTTGGTGAGATGATCTCTCTTACCTCTTAAAGATCCTCAAAAGCTTTTGTTTTGTTTTTTTTTCTAAGTCCTTCACCACCAAGGGTTTCTTAAACACAAAACAACACATATTTATTAGTATCTTAAGCTTGAATAAGAAAACCATGGATGTGCATCATGGTTAGAACCTTGAAAATCAAAAAAAAATGAAGAGTAACAAACTTCACTATTAAAGCTTCAATCTTTAGCTTGAAGAACAAGGTTGAAGATAGATGATTTAGAAAAATCTCCAACATGAAAATTGCTTAGAATATCATGTAGATTCAAGATCTATGGTTGAATGAAATTAAAAAGGATTGGATGGTAATTTTGGATGGTATGGCCAAATTCCTCTTGAAGAACAAAGATAAATTTTTAATTTTGTGAGAGAAAAAAGCTTCTTAGACTTGGTTAAGACAAAGGATGAAGTGAAAACACTTAGTTTTTCCTTCTAAAAATTTCGTGAAGCTCCTTGGGAAAATTCCTAAAAATCATAAACAAATGTTACAATCAATAACAAGTGTAGAAATAGGTAAACCATGGTTCAATCATGACTTAGAAAATCAAAACTAGAAGATTAGAATAAGAAATATGAAATTTACCATTTTTAGTAGAATCTTGAAGCTTGGATTTGAAGATCAAGATGAATGATTTAGAGAAAACTCATAAGTAGAGATGTTCTTAGAATAAGGTAAGGATTCAAGAAACTAGATTGGATGAAATTTTTGAGTGATGGAGGGTAGAGTATAGTGCCATAGCCGTGAGCTTAGAGAAGGAGAAGGAGAGAAATTTTTCTAAGAGTTTTGCTTGAAGGAAAGTTCAAGAATGATGAAGTATGGTCAATAATGACCAAGGTGACAAATTATTGTCTTCAAAATTTGCTTTAGCTTCAAAGCAACCACAAAAACCGCCCCCCCCATGCTTCTTCAAAGAGTGCAAATAATTCAACAATGATGCATAATTGACCAAGACCACTTAACAACGATGATAAAGTTTTCCTTTAGCTCCAAAATGTTTCACAAAATCGTCCCCCTCATTGCATTATGCATGCAATAATGTTGTCATCTTTTTCAAGCCACCATTTAGAGCATTTTAGACCATTGATTAATTCAATGGTTAGGAT
Organism: Ormosia emarginata; assembly: GCA_029884605.1. Classification (NCBI taxonomy): domain Eukaryota; kingdom Viridiplantae; phylum Streptophyta; class Magnoliopsida; order Fabales; family Fabaceae; genus Ormosia; species Ormosia emarginata. The sequence goes on along the minus strand of JAQQTP010000070.1, from coordinate 2,454,594 downwards.
TTAGGTAGACTTTTGATTAGAAAGACTTAATCTACGCCATTGGATCTTTCTCCTTGAAATCTTAGCCATTAGATGTATCTCCAAAAATGAATGGTTAAGATTACTCCTTCTTACTTTTAATCCAAGGGTTATAATTAGTCTTTGTCACTTTTTAAGACTAAATCTCTACCATAGATTAAATTAACATCCAATGGTTATAAATGATCCTTGTTTTTATAAGACCAAATCTTCACCCTCTTGATTAATTATTCATCCAATGGTCATAAATGGCTTTGTTACTTTTTGAGACCAAATCTCTACCATTGATTAAATCCATATCCAATGGTCATAATTGATCCATCTCCACCGTTGGTTAAATCAAGATCAAATCTTTACCGTCGATTAAATTAACGGTTGATATCAAAGTCTTCAATATTAGACTTATTTCCTATTGGTCCATCAAAAATTGTCACAATTACTAATATTGACTTAATAGTATAATTTCTATTTTTATCTGCTAAAACCCCACGAAAGAATATATTTATGTATTTTTATCGTCCGATAAATAAATACAAGATCTGAACAAGATCAATAAATTTTCTAAAAGCAGTTTTGATTTAGGTTTAGTAAGATCTCTGTCTCCGTCTAAATAAGACAAATTTTTTATCGTAGAAAAATTTTCACTTTGTGGGACCTACCTGGGTTCCATTGTATATGTACTACCTGTGCCTACATACACCCCCTAGTCACAAACAAGAAAAATTTTTCATAATCATCCATAAAAATCACAAATATTAAAAAACACACAAATATCAAATCGAGTTACGTAAAATAATTAAAACCTAATGGTAAAAATTAAATTACGTAAAGTTTTTTTCTACCAAAAATTTTTATTTTCTTGACACGAATAAATCACTCAAAACGATCAAATACGCTGACGGAATAATCAAAATAATTTTACAGTATTCAGAAATTACTAAACAGTAAAATTTTATTAACTGTTAAAATTACTGTTTAAGAGATACGAAATTTTTAAGATGTTACAGTTGGGGCCATGTACTGTTGCGATATAGAGAGATGTTTGCTGTTTTGTACAAATAAATAAATATATAGAATAATAAGTCTTCTGCAAACATCATATATCTCGCGATCGGTTTAATTAAGTAAACCTTTCCTGAAATAAATATCCCACGTCTAAAGAAAATGTTGCATGCATACCTTTTCAAGAGATAAAAATGATTCACTGTATAAAATTATTAGATTACATATAAATTATATAAAAGATTTTAACGTCATGATACAAATACAAAAATAATCCAATAATATAAGGGTGATTATAATTTTAAAATATAAGTTAGTATTCATGTAACAGCATTTTTTAGTTAGTTATGGAGCACTATTCAATTCAATGTGTAAACTGTAGAGAGTCCTTTTTTTTTTCTCCCTTTGTTGCAATTTTGTGATAAACAATTAAATTTAAAACTTCCTACAAATTGTATAACCCCCCCTCCCGGGTTGTACGTTACTAGCTCAATCTTAAGACTTAATTAACTACTTCTAGTTTGTTTTAACCAAGGTAATTTGCATCTGCAATTTCTGGTTCTCTCTGTTGACCCAGTAATTGTTTTCTTATGTTTGGTTGAATTGGTATTGCCATCGTTATAAATGGTAGAAGTCTTGGCATTTGTTGTGTTCCACTTAAAGGAAGAAACAGACCTCCCGCATTTGTAATCTCAAAACCTACAAATAGGGGCAGGCCAGCATGGGTGATTTTGGGGATGTCCAACGGACTCCCCCAATAGGCTAATGTGATTGTGGTAGGAACCAATAAATAGATAGATCTATGTCTTGAGTTAGAGTAAACTGGTTTTGTGCCTAAAAAGGAAAGAATAAAACATTTAAATAGCTATATAGATCAGTAATCCTCTGGTCCCTGCATTCATGTCTAGGGAACAAAAGGGTTCTATGATATCCTTTGTTTCATATTGTTGCTACATTTGCTTTGAAGGGTGGCAAAAATTTGTGGTGTCTCATCGTATCCAAGCAAAAACTCTCTCCCTTTCTCAAGAATACCGTATGTCAAACTGAAAACCAAGAAGGAAATTGAGCCTTAGGTGACTCTCGAACGTGTGCAAAATCTTTCAAGAAGAAAAAAAGTTACACAAAATTAATTAAGAAAACTTGATAGAAATTTTAGTAAAGAATCTTGCATAGAACCCACTTACACATAGGAAAGTCATGAAAATGACGACTCTCAAATGTAACATCAAATGGCTATTGAAGAGAAGCAGTTTTAGGATTAGTTTTAACAACAATAATATTATTTGTACATTTTTTATATAATAATAATAATTATTATATTATTTTTATTTAAGGAAATAAAATTAAAACCTTATTTATTAATATACTATTTATATTTTTTCCAAATAAATAATTTAAAAAATACAAAAAAATTTAAGTGCAAAATCCAATTTCCTTTAAAAAAATGATATTTTTACATTATTTTTTATGTCACATCTATTTTTATATTTATTTTGAATAGATGTAATTAAATAAAAATAATAATAAAAAATAAATATAATAAATAATATTAAAAAAATATAAAAAAATTATAATTACTGTTTATTTGTGATAAGAAAATGAAATTCAATTTACCAAAACAGCTGTCGGTTTAGGTGTACTAATTACACCACGTACACATGTGTCACTGGGATATCGGGGACAGGACAAAATCCTCGGCGGGACCCGGTACAAGGAAAATTTTATCCCACTCCAATGCCACACACTTGGAGCTGGATGGGGATACTACACTCTCCTTTTAACGAGTCCCGTTATATATATATATATATATATATATATATATATATATATATATATTATATAAGTATTTGATATAATATTTAATGGGAGTTATTTGATTTTATATAAATTATTAAAATTAAAATATAAATTTATATAATTTTTTAAATAGTTATATAATTTTTAATTTTAATTATTTATGTATAATTATATTATTAAAATTTATTTTTTTTATTTTTTTATAATAAAACTTATGTCATTAGATATGTTTCATATATATATATATATATATATATATATATATATATATATATTTTATATTTTTGATAAGTGAAAAATTAATAATTTAAAATATAGATAAACATTTAAGTAAAAATATCTTCTAATAATATTATTTCTATGCGTATAAATTTATGAATTAAATTTAATATCACATATTTAAGAGATTCAAATTTTTTTACTTGAACCAACGCATATTAGTTCCGCTATATATTTAATAACTTAAAGAAAAATAATGTTCATATATTATTTTTTCTTATACATTATTTTTTATATTATTTTTAATAATTGTGATTAAATAAAAAAATGATAATAGAAAGTGATATAATTTATAATATAAAAAATAATAAAAAAAGTGATGTAGAAAAAATAATATAAAAGTAACTTAAATATGTAGAATTTTATTGCTTATTATCTTCTTTTTTTTTGAAAAAAAGTGCTGTGCATGTATTTTTTTAAAATATGACGTACATGTTAAATATCAAAGTATAAGTTAATATCAAATCAACATATTAAATGAATTTGAATTTTACAAGTTTTTATAATAATATCAAATTATTTGCACTATATGAAACTCTTTCCTGTTAACTTTTTTCATCAGCAATAATTTATGAATGATTATATTTAATTCTTCAAAATGCCTCTTACATTTTAAAATATTTATTCGCGATATATATGATTTCATTGTATACATGATTACTTTGTAACATTATTAAAACTGAATGTTTGTCAACAGAGTTAAAACGATAGTTAGTAAAGATAACAGAGTGTTTAGTTAGTCAAATGGGATAAGAGAGTGTTTAGTTTATTTTTTGTTTTTATTTTCTGTTATTATATTTTCATCAATAATTACAAAAATCATACATTATTTTTATTTTTTGGTTTTAAAGTTTTGTGATCACTGCTCTTCGTTGGTTAATGATATCAGAATTCGGATGAGGGGTAGTTGGGAAGTCGTTCTTCAGCATTCGTATCATGAAGGTAACAGGGCTGCTGACTATATGGCAAACCTGGGACATAAGTCGCAATCTTTCGAGTGCAGATTTTTCCTTGAAGCTCCTATTGAGTTATATGCTATTTTGTGGCAAGACTCCACGTCTTGCACTGTCTAAAGCTCGCGTTGTAATTTTCTGTGCAAGTGCCCTGTTTTTTTTTTAAAAAAAAAGTTTGTGAAAAAAATAATCAAACCAAAATGTTATTTTCACCATTTGTTCATAAATTTTGAAAAAAAAATAAGATAATATTTTTGTAATTATCAATAAAAATATATTAACTGCTAATTAAAAAAAAAAACTAAACATCACTTACCAATAGGGAGTGTAGTTTACCTTCCTTCATGAGTAATATTTCTGTCTTTCAGTTTAGGCGTTTAGCAGTAAAGTAGTTGGAATTGGTGTTTTGTGAAGGATTGGCTATAGCAAATAGAGCCGTGGCTTTTGGTGCCAGCTACCACTTACCACTTACCACTCCAAACCTGAAAAATTAGAGAAAGTATATAATTACTACTCTTATATACTTGACGTTGCGGCTGCCACTCAAATTAATTCTTATTGGTGCAGTGTTGATCGAGGATGTTTGGAATTGTTTTATGACGACTTTGGTAAGAATTTAAGTATGAGTTTTAAATTTTACATTACTTAAAAATAGATAAAGTTAAAATTTTATAAGTGATTGGATACATAAATTTAATCTCTCAAAGTTTTATGTTAAGGTATGATGTCTGACTTTTTTTTCAATTTATTATTTCAAATTTTCTCATTATTTTAAACTCATTTGTTTTTAATAAGTAGTATCAAAGTCATGATTAGTTTAGTTTGGACAAATATCTTCTATTTTTTTAACAAATTGTATTAAAGAATTGTTAATTTAGTTTGAGCGAATATCTTTATCATGATTATCGGTGTTCTTATAATTTGATGCTACAATTAAAGAAAATATCAGAGTTGTTAGTTCAGTTTAAGCTAATATCTCCCCTCTTTCTAATAAGTGGAGGTCACTAAAAAATATTGTCTGATGTAATTATTTTCAATTAATTATAATAGATTTTGATGAGAATTTTTCTAGTGTCTCGATTTTACCAATAATTTTGAAAAAAATTGATGATTAAGACATATTTTTATTTGTTTATGGTGAATTTGTTCTCTATAAATTGATAATTTTCTTGTAGTGAGATCTAAAATTCATCCAAATTCTTCTAAACATTTTTATTGATTCTCTCAAAATCTTGTTAGACAAATGCAAGCAAGCACATACTTTTAATGTCATATGCAAGGCCAATGGTCTTGATACCTTCCTCTCAACTACACCAAACTTAAGGATGTTGAGTTCATAATTGTTATTATCCTCTTTTTCTCAATGGAATTCTTGCACAGTATCATTATTGTTGTTGTAGCCATTCTTTCTACAAGTTTCATTGTTTTTTAAGTTTCTACCTTATTTCCCAACTTTTCTACCAGGAGTCTTCTCTCCTTAAAATTTTTTTTCATAAAAATGTACAAATTCATTGTTCTAATGCATAATATTTTTCTCTTTCTTCTTGTTATTTCTCTCCCCTCCTCATCATAAAAAGTAGAATCATGTTCGCTATTCAAACTTTGTATTAATTATATCCACCATTGAAAATATTTATCTCGCTAGAGTACTCATCAATCATCATCCTCACGATTAGTTGACCCTACTATATATATATTAGTTTTTGTAACATTTAATTAACAACAAGCGGTAAAATGTTGCTAATGCTTATAGAATAGTTTATTTTGCAACATTTTGTCTATTAAATGTTATTATTGCCTATTGCCTATTATTTATTTTCTTTTTTATATAGTTTTATCCATATTTATCTGAACTTTCGAATCCTCTCTCCCTCTCTCTCTCTTTCTCTCTCTCGATTGCAAACTCCCTATCTTTATGCGAGGCACCGTGATAGCTGAGAGCCTTATTAACTTCGCCAAGGCTCTCTTCCTCCATCCTAAACCTTCACCGTCGTTCCCGCTGTTGTCTTCGTCTGGCGAGCTTTTAAATAAGTTGTTCTCAAGTGTGACTTTCGAGGTGCTCGAAAATGGAACCTTGTGACTGTAATCTTGGAACGACTCTCACATTCAGGTGATTTCTTCATTCGCGTATACAATTGCTCTTTGTAAGGTATTTGGCCATTTCTTTGTAATAGCAACTACTAATTGTAGTTTTTTTTTTATCAATTGAGAAATTCCTAGGGTTCCTGTATGTGTGACTCTCGGTTATGTTAAGGTTTTTGAGAAATTCGCTTTGGCTCTATGTATATGGCATGTGTTTTTTGATTGTGTCATCATTCGAGTATGGATGGATGATTAAGTTGCTGTTGACCGGTAAAGGGATCAAGCATAATGATTTTACCCAGCATGTTTCTTCTTTAAGCACTTGATTCAGATAAGATATAACAAATTGATGCTAAAGTGGAAAGGAAGAATTGCATTCATTTACAACTGAAAGATCGAATCCCAATCTTGTTGCAAGGAATACAAAAGAAATTCTAGCACCAATTTTTATGTACATTAGCCATATATCAGATGCATTAGTTGCTTTGCACTGGTTTAATGTCTTGTTGGTAATTTAATTATATATTGCCATCGTTATAAATGGTAAAAGTCTAGGCATTTGTTGTGTTCCACTTAAAGGAAGAAACAGACCTCCCGCATTTGTAATCTCAAAACCTACTAATAGGGGCAGGTCAGCATGGGTGATTTTGGGGATGTCCAACGGACGCCCCCAATAGGCTAATGTGATTGTGGTAGGAACCAATAAATAGATCAATTCTAATATTTTTATTATAAATAATATATATATATATATATATTATATTTTATTTAATATTATTTATTATTTTTATTTATTTTTTATTTTTTTTAATCACATAATTTTAAAAAAAATGTGTATACGATATCCTAAGATGATCTTTTTCCTAAATAGATAGATCTATGTCTTGTAGTTGAGTAAACTGGCTTTGTGCCTAAAATGGAAAGAATAAAACATTTAAATACCAATATAGATCAGTAATCCTCTGGTCCCTGCATTCATCTCCAGGGAACAAAAGGGTTCCATGATTGTTTCATATTGTTGTTACATTTGCTTTGAAGGGTGGCAAAAAGTTATAGTGTCTCATCGTACCCAAGCAAAGACTCTCTCCCTTTCTTAAGAATACCGTATGTCAAACTGAAAATCAAGAGGGAAATTGAGCCTTAGGTGGCTCTCGAACGTGTGCGAAAATCCTTCAAGAAGAAAAAAAAGTTACACAAAATTAATTAAGAAAACTTGATAGAAATTTTAGTAAAGAATCTTGCATAGAACCCATGTGCACATAGGAAAGTCATGAAAATGACAACTCTCAAATGTGAAATCAAATGGCTATTGAAGAGAAGTAGTTTTAGGATGAGTTTTAACAACAATAATATTATTTGTACATTATTTTTTATATAATAATAATATTTATTATATTATTTTTATTTAAGGTAATAAAATAAAAACCTTATTTCTTAATATACTATTTATATTTTTTCTAAATAAATAAATAAAAATAAAATATAAAAATTTTAAGTTCAAAAACCATTTCCGTTTTAAAAATGAAATTCAATGTACCAAAATAACTGTTGGTTTAGGTGTACTAATTACACCACGTACAAATGTGTCAGTGGGATAAGGGGGACAGGACAAAATCCTCGGCGGGACCCGGTCCAAGGAAAATTTAAACCCACTCCAATGTCACACTTGGAGCAGGATGGGATGCTACACTCTCCTTCTAATGGGTCCCGCTATATATTTAATAACATAAATATGTAGAATTTTATTGCTTCTTATCTTTTTTTTTTTTAAAAAAATGTGCTGTGCATGTAATTTTTTAAAATATACGTACATTTTAAATATCAAAGTATAAGTTAATATCAAATGAACATATTAAATGAATTTGAAATTTACAAGTTTTTATAATAATATCAAATTATTTGCACTATATGAAACTCTTTCCTGTTAACTTTTTTCATCAACAATAATTTTTGAATGATTATATTTAATTCTTCAAAAAACCTCTTACATTTTAAAATCTTTATTCGCGAAATGATTTCATTGTATATATGATTACCTTGTAACATTATAAAAACTGAATTTTTGTTAACAGAATTAAAACGATAGTTAGTAAAGGTAACAGGGTGTCTAGTTAGTCAAATGGGATAAGAAAGTGTTTAGTTTATTTTTTATTTTTATTTTCTGTTATTATATTTTCATCAATAATTACAAAAATCATACATTATTTTTATTTTATTTTATTTTATGATTTTAAAGTGTTGTGATCACTGCTATTCTTTGGTTAATGATATCAGAATTCGGATGAGGGGTAGTTGGGAAGTCGTTCTTCAGCATTGGTATCATGAAGGTAACACAGGGTTGCTGACTATATGGCAAACCTCGGACAGAAGTCCCAATCTTTCGAGTGCAGATTTTTCCTTGAAGCTCCTATTGAGTTGTAATTTTTATATTTTTATAATAAATAATGTATATATATTTTTTTGATATTTTATTTAATATATTTATTTTTTTATTATTTTTCTATTTTAATTATATATTTTTAAAAATATATATATAATATTTACACATCTAAAAAATATATATGATCATCTTTTTCTATTAAGTTACATGCTATTTTGTGGCAAGCCTCCTCAGGTCTTGCGCTGTCTAAAGCTCATGTTGTAGTTTTCTTTCTGCGCTAGTGCCTTGTTTTGTTTTATATATAAAAAAAAGTTTGTGGAAAAAAATCAAATCAAAATGTTATTTCACCATTTTTTTCATAAATTTTGAAAATAAAAAATAAGATGATATTTTTGTAATTATAAGTAAAGTTATATTAACTGTATATTAAAAAAAAAAACTAAACATCACTTACCAATAGGGAGTGTAGTTTACCTTCTTTCATTAGTAATATTTCTATCTTTTAGGGAGTGCTTAGTTTAGTTGTAAAAATTTAATTATTTTAATAATTGATTATTGATAAAAATTTATTATTATAATTAATTATAATAAAACTAATTTTATGTTTGAATATGTTAATTAAAAAATAATTTTAAGTTAATTTATCTCGTTTAGATGATATAAAAAATTAATGATTTTTAATAATTAAATTACTAAAAGAGATATAAAATAATTAAAAAAATTATATAATTAATGACAAAAATATTTACATCTCAAGGTGAATAAAATAATTTATAATCTATAATAATAAATTTTAATCTTTAACATTTGACAAAAAAAAATTATAATACATTAAATTTTATATAAAAATTAAAATTAATTTTGTTAAATATATTATAATACTGTTAAAATAATTTTATTTTAAAAAAATATTTAGAAACAAGAAGATCGTTCCAAAACACGCATAAGCGTTTTGTAGTAAAGTAGTTGGAATTGGTGGTTTGTGAAGGATTGGCTATAGCAAATAGAGCCGTGGCTGTTGATGCCAGTTACCACTTACCACTTACCACTTACCACTTACCACTCCAGACCTGAAAAACTAGAGAAAGTATATAATCTTTTCCACCTCTTTTTTTATTACATTATTTTTTTCTCACATCATTTTTTACATTATTTCATATACTATTAATTACATCACTTTTTTCTTATCAATTTCTCTCATTTAATTACATCTATTTAAAATGAATATGAAAATGAGTGTATAGAAAAAAATGATGTTGATACATCATTTTCCAATCTTTACTATGATATACTTGACTTTGAGGCAGACTCTCAAATTAATCTTTATTGTTGCAGTGCTGATCGAGCTTGTTTGAAATTGTTTTATGAGGATTTAAATTTAAATGTAAATTTTAAATCTCACATTATTTAGAAATAGATAAATTAAAGACTTTATAAATGGTTGAATTTATAAATTTAATGTATTAATGTTTTAGGTTAAGATGTGATGCTTGACCTGTTGTTATTTTTTCTCTTTCAATCAATTATTTTAGATATCTTTGGTATTTTAAATTCCCTTCTTTTTAACAAATGGTGTTAGAACCATTGTTGATTTGAACAAGTATCTTGCCTATTACTCTGCTCCGAGGGTGAGTAATTGTTTGTGTGTAGACTCGCACTTGAGGATAGAGATTGTTGAGAATTTTAGCGTGAGATTTCAAGCCTCACATTATTTAGAAATGGACAAAGTGATAATTTTATAAGTGATTAGACTCATAAATTTATTACCTTAAAATTTTAAGTTAAAAAGTAGTGTTGAATGAAATTTTTGTAGTTCTTATTTAAAGTCTATTGTTTTAGATTTCCTTAATATTTTGAGTTCTCATCTTTTTAAAAAATAATATCGGAGTCGCTAGTTTGATTTGGACAAGTATATATTTTTATTATGGTTGTTAGTATTTTCATAATTTGATGCTGTTATTAAAAAAAGTATCAAAATTATTGGTTCAGTTTAGACAAGTATCTACCTTCTTTTTAATAAATGATATCAAAATTGTTAATTTAGTTTAAACGAATATTTTTCTCACGATTGTTACTATTCTCATAATTTAATGTCGTGATTCAAGAAAAAAGCCAATTTCGAGATAAGACTATTGATTATTACTTTATGTGAGAGTGAGTGCTTTTTGCGTGTAATATCCTGATGTATGAACTGTTATTTGAGAGAGGATTGTTAAGAATTTAAATATAAGGTTCAAGTCTTACATTGTTTAAAAATTGACAAAATATAATTTTTATAAGTGGTTAAAATAATAATTTAATACTTTAAAAGCTTTGGGGTTAAAACGTAGAGTCTGACCCGCTATTGTTTTTCCCGTTCAAATCTATTGACTCCATATCTCTCCAATATTTTAGGCTACTTTCTTTCTTATATATTTAGCCTTTCATGGAATCTCAATGTTGTAACACGGAAAAGTGGCGGTATACTGACGGGTTGTTTGAGGAAACTGTTTGAGTATTTTTAAAACTTATATTGACAGTTTGACACTAAACAATCATCAATTGCTCGATTTTCTTTAAGAGGTTATTTAATAAAATTTCGCCAAACAAATACGGACAAATAACCAACCTACTAAGAAAATAAAAATATTTCCAAAAAAAAATGAAAACAAAACTGAAAGCTAATAACAATTAACTAATCACAATCGTATTAACGCAGTTCTTCAATTTTATTGAATTAAAGGAAATAGAGTTGGCTCACACTGAATTAAAGTAAATTGCCTCACTTACATCTTTATCATAGCATATTCATTGTGATAAAGTTTAGTGCATATAACATGTGCTCATGTGTGCAGTGTACACGTCTGTTCACACTTAAAATATCAGGTAAAATTAAAGTATAAATGTGACGAAAATAATATAAAATTAATTGTAATTAAGTGATAAAAATTATATAAATATGTATGTATAAAATTATTATAGCTACTAGTACAGTGGATACTGAGAGTCTGAAACAAAATCGATACATGTGATTGGGAAATAGACAACGATTTCCTATGTACGGCCCAGTCTCGGTATTTTGGCTATGATCTCTAAGGCCTCGTTCACAAGTCTCTGCATTTGTTTACCTCAAGAAAGAGACCAAGGAAAACAGATATTGTGGAAGCTCCCACTACCAGGCATCAATACTGTAACACTAGGGAACAAAGACCAAAAGCCACTATGGTTGAAAACGCGGTCACCTGAGCCAGGATAAGGTCAGAGACTCGATCGGAGGACAGAGGTATATCGAAGCAAGTGACGAAGAAAAACAACAAAAATGGTTCAGATTTCATTTACTACTCCAGTCTACTAGTTAACATGATCACACCCACTGGAGTCAATTCTTCTTATCCCAGTCAGCCACCACGAACACGAGAGAGCTCAAATTCTCATGCGATTGACATTAACTGCGAGCCACACCTGCACATCAAACAAGTTTGACTTTTAGAAAGCTTTGTAAGCATCATGAGCTTGATAATAGAGATCTATAAAAATGGGTAATGTAATGGATTCGTTGTCTTGGCCACAGGCAGGAGAGGCAGAAGAAGAAGATTAGCCCTATCAGTTAGTTAATAGTCATTTACTATGCATGCATATTAACCACTTTTTTTAGTCTCACAATAATATTTGCTAAATACTTTGATCAAAGAAAATAAAAAAATTTACCATGCATACATAACTAGAAAAACATTTATTCTTGTTTGGATTACGAGTTTTTAGATCCATCAATCCTGCAATATATATACGAGGGAGAATTAACTTATATCAGTATAATTTTTTTTTCTCTTACACTCATTTTTAACCGTTAATTCTATTTTTATCTAATAGTTAACTTTCATTTAATGGTTACCTTTAATGAAATAATCTCAATCATTATATGAAAGTAGAATTAACGGTTGAAAATAGATGTAAGAGAAAAAAGACTTACACAAGTGTGTAAATTATATATATATATATATATATATATATATATATATATATATGATCTTACTCCTGTAAGATGAGTCTTTATTATAAGATATAAGAGGAGTAAATATTAATAATTAGATCTTGCATGAATAATTGGTCGAGATTAGAACATAAATGCGTGCGACTTTTTTAGTGGTGGTCATATACGAATTCATTTAAATAACTTTTAATTTGACCATCCACGTATTTATGATTGTATATATAATATATTTGCTCCTTCACTCTCTCACAATAAAAATTCCTCTCATTAGATATGTCTCCTATATATATATATATGACATATCTAGTAAAAATAATTTTTATTGTGAGAGGATAAGAGAAAAAATTTGACTATATAATCATACATAAATAGTTACGATTAAAAGTTACTTAAAGATCATGTGATCATTTTAAAAAGTCACATATATTTATATTCTAATTTTGATCATTTATATAAGATTCAATAATCAAGATTCACTCTTTTCACTTTTTATAATAAATAATTCTCTCACTATATATATATATATATATATATATATACTTACACTAATATAAGTTGATCCTCTATATATATATATATTTCTTATTTATTAAATTTAAATTCTTTTATTTGATAATAACAATTTTTTATTATATTTTTTTATAGAATGACCCTCATTTTTAATTTTTCTTTCTTAGAATTTTAATATTTCTTTAAATTTAACTATGTATACCATCATTTTCAGTTTCAAATATTTTATCTCTTTTAAATTATGCTTTCTCAATATTTAGTTAATTTTTTTAAAGAAAACATTAAATGTCTTGAACGAATTTAGCTCGCAATTGATTTTCACTGGGGTGAACTCCATCCAAAAAGTGAAACCTACCATTTTTTTTTCCACTTGTGAAGCCTCTTCTGGTCTCATTGTTATCATGCTCTCTATAAATAAGAAAATTCATATAGTTTTATTAATATATGCGTTATTTATTTTGAATAAATTATTTTTTTATGGAATTTGATGAAATCATACTAAATATTTTATAGCTCAAAATCTCAAAATTTTAATTTTTTATTATCTTAATCAACAATAATACTCTATTTATTTATTTTACAGACTCATACCATACCCCTCTCGTACAGCCTACTTCTATGTGTGGTAGCATTATTCTTCTTTATCAAGTCATAGGATTGCGATACCGAGTTTAGTTGTTAATAAAGTGTAAGTGTGTAATTTGTAGACGTTTTTATTAGAATATAATTTTTTTTAATTTTATTTATTATTTTACCGAACTTTTTAAATTATGTATCAAAATATATTAATTTTAAAATATGTGCAAAAGTCATTATAGGTGATAATGATCTCTTATTTGTGTAATTTTTTTTAATAAATAATTCAGAAATCATCATGAGTGATGATAACTTTTGAATTGTGTAATTTTAATTTTTTAATAAGTAATTCAAAAGTTGTCATGAGTGATGAAGACTTTTGACTTATATAATTTAATTTATCTTTTAGTAAATAGTTTAGAAGTTGTTATGAGTGATGATGACTTTTGATTTGTGTAATTTTATTTTTTAGTAAGTTTATTTTATTTGGGACACTTTTTTTTATTATTTTATTTTATTATTAATATATTTCATATATTTAAAATATTTATTATAAAAAAATGATTATAATATTTATTTTTAGATTAATAATAAAATATAAAAAAGAGTGTATAATCTCCCTAAATTTTAACTCTTTTGTAAATTATCACCACTAACTTTAAAATCTTCTCAATTAGTTTTTAAAATTTAATTAATGTCTCAATAGATCATTATATTTAATTTAGATCAATTAATTTACTAACAATAAAATTATATGATATCATTTTATTTGTATTTATATTAATTAAAAATTATTAATTTATTTATTTATTAAAATTTAATTTTAAATATATTTTCTTTCTTGTAAAATAAATAAAACAAATTTATTTTTTAAAATAATTTTGTTTTTAAAATAAAAAATTAAAATTAAGTTAAATTATTAACTTTAATAAAAATTTATAACTAAATTACATAATATTTATTAACTAGAAATCCATATATTCAAACTGAAACTCAAAAACTATTATTTATACCCACTGTTTTTTTTAAAAAAAAAAAAAATTAGAAATCAGGTCATTAGTACCCGACAATATAAACATCATAACTCACAAAATAATAACCTGTTTAACACCATTCATATTACAATAAAAAAATTATTAGTCTCACCAAAATAAATAATCCACACTTGTACTCATTTAAATTTTCTTTTTTGACACGTTTGCATTAATTAATTTATTATTTAATACGAAATCAAACGAAAATAGAATTTCATGTCTAGATAATTTTATTTTATTTTCTCAAATGCATCACTTTACTTAAATTATTATTTTTTATTTATTTATTACTATACAAGTCAGGAGTCATCATCACCTATGATAATTTTTAAACTAATTACTAAAAAAAATAAAAATTACATAAGTCAAAAATTATCATCAGCTATAGTGACTTTTAAATTATTTATTAAAAAAATTATATAAGTCAAAATCTATTACAACTTTTAAATTACTTATTAAAAAAAATTACACAAGTTAAAAATTAACATCATTTATAATTATTTCTAAACATGTTTTAAAATTAACGTATTTTAATATATAATCTAAAAAAGTTAATAAAACAATAAATAAAATTAAAAAATATATATATTTTAATAAAAACACCTCTACACTTACATTTTTTCTTGGGTTGGGTACAAATTACGTATAACTTTCTATTTTCTCTCTCTGTATTTTTTTATTTTCTTAAAAACCAACATATAATTAAAAAAAAAAATGCTATGCATGTGAGCCCACAAGTCTTGTAAGTTGTAACATCGATGCTTTTCTGAAATGACTGAAAAGTAAATTTAATTTCTGCAAGTTTCACACATAATTCAATATGACAATTTGGCAATGGGAAGGTCCTCGGCAGAGAAAATGCCACATGAACTGCAATTTATAGAGGAATAATACTTTAACACATTTATGCTTTACATCTATTCATATCGTTATTGTATAATAAAATTAAAGTGTAAATATATAAAAATAAAATAAAATAAATTATAATTAAATAATAAAATTATATAAATATAAAATAATATGTATGTGTATATAAATAATATTATTTTTTATAAAAAAAGTACTCACATTGATTTACAATGATCTATTTGGCATGAATTGATTAAAATTGTAAGTGTTTTTCTGTTTAAATTGTGAAGAATTTTTTTTATAACAATTAATTGTAGATAAATTAGCTACAAAAGAATTGACTTTTAAAAAATTGTTATTTTGATATTTATAACAAATTTTATTTAAAAGTGCTAAATTATATATCAAAATGCATATGTCGTATATTATAGTATTTTGGGTAGGGAAAGCAAAAGTTCCGTCACTTCCTCCTAAATGTGATTTTGTATTCTGATCCATTTTTTAGTAGTAACCAAACATCATATTAAAGTAAATTCAAAGCCTAAAATAGATAACATTTCAAAATTTAAAACAAACATATTCTAAAACTTCTAACAAGAAATTCTTCTAATTGGGTATAGTCATTAGTCAAAACAAACTAATTTCGGCAGGTTAACCTATCTAACTCATGATTAGGGCCAAACTACGATTAGTCAAATATATGTAAATAGTCAAAATCTAGTTTTGCCCCGTGGGCTAACAAGGTGCATCAAGTTGGCCAGACTAGACTTTTATTTTAAATAACTTTTAATTTTTAATCTTACTAATTTTAATTTTAATTCTTATAACTAGATATAAAATGTATTGCAGTAATTATGTACCCAAAAAAATGTACTGCAGTAATTATTTATAACATATTGGGGTAGAGAGAAAAAAAAAACCTTGATTACTTAATTCTATGATATATTTTGCAAAATTAGGTCTAGTTTGAATATTCAATTGTATACCTATATATATTTGTTGATGTTATCCCTTATTATGAAAAAAAAAGAAAGGAAAAGAACATAATAAAAAAGAAAAGAAAAGAAAAAAGAATAGAAGAATTATCTTATTTAATATTATCTAATAAAAAAGAAAAGAAATTTTTATTTATTTGTTTAGTTTTATAAAAAAAAGAATGTAATTATATATAAATAAATGTCAAATTACTTTATTATATTTTATCTAATTACGTAAAAGACTTATAAAAGAGATAAAGTGAAAAAAAAAAATTCCGAGACCTATAAAAAATATATTATTTTCCTTTCTTTCTTTTCTTTTTCATCCAAAAATAGGATATAAAATTGTGACACCCATAAAAATTCTTTCCATATTCTTTGTTCCCTTCTTCCCTTAATTTAATATCAAGCCATGGTTCAACTCTTTCCTTTCCTCTTTTACTTTCCAGTCACTCCAAAATTTGCATACTAAACAAACGCTAGTGTGAGTTATATAGACCAGCTTCGTATATACTAATTATTACGAGCGGACCCTCTAGTCTGGGTTTCAACAAACTCTGTGAACCGATGTGACTACTAGCTTTTGCTTCGCTGTTATTTTTCTGCTAAACTGTATGCAAAAGGACTTCACAGTTCTACACCACTGCAATGTCGGTGGATGTTATTATAAATTAGTTGATGTTATGGTGTATCATATTTTATTGATTTTATTTTTTAATGAAAGTAATTTTTTTTCATAACAAGTGATAGTTAAAATTTAATAAAATAAAGTATGTGTAAACAGTAATTTTAAATTCAAAATTTTTAAATTAGATTTAAAAATAAAAAAATGTTTTTTTTCACCATCCAATTTTTTAAAAAAATAATTAAAAAAAAGTATATGGTCTTAAATATAAAACTCAACAAAACATTTCAAACGACTTTATTGGAAAAAATGAATCAGCAAAATTATCAGAAAATACTGTTCACACGGCATTCAAAGGATGCCGCAGCACTTTTTTTTAGTCTAATATATATTAGCACTTCTTTTGTCTAATATATATTTATATATAAAAGATAAATTAAGATAAAAAAAAGTAAACATTAAAAATTTAATTTTTAAGAAATTAGTTATTATGACATTAAAAAATTCTTTTTTTTATAAAAAAAATATTTTTTATATAAGATTCTAAATATATAAAAAAAGATGACGTTACTTACGTGAATGAACAATATTTTCTAATTTAAATTTTTTGAGTTAAACAAAATTTTAGAAAAATTTTATTTAAAAAAAAAAAATTTTACGTGGGTGAAGAACAAAAAAAGAGAAGCGGAGGAGAGACGCGGCGTTTAAAAAAAAAATGTGTTACGATAATGGAATGTGGAACTTGGAGGAGAGGAGAGACGGTCGACAGCGTCCCACGGCTAGACGGAGGAGGGACTATGCGCTGCCGTCGCAAATGCGAGGGAAGAAGGTGGAGGGGGGTATCTGGTGGAGTTGCGCGTGACGGTTGTGGCATTCTCTCAAATTAGAACATTCTGCTCACACGGCAAACATTATCAGTTCTCTCCTCTCTGTTTTCTCCGGCACAAACGACATGAAAAGAAATATTCTAGTTGTTTTCTCTCCTCTCATTTTCTTTCCAATTTCTGTTAATCCAAACAAAGCATAAACAAACGCTATGTGAATATTTTTATATTAAATTACGATATAGTATTTTCAACAAACTCTCAACCGATGTGACTATTTAACTTTTTTTCAAAATGACTTCACATACACCACTCAATCGGTGGAAATGTATTAATAAATTTTTTAATCGACATATAATAAAAAAAAATTAAAAGAAAATAAAAAAAAATTAAAAATTTAAAAAAATATTGTTAACAAAACCAATAATTCATGTCATTTTTTTGTCACTTCTTTGTCTAATATATATTTATATAGCAAATTATGACATTAATTTTTTTTTCTCTAAAAAAATATATAAGATTCTAAATATATTACGTGTGAACAATATTTTTTAATTTAAATATAAACAAAATTTTAAAAAATTTTATTTAAAAAATAAAAAATTTTTAAAAAAAAGTCTTCTGGCACTAAATTAGGAATACTATTCACCGCTAAGTAAGTTGTATATTAAACAATGATCGATTTTGAAAGACATGACGATTTAAAGTTTTAAATTAATCTTCTACAAGTTTAAATTATATATGTTAACTTTCTAAGAGGGTGTATATTAAACGTCGCCATATAATGTTACCTAGAAATCTTAGACTACGCAATCATACATCTTCACACTCAGCTTGGCAAAAAAGAAAAATAAAAAACAGTATATACTACTAGAACTAAAGCGCTCACCACTGAGTTTTTAGTTAGTTTTACATAGGACTGGTAAAAAAATTTATTAAATTTTAATCCATCCAATTCATCTATATTAAAATCAGTTCAATCTATTCAATTAAAATAATGTATTTTATTGAATTAATCTAATAGATTAAATTTAGTTATGGATAATTAGTAATCCAACCAAAATATCTATTAGATCCATTGGATATCCGTTGAATATCTAATTAAAAATCAATCCAATATATTTTACCTTTTTATTATTATTTCAACACTTTTACTTTCACTAAAGTATTTTTTGAAAAATAAATTTTAGAGATAATTTTTTTTTAATAAGTGGATTGAATATTCATCTATCCAATCTATTAAAATTGATTAATGGATGGATTGAATATTCATCCGTTAAATTGAGTTATAGATGAATTAGATAATATTAAACATTTTATAATGGATCTTAAATAGATTAATAGTTTATTTTAAATCTATCCATTATGATCTAATTCAAAATCAAATCAATCTATCTATTTGATACCCCTAGTTTTACATATTGATTGATTGCATACAACCTTAGTGCATCGGCGCAGTTTTAGATAAAAGTTGTTGTGATTAAAGGGGTTGACAGTGAGACAAAATATATTTTTTTTCATAGGATGAGACAGTAATTTGGTCGTTTTGGTCTTTGTATCAAATAAAACATGTGAGTTCCAGTCAAAAAATAAATAAATAAATAAATAAATAAATAAAATATATGAACTCTTTTTATTTCATGGTAGAAACACGAAATATCCTATTAACAAAAAAATCCAACAGTACTTGCACCACATTTGCAAGAGTTTCAGAATATTTTTTTTGTTCATCTTCTCGTTGAATAATAGCTCTACTCCCTTTATCCCCCCTCTCTTCTATTATTATCCTTCATTTAAATTCAGGGAAAATTCAGTCTAAGATTCATTTTTGTTTTGCATTTCTAATATGAATCATGTGTAATCAGAGGCAACGATGGAGTAAGAGAAATGATAGTTAGGCAGAAAGTTTTTTAACACAAATATTACACAAACTTCATAGATACAGTAGAAGGAAAGAAAGAAAAAATAGAAAGAGAGGGGAAATAAAGAAATGAAAGAGAGACAAAGAAAAAAAGAAAACGAAGGGTGATGATTAGACTTATACAATTTCTACGTTGCATATCACTACTTATGGAGTAATAATACTACCATTAAACTAGAGTAATGATAATTGTACAAAATATGGAATACAAAATCGTCCAATCACCATCCTTACCTTTCCTTTTTTTTTTTTCTCTTTCACTCCCTCCTTTCTTCCTCTATCTACGATTCTATTTTCACCAAATGCATGTTTGGTTACATTTTTTTTATAGCTGAAAACAACTTTTTTTAAAAAAAAAATTATTTTAATAGTGTTTAATTATATTTGGTAAAATTAATTTTAATTTTTATACAAAAAATAATGTAAAATAAAAAAAAAATTTAAGTTTTTTTATAATGTTAAAAATTAAAATTTATGATCTTAATTTATAAATTATTATTTATATTTTGATATATAAATATTATTTTATTCATAATTAAATAATTTTTTTAATTATTTTATATTTATTTTGATAATTTAATACATAAAAATAATTTTTTTAATTACTTTTTAACTATGTCGCAACCGAGATCGCGACGGGACGACCGAAAAAGATTAGCGCATTTTGAAAATCAATTGTAGCCGCCAATCTTTATTTTAATTGGGAAAACATTAGAAAAAACCCTTAAAATAAAAAACTGGTCTTTTTGGAAAATGAGTTTGGGTTCTAGTCGATTACGGTAGTAGGGAAGGTGTTAGCATCTACACCGCTGCTTAAGAAACGACCTTAAGTCAATTGTGCAAATTTTAATAATATCAAATTTATTTATTTTACCCCTTTTTGAAAAGACTTTGTAACTATTTTATTTTATTTATTTTTTTATTTTTATTTTTTTTTTTTTAAGGAAAGAAAAGAGAAATAACTAAATTATGAAAATTTATTTTTTCGGCTTGACAGAATAGAAATCCTGCTCCTACGTATCCTCGGGTGCAATGAGGAACTCAAAGTCACGTAGTTCTTTAGAAAATAAGTGTGGGTTAATTGATTTTAATTAAGAAGAAAAAAAAAATCTTAAAAATAAATTTATTCGAAAATAAAACTAATCTTGCATTTTTATGTTAAGACTAGTATTCAATAAACTCTTATATATATATATATATATATATATATATATATATATATATATATATATATCTTTTTTATACTTTTTTTTTTGTGTGCACTCTTTAATTTTTGTGTTTATATTTTTTTATTTTTTTTTTTTTATTTTTTGTTTTCATCAATATGCACCAATTTTTTTTTTTTTTTGCTGATGGGCTTCCTAAGTTACTAAATGGCCCAAGTAAAAGCCATCCCTTAAACTCATTTCAGGTTTGCTGAGAATCAAAATCAAATAAATGAGCACAAAG
Organism: Ormosia emarginata; assembly: GCA_029884605.1. Taxonomy (NCBI): domain Eukaryota; kingdom Viridiplantae; phylum Streptophyta; class Magnoliopsida; order Fabales; family Fabaceae; genus Ormosia; species Ormosia emarginata. The sequence continues at coordinate 2,433,348 of JAQQTP010000070.1, read as the reverse complement.
GGAAAGCTGAGTGAGAGTGAAGCTCAGACCAGGCAACAAAGTGGAGTAAATGACGCGGACGGTGGCTTCAAGGCAGGAACAACGACGACGCGGAGGTTTCTGCACTGGCGGCGCGCCGGCTTGTGCGGTCCGATTCTGGTCTGTGGCGGAGCAGGATGGCGCGAATGCGGCCGGGTGGTTTCGATTCGCGCGTGGGCGCGCGGTGCGGCGATCGGAGTCCCGAACAAGGTGGTCCGTTGGTGCGCGACGGCGGCGAGGATCCGGAGGTCCCGGTACCGGCCGGGTTCACGCTGGCGTCGTGTTCGCAACGTCGTGACTCGGACTAGGCGGAACGGGCTCGACGGTTTAAGCCTGGCGAGGTGACGACGGCAAGGACAAGTTGCGGGTCGACGGCGTGTGGAACTCGACTAGCTCGAGCGGCGGCGCGTAGGTGGAACCTCGCAGCGTGCGCGGCTCTCCTTTGCGCGGTGCGGCGCGGTACGACGACGACGACGGCGGGCCGCTCGTGCGGCGGTGCCGTCTTTCCCGGCTCGGGTTGGGAGAAGCCGCAAAATGGCGGGTCGCGTCTTAGGCGGCTCTGCTATAGTAAATCTATGGGTGGCTACGGTACTTTTTCGGTTTGGTCTTGGTGGGGGTTGAAGAAGATGGTGAAGTTTGGTAGAGGGTTGATGAAGAAGATGGTGGTGATATGATGTTGGAAGGTTGATTGTGGGTGAGTTATTAATGGTGGCTCATGGTTGCCGGGGGTTGTGGGAAATGTTGTCTGAAGGATCTCTCGGAGAAAATGTGAAAAAAATGGATCCCCCAAAATTAATTCCCCCGGTATATGTACGTGAGTGAGTGCGAGAAGAAAATGAGTGGGAGTAAGTGAGTGTGTGTGTGATAGTGGTGCATGGGTGCATAGTGGGTGGAAGAAATAATAATAAAAGAAAGTGCAAAGGTGTGTCTTTGGCGAGAACGTGAGTGAGTGCGAGAAAAAAGTGAGTGGGAGTAAGTGAGTGTGTGTGTGATAGTGGTGCATGGGTGCATAGTGGGTGGAAGAAATAATAATAAAAGAAAGTGCAGTGTGTCTTTGGCGAGAACGTGAGTGAGTGCGAGAAAAAAAGTGAGTGGGAGTAAGTGAGTGTGTGTGTGATAGTGGTGCATGGGTGCATAGTGGGTGGAAGAAATAATAATGAAAGAAAGTGTAGTGTGTCTTTGGTGAGAACGTGAGTGAATGCAAGTGAAAGTGAGTGGGAGTAAGTGAGTGTGTGTGTGATAGTGGTGCATGGGTGCATAGTGGGTGGAAGAAATAATAATAAAAGAAAGTGTAGTGTGTGCTGGAGAGAACGTGAGTGAATGCAAGTGAGTGGATGCAAGTGTGTGTAGTGAGAGATGAACAAGCTACAAAACAATTTTTTTTATTTTTGCACAAATAAGAAAAAGTAAGATAGAAAATAAAAAATAGTGTGATTACAACATTGCAATTAAGCATCTTTTCACTAAAATATTAATCACTGATCAAGTAATAAAAATTTTATGGACAAAATTGGGTATCAACAACTGCCCCCCTTTGCTTCCCATTTATTTTAAATGGGAAGCAAAGGAATTGATTCAATTTTGTCTATGAAAATTTTCATTTCCTTTTCTTTTTCTTCTTTTCTTTTTTTTTTAGAAAGCAAATTGACGCAACAAGCAACGAACATTAAAATGAGGTAAAAGCTTGCGGAGTCGGGTATCCGCTGAAGCTTGACAGAAATATGAAGCCGGAAAGGGAAAAACTTGCGAATTGGGTATCCGTTTGAAGCTTGACAAAAACTTAAAGCAGAAAGGGAAAAAGCTTGCGGAGTCGGGTATCCGCTGAAGCTTGGAAAAAACTTAAAGCAGGAAAGGGAAAAAGCTTGCGGAGTCGGGTATCCGCCGAAGCTTGGCAAAAACTTAAAACTTAGAAAAGGAAAAAAAAAGCTTGCGGGGTAGGATACCCGTCGAAGCTTGACAGAAAACTTAAAAAGCTGGAAAGAGAAAAAGCTCATGAGTCGGGTATCCGCCGAAGCTTGGCAAAAACTAAAGTTAACGGGTATGGGGACCCTAAACTAAAAGACAATGGGCACGGGGACCCGAAAAGCTACAAAAAGCTTTTGCTCCTTTTTTTTTATGCCTGAATTGATGCTTGATGCAATGGATATAGGATGATGCAATGAAAGTGCAGCTTGAGGACAGTGCATGTAATGCCTAGGATGATGCATGATGTAATGGATGCATGATGATGCAATGACACATCGGAGCTTTAGCTGGATCACTCTTGGCTCCACAACACCCTTAAGAACTTCTTCCCATAGTAGGATCCGAGTTGAACGGTAAACAAAATTCATCGATTTGTTTCTTGATTTGCTGGTGATTCTTTATTTTTCATCAATACTCTTATCAGGAAATTCATCGCATTCCCCATGACCTTTCAAAATTGTTAAAACAAAACTGAATGCTTTTGCAATATAATCACATGTTTCACATCTCAATATAAATCTATCATGATAAATGCATATTGAATCAACAATGGGTTGCAAAGAAAATGGACTATTATTATGGAAAGGAACAGTACAGGGAATGTGGTACCACAAAGGTTAGAATTGAAAGGTTTACAGAAGAATGTTGGAGTAGATTTTTCCAGCTCTTCCAGTGATGCTCTCTAGGATGACCAGTGCTAATTTCCCATGTGTAAGACCTTAAATACCCCATTTTCTATTTCTGAGAACATGAGTTGACCCAGTTTTCACGCGTCGGGAGGGTTCATGACAAGACTTTCCATTCAAACTGCCCTCGTTTGTGACTCGAGGCAACTCCACTTTTCCAGATGTGTCAAGAACCATCTTTGACCCTAACTTTTGCCTAGGTCGCTCTTTCCCGAGTTTTCAACCTAGCAGTCGCTCTAATTTTTGCCTAGATCGCCTTTTCGGGTTTTCACCTAGCGAGCCACTTTTTTTTTGTTTTTTTTTTTTTTTGTTGTTGTTGTTTTTTATTTTTTTTAAGCATAATACATTTTGACAGCATCTGAATTTACAGGAAGTGGTAAATCAGCACCATCCATATTTGTGAGAATTAAAGCTCCTCCCGAGAAAGCCTTTTTTACAACATAAGGTCCTTCATAATTTGGAGTCCATTTTCCTCGATTATCCTTTTGAATGGGAAGAATCTTCTTGAGTACTAGGTCTCCTTCTTGGAACTGTCGCGGACGCACCTTTTTCGCATAGGCTTTCATCATTCTCTTCTGGTAAAGCTGGCCATGACACAGTGCTGTTAATCTCTTTCCTTCAATGAGGTTCAACTGATCAAGTCGAGTTTGGACCCATTCAGTTTTCTTCTAATTCTGCTTCTATCAAAGACTCTTAATGATGGAATTTCCACTTCAATAGGGAGTACCGCCTCCATTCCATAAACCAAAGAGAAAGGGGTTGCCCCGTTGAAGTACGAATGATGTACGATAACCATGCAAGGTAAATGGTAGCATTTCATGCCAATCTCTATACGTTACAACCATCTTTTGAACAATCTTCTTGATGTTCTTGTTTGCCGCCTCCACTGCCCCATTCATCTTTGGGCGATAGGGTGAGGAATTGTGGTGCTCAATTTTAAAACTTTCACACATCTCTTTCATCATCTTATTGTTCAAATTAGTGGCATTGTCAGTGACAATTTTGCTTGGCAAACCATATCGACAAATCAGCTCCCTTTTGACAAATTTGACCACTACATTCCTAGTCACATTGGCATAAGAAGCAGCTTCGACCCATTTTGTGAAGTAATCAATTGCGACAAGAATAAAGCGATGTCCATTTGAGGCCTTCGGTTCAATGGGCCCTATGACATCCATTCCCCACATTGAGAATGGCCAGGGTGCTGTTAAAACATTCAAAGGTACAGGTGGCGCATGAACCTTGTCAGCATATGTCTGGCATTTGTGGCACTTCTTCACATAATTGAAGCAATCGGTTTCCATTGTCAACCAATAATACCCAGCTCTTAGTATCTTTCTTGCCATTGCATGCCCACTTGCATGAGTTCCAAAAGAACCTTCATGGACATCCTTGATGATTTTCTCTGCTTCTGTTGCATCAACACATCTTAGCAGCACCATGTCGTGGTTCCTTTTGTAGAGAACTTCCCCATTTTGAAAGAAACCCATTGTGAGTCTTCTGAGGGTTCTTTTGTCATTTTCTGAAGCATCTGGAGGGTACTCTCTGTTCTTGATGAAACATTTGATGTCATGGTACCACGGTTTCCCATCTGGCTCCGTTTCTACCATTTGGCAATATGCCGGTTGGTCACGACTCTCCATCTTTATGAGTGGCAAGTCCTTATCATGGCTTACTTTAAACATTGATGACAACGTGGCTAAAGCATCAGCCAACTGATTATCTTCCCGAGGGACGTGATGGAATGTGACTTCGTCAAGTTGTTCAGTCAACTCTTTGATGTAAGTATGATAAGGGATCAACTTGGTATCTCGAGTTTCCCATTCTCCCTTTAGCTGATGGATGACCAGGGCAGAGTCTCCGTATACCTCAAGAACTTTTGCCTTTGATTCTATCGCTGCTTGGATTCCCATGGCACATGCTTCGTATTCGGCTATGTTGTTTGTACAATAAAGCACAACCGAGCGAAGTGATTGGGATAAAATTACTTTCGGGGGAAATCAGTATGGCCCCGACTCCATGCCCCAGTGAATTAGAAGCTCCGTCAAACAACAAAGTCCATTTTTCTCTTTTCGAAGATTCTTCTTCTCCAAACAAAGCCATTATATCTTCATCAGGGAATTCACACTGCATAGACCCATAGCCCTCAACTGGTTGACTAGCTAAGAAATCTGCCAGAGCACTGCCTTTGACTGCTTTTTGGGTGACGTAGACAATGTCATATTCTGATAACAAAACTTGCCAACGTGCAATCCTCCCAGTGAGGGCAGGTTTTTCAAAGATGTACTTGATCGGGTCCATTTTGGACACTAACCAAGTGGTGTAACACAACATGTACTGCCTCAACCGGTGGGCCGCCCATGCCAAGGCGCAACACGTGCGTTCCAACAATGAGTATTTTACCTCACACTTAGTAAATTTCTTACTCAAGTAATAGATGGCCTGCTCCTTTTGCTCTAGTTTCATCGTGTTGTCCAAGTACACAACCCATGGATTCATCCAACACAGTCAAATACATGATGAGAGGCCTTCCTGGCATTGGAGGTACCAAAACTGGGGGTTCTTGCAGATACTGCTTGATCTTCTCAAATGCTTTTTGACAATCCTCGTTCCATTCTACTGTCTGGTTTTTACGCAATAACTTGAAGATTGGCTCGCACGTTGCAGTCAACTGGGATATAAACCTAGCAATATAGTTCAGCCTCCCCAAAAATCCACGAACTTCTTTTTCAATGCGAGGAGCTGACATCTCTATGATTGCTCGAACTTTTTCTCGGATCAACTTCTATCCCTTTCTCGCTAACCACAAACCCCAAGAGCTTGCCTGATTTCACACCAAAAGTGCACTTAGCAGATTCAATCTGAGCCTCGAACTTTCTCAACCGCTCAAAGAGCTTTTGTAGATTAGTTATGTGATCTTCTTCTGTTTTTGACTTTGCAATCATATCATCCACATAAACTTCTATTTCTTTGTGCATCATGTCGTGGAACAACGCCACCATCGCTCTTTGATAAGTCGCTCCGGCATTCTTCAATCCGAACGGCATCACTTTATAGCAAAAAGTCCCCCACAGAGTGATGAATGTGGTCTTCTCCATATCTTCAGGTGCCATCTTGATTTGATTATATCCTGAGAAACCATCCATGAAGGAAAAAAATGCATATTGAGCAGTGTTGTCCACCAAAATGTCAATGTGAGGTAAAGGAAAATTATCTTTAGGGCTGACCCTATTCAAATCTCTATAGTCAACGCACATGCGTACTTTCCCATCTTTCTTCGGGACAGGTACGATGTTGGCGACCCATTGAGGGTACTTTGCGACAGCGAGGAAACCTGCATCAAACTGTCTTTTGACCTCTTCTCTAATTTTTAGCGACATTTCTGGCTTCATTCGCCTCAATTTTTGCTTGACGGGAAGACATTCTGGTCTTAATGGCAATTTATGCTCAACTATGCCAACATCCAGCCCCGGCATGTCTTGGTACGACCATGCGAAAATGTCACGATAATCAGATAAGAGCTTAACCAACTTGCTTTGCTCTTCTCCTTTCATAGAAGTGCCAATTTTAACTTCTTTTTTATCATCTTCTGTCCCCAAATTAATCACTTTAACTGGCTCCTCATGGGGTTGAATCTCTTTGGCCTCTTGTTCTATTAATCTCATTAGCTCAGAAGAGGGTTCCCAATCGTCATCATCTTCATCAACATGATTAATGGGATGGTCAAAATTATACAATGGGGTCATAGCACTGTCATTTTCAAGAGAACCACTTTCAGATCTGCATTTATTGATGTCAAAACAAGTAAAAAGGGTAATGAATAAAAGCTAATGCAATGGTCGAACAGAAAAATTAAAAGGGAAGATAATTTGAAAATGCATTTTATTGATAGCAAATACTGAAAAAGAAACATGTGAGCCCGTTTTTACAACATATTTTCCTAAAGCCTTAGGCATAGCTATAGGATTAACATTACAGAATTACTTTGAATCAGCTTCAAAAGTCATGGGAAAATCGACGATCTCCCAATTGTTGAGCTCTGCATCCGGAGAACAAGGGTACACCAGACTGACATCGAGGTCGATGGATTGATCATCATTGATAGCGGTCACCGGTTCAGAAACACCAACCCTAGACTTCGGAAACTCTGTCGGATGTCACAGATGGGAATCCTCTCAGTTTTAGGCTCCCGATTTTCCAATCGAGCCAACCTCTTCTCCCTTTTCTCTTCTATGACCCTTCTCTTATCAGCTTTAGTTGGTTTATATCCTAACCCGAACCTGTCCTTGTTTTCACATGGGTGCAGAAACTTTGCAATGCCTTGTTTATTCATTCCTAGTCCATTTCCACTTTGATATCCTCTTTCAAGCATAACTTTAGCCATCATTATGGATGCACTAGATGACCGTGGTTTTGGAATTCGAGCTCCTTCCTTTACATAAACAAAGCATTGACAACCTCAAACGCTTGGAATGTTTGTTTCAAGAGCTTCTTCTGCGAGCTTCAATGTAAGGAGTCGATGGGAGCTTACTCACCAACAAGTCTTCCTCACCCGAGATGATCACCAAATTATTGCCAACTATGAATTTCACTTTCTGGTGCAAAGAGGACGGCACCGCGCCAGCGGAATGAATCCAGGGTCGTCCCAATAGGCAACTGTAAGTTGGTGTGATGTCCATCACCTGAAAGAGTACATGAAAGGTAGTAGGCCCAACCTGAACTGGGATCTCTATTTCTCCCATCACTTCTCTTCGGGTCCCATCAAAAGCTCTCACGATCATGGTGCTTGGTTTCATGTAAGTCCCATCAAAAGGCAACTTGGAGAGAGTTGATTTTGGCATTACATTCAAAGAGGAACCATTATCAATGAGCACTCTAGCCATTATATGATCTTGGCATTTGACGGAAATATGCAGCGCCTTATTATGCCCCATTCCTTCAAATAGGGATCTCATCATCTATGAAAGTGACATAATTATCGCCAGTAATGTTGTCAATAATACCACCAAACTTGTCAACCGTAATATCATGAGAAACATGTGCTTGATTTAGTATCTTCATCAACACTTTCCTATGCGGCTCGAATTCATCAACAAGGACAAGAGAGATATCCTTGCGAGTGCGATTCAACCGATCAACCACCCTATACTCGCTTTGCTTGATGAATTTCGGAACTCACAAACTTCTTCATCGATACCTCTTTCTTATACTCATTTGGCTTTGTCAATCCTCCTTTTCTTTCACATCATTCCCCATAGATGTCTCTCCCGTCTTGCTCTTCCCCTTGTAGTTTCTCTTTTCTTCTTCTTCTTGCCCCTTTCGCAACTCCTCGTTGCGACCACTTCGTGTCATCCCTCCAATCCCCGATATATTTGTGACAATAGCGGTCGAACAAGATGAAACATTTGGCGATCGTTTGTAAGATTATCTCCAAGGACTTGTATATCATAATTCCACGGTCTTGCTTTCTCGGTGTCCTTAAATGGAAAAGGACTAGGAACTTGAATGGTGATGGACTTTGGGCCACGTGGAGGTGGCGCAGTGAACTTGCGGTGTAATAGATAACCAACGGTTTGATAGCCGGATTTGCAATGGAAGGGACCGAGAGAGTTTACTGCTTCATGACCTTCTTGAAACGTGGAATAGCACATTCATCCACCATACTTATGCCACCATTGTCACATAAATGACCTATTTGCACTAGTTGCATGTCCATTAGATCTTGGAGGATTTGTCTGAACTCACCACATTCGTCAATAGAATGCCCCACATTCCCATGGAGATTGCACATTATTTCGTTATCGCCGCCCCCTTTCTTTTCAATACGAACTTCCATCATCCCGAATTTGCACAGTTCTTTAAAAATAACCTTCATGGGGGTTTTGACATCTGCCACTCGTCTTATAAGTTGCTGGGCAGAACACTCCTCTATAGCATTGACTGTAGGATTCTCATGGTTAGGCAAAGGATTGTGGCCCACACTAGGGGTATTTGTCTTGAAATTCAACCATTTAGCATTGATTAGATCTTGCACCTTAAACTTCAGCGCTTTGCAATTCTCTGTGGAATGCCCTATGGCTCCTGTATGGTAATCACACTTGGCGTTGGGGTCAAAACCTTTAGGGTATGGGGGTTCCAATGGCTTCATCGGGCAAGGAGCCAAGAGAGAGTTACGGATGAGTTGGGGTAGTAACTCGGTGTAGGTCATAGGAATTGGGTCGAAGTGGACAAACTTCCTTTCTTGGTTATTTGGTGGTCTTCTTTGGTTTGTGTTTGGATTTTGGGTCCATGGTTGAACTGTTTGAGGCGGTAAGGTAGGAGGTGTCTGGTATTGAGAATAAGATGGCATTTGGTGAGGTCTCATTGAGTGGTGAGGTTGAGGATGAGGAACGTGTGAAGTATTGGCGACATGGGGTAATAAGGCCGGGGATATGGAATTGGTGGTGTAGTGGGAAAATATGGGTGGTAAGGTGCAAAAGGGGTTTGGAAGGATGATTGATGGTTTACCGGTGTTTGGCTATATCTCCCTTGGGTAAAGTTTCTTTGGTCGAAGGTAACAAACATGAGTTTCTCCTTCTTTTTCTTTTTCCCATCGGGGCCTCTTGGCGTTAAATGTTCTGTCGAACTTTCAACGATCTTCCCACTTCTCATTCCTTCCTCAACTCTTTCTCCGATGATAACCATGTCCGAGAAATTTGATGACACACTCCCTATCATTTTGTCATAGAAGGGCGGTTGCACAGTGTCAATAAACGTGGCCACCATTTCTCTTTTCTGTCAATGGGGGTTCTACTTGAGCGGCCATTTCTCTCCATCGCTGAGCATATTCCTTAAAGGTTTCAACATCTTTCTTGCTCATATTCTGGAGCTGCAATCTATCTGGTGCCATATCAATATTGTACTTATACTGTTTCAAGAAAGCATCAGTCAAGTCTTTGAAACATCGAACATGGGTACGCTCAAGATGAGTGTACCAATTTGAAGCTGCCCACCAAGCTATCTTGGAAAAAGTGAATCGGCTTTGTCATCGTGAGCACACGAAGCCATCTTGCGGATATACATGGTCGATGGTTCTTTGGGCAAGTGGTCCCCTTGTATTTATCAAAATCGGAACTTTGAATTTCGGTGGGATCACCACGTTAGGGACAAGGCAAAGTTCAAGCATCAAGGAGACCGTAGCTACTTGCCCCTTCTATAGCTCGCAGCTCTCTTCTAGAGTTTCCAACTTCTCTCGGACCGAGAATTTTCAACGAGGAATTCAATGGGTTTTGTGGCATAAAAGTGGGGATAAAATGTCAGTCTTGGCAGGTTCCGTTGGCGGTGGTTGGGTTGTGTTTAAAGAGTTAGCGGTAGGGATTCTTTGCCGCAGTCAGGGGATTAGTCGCTTGTGGTGGTATAAAGCCGGCAGGTAAACCATATGGAGGAAGAAAGAAGGGGAATGGGTGCTGTGTTTGTGGTGTTTCATTAGCATTTGGCAGAGTAACCTGAGCTTCAGTAGTATTTGGCGGGTTTGGGATCGGTGTTACTGCTGACGTGCCATTATCAAGGGAATTTGTGGCCAATGGTGGTACATACCCTGGAGGAGGCCATATGGTGGGAATGATGGGACTTGAGTTCCTTGTGAACCGGTGACAGCAGGTTGAGTGGCGCTGTTTGGATAAACAGTCAGCGGCATCATAACTCCTTGAGGATTAACGCTTTGATATTGCAAAGGGGTTGGAGAGAAGCCAGGCGGGTGAAGAGGTGTGGCCGGGTGTCCTTCGTTTGTTGCTGAGGATTCCCATCCGTGTTCCTTCTATTCTCCATAGACTGTAACAGCTCCATCATCTTGGACATTTGCTCTCTAAGCTGGTTCACTTCTTCCTTCAGTTCTTCTTGCGACTGTCCATGACCTTTGATTGGGAGCGAGTCCTATAAGGGTGTTGTAGAGACAGTTTTTTTCTGTGGTCATATTATTTTATTATTAGGAATAATAAAATGCAAACTTAAGTAAAATGCATGCAAAGACATGATCCAATGAAGCAAACAATATCGATAAACCTCATTTATTCAAAGATAAAAGCTTCATAGGGAATTTCCTTTTACATCATGTTGATCATGCTACTCCTTAGGTCTAACTTGCCCTTATGTGCTTAAGATAGAAGAACAAGATGGAATGAACCAGACCATTTTCAATTTCCAGAAAGCCAACAAAAATAAAAGACTAATTTTGGTGATTTCTTTAGTGAAATTTGCCAAGAAAATTCAGTCCATCCTAACCCGGTCGAAGCTCTTGGGTTTCTCCTGGTATCAACTTAGCTTCCACTTCGAGAATCTCTCTTGCCCTTTTTCTCGAACGGTTGGAGATCTCCCTCACATTATTAATCACCACTTCAGCTTTCCGCTTCATGTCTTGACTTGCATTTAGGTAGAAGTCTTTTTCATTAGTCAAAAAAATAACATCATTTTCCAGCTTATTCTTCTGCTGATTTAAAATTTCAACTTCAGCCTTGTAACCTTCAAGTTGACCATCTTTCCCTTGAATGATTGCCTCAAGAACTTGACAAGTCTCTCTTAGCTTCTCTATCTCAATTTCCTTAGAGACCATTTTCCGTTCTTGATTTTGGATTCTCTCTCTCGCTATGTCAAGTTGAGTCTTCAAGGATCTTCTCTCAGTGGCCCACTGTTGACAAATGATTTCATATCCGCCCTCTGCTTCAGCATGATAATCAATAGGTTCATTAAACTGGTGCATTGGTGGCTCCGGGCCCTGTACCTTAGGAGCAAGAAACCCTTTCTTCCTACCAGCTTGCCAAATTGGGTAGTCTTCTCATTGTTTTGGATGAGGGGAGGCCAGGCTTTATACTTCTTACATCTTTCCAATCTCCAATGACCTCTTTGACCTTATGGTCGATTCCTTCATCATCATATGAGAATTCATATTTTGATAACCCATGAGTCATAGGAATGAATTGCAAGGATGCCATTTGCCTTCGGACCATTGCCGGAGCATAGCTCACTACTCCCCATGGACCAATAAGTGGAACCGAAGGCTTACTCCCACATCTGTATATGGTGTATGTAAGAGGAAACCACTTCGCTCTCCAAACCACTTCCTTCATCTCTGCAAAAAAACTGATCCATTGCCCCATCATCGGAGTTCGGGAAGGCCAATTATCACGACCATATAGCGAGAGCGGGTGTTTAGGTATGACAAACTGTTTAAGATCAATCTCCCGGGTGACCAAAGCATTTCAAGGTCGGTAGATGACTAAGCATCCATACAAATAGCGTTGATGCACATCCCCAAAATCTTCCTTTTGATGAATTTGACAAGAATTCAATGATCGAATTGTCTCTGCCAAGATTGGTGGGGCTGGGTGTACCCCATTGTCAATCTGCTCAAACAAATTGATTACGTGTCCATCTATCTGATTCTTTACTCTTGGGAATATTACCAACCCGTAAATAGCTAGGGCTAGTGCTACCAAACCAAAACTTTGGTCAACCTGAGTTTCAATAATCCTAAGCAGAAACTCGGAATCCAGGCTTCGTCCTCCATCCTTCATGTACCTATTCAATTCATTTGCCTGAACTCCTATGAGTTTGGACAACGTCCTTCTTGGCGTCTTCTTAGGGTCATGCGAGTATACTTTATCTTTGGGCATGTTATCTTTATTGAGCAATTTAGCATACTCCTCAATTGTTGGTACCAGGTCAAACTCTCGAAAAGTGAAGCATCGATATGAGGGGTCCCAAAAGCGAAGCATGGCTTTCAACATTTGGGTATCAGGAGCGATGAACATCGAGAACTGCAATATCTCCATATTTGTCATTGAACTCTTCCTGTCTTTCCATGTTATACCACACATTACGAGTCTTCTAATATCATTTTGCTCAAAGTCATGGCCTCTCATTAGAGGTGGTAAAAGAGTATCCCCGTGTTGCGTTGTTTCCTTCACTTACTTGAGCCCTTGCAGACTCTTCAATAACGTACCCATATACTTTCAAGAAATTTCGGACATTAGAGCTTTTTTCCTTTATCCATGTTCGAGGTTTACCGATATCTTTGCAAAATTGGACCACACATGCAAATGCAAAAAGAAAATTAATGTCTACAAAAAATGAAATAAAGAAAAGAATATAGACAAAAAGAATTTTCTCATGTATTAAAGGAAAATGATAATCTAGGCTTGGTACCTGTCTTTTAAAAAAATTCTATGGACCATAGTACCTCTAAGGGTATTTCAACACGTGAAAACTTTGGTTTTAGACCCCTATCAGACAAAAGGTCCCCAAATTGTCCCTTACTGTCACCAACACTTTGGCTAGCAAGAGTCCTCAATCCTCACCCATGATAGGCTACAAACGGAAAGAGTTCAATCTGAGTGAGGGATTTTCATGTGCCTATTCGGAGACCAAAGGTCTCTCAAAGCAACACTACTTCGCCTCTCTATCTAATCCTACAAGGTACCGAGCCGGGTATAGAGCTTGTGTGTGAGAGAGCATACAAAACTGTACAAAAATTTAAAAAGACTAAATTACCCCAACCCGCAAAAGCATATATACAATAACCACCAAAGAATCATCTACCCTAAGGTTTCAACAATTAAGCACAAAATATATACAAGTAAGTCATGTCAAAATGGATACAAAATAATGCCAGCAAATATTTACATAAAAATATCATATAAAATTTATTCACAAACAAGTAAGAAAACATAAATAAAGACAAAAAGGGGTAAAGTAAATAAATAAAAATTATTAATAATTTGCACAACTAACATCAACAGGCCTGACTCTCTAAAATTCCCCAGTGGAGTCGCCAGCTGTCGCAACCGAGATCGCGACGGGACGACCGAAAAAGATTTAGCGCATTTTGAAAATCAATGGAGTCGCCACCAATGTTTATTTTAATTGGGAAAACATTAGAAAAAACCCTTAAAATAGGCAAAACTGGTCTTTTGGAAAATGAGTTTGGGTTCGAGTCGACATGTGTAGGGAAGGTGTTAGCATCCTACACCGCCTTCCAAGAATCCAGATCTTAAGTCAATTGTGCAAATTTTAATAATATCAAATTTATTTATTTTACCCCTTTTTGAAAAGACTTTGTAACTATTTTATTTTATTTATTTTTTTATTTTTATTTTTTTTAAGGAAAGAAAAGAGAAATAACTAAATTATGAAAATTTATTTTTTCGGCTTGACGAATAGAAATCCTGCTCCTACGTATCCTCGGGTGCAATGAGAACTCAAAGTCACGTAGTTCTTTAGAAAATAAGTGTGGGTTAATTGATTTTAATTAAGAAGAAAAAAAAAAAAATCTTAAAAATAAATTTATTCGAAAATAAAACTAATCTTGCACAGAGTTTAGTTTATGTTAAGATTCTAGGCTATTCAATAAACTCTTATATATATATATATATATATATTATCTTTTTATACTTTTTTTTTTGTGTGCACTCTTTAATTTTTGTGTTTATATTTTTTTATTTTTTTTATTTTTATTTTTTGTTTTCATCAATATGCACCAATTTTTTTATTTTTTTTGCTGATGGGCTTCCTAAGTTACTAAATGGCCCAAGTAAAAGCCATCCCTTAAACTCATTTCAGGTTTGCTGAGAATCAAAATCAAATAAATGAGCACAAAGGGAAAGCTGAGTGAGAGTGAAGCTCAGACCAGGCAACAAAGTGGAGTAAATGACGCGGACGGTGGCTTCAAGGCAGGAACAACGACGACGCGGAGGTTTCTGCACTGGCGGCGCGCCCGGCTTGTGCGGTCCGATTCTGGTCTGCGGCGGAGCAGGATGGCGCAATGCGGCTGGGTGGTTTCAGATTCGCAGTGGCGCAGTGCGGCGATCGGAGTCCCGAACAAGGTGGTCTGTTGGTGCGCGACGGCGGCGAGGATCTGGAGGTCCTGGTACCGGTTCGGGTTCACGCTGGCGTCGTGTTCGCAACGTCGTGACTCCGGACTAGGCGGAACGGGCTCGACGGTTTAAGCCTGGCGAGGTGACGACGGCAAGGACAAGTTGCGGGTCGACGGCGTGTGGAACCTCGACTAGCTCGAGCAAATGCGCGCGTAGGTGGAACCTCGCATGCGGCGGCTCGGTTGTGCTGCGCGCGGCGGCGGCGCGGTACGACGACGGCACGTAGGCTGCTCGTGCGGCGGTCTTGTCTTTCCGCTCGGGTTGGGAGAAGCCGGTAATGGCGGGTCGCGTCTTAGGCGGCTCTGCTATAGTAAATCTATGGGTGGCTACGGTACTTTTTTCGGTTTGGTCTTGGCTGGGGGGTTGAAGAAGATGGTGAAGTTTGGTAGAGGGTTGATGAAGAAGATGGTGGTGATATGATGTTGGAAGGTTGATTGTGGGTGAGTTATTAATGGTGGCTCATGGTTGCTGGGGGTTGTGGGAAATGTTGTCTGAAGGATCTCTGGAGAAAATGTGAAAAAATGGATCCCCCCAAAATTAATTCCCCCCCTGGTATATGTACGTGAGTGAGTGCAGAAGAAAATGAGTGGGAGTAAGTGAGTGTGTGTGTGATAGTGGTGCATGGGTGCATAGTGGGTGGAAGAAATAATAATAAAAGAAAGTGCAGTGTGTGCTGGCGAGAACGTGAGTGAGTGCAGAAGAAAGTGAGTGGGAGTAAGTGAGTGTGTGTGTGATAGTGGTGCATGGGTGCATAGTGGGTGGAAGAAATAATAATAAAAGAAAGTGTAGTGTGTGCTGGTGAGAACGTGAGTGAATGCAAGTGAGTGGATGAAAGTGTGTGTAGTGAGAGATGAACAAGCTACAAAACAATTTTTTTTATTTTTGCACAAATAAGAAAAAGTAAGATAGAAAATAAAAAATAGTGTGATCACAACGTTGCAATTAAGCATCTTTTCACTAAAATATTAATCACTGATCAAGTAATAAAAATTTTATGGACAAAATTGGATATCAACAAACTAATATATTTAAACATAAAAACTAATTCGATTATAATCAATTATAATCGATTATAATAAAAAAAATTATATAATAATTAATTATTAAAATAATTAAACTTTTACAACTAAATCAAACACACACCAAATCACAAAGTTCATCCCTGCGTTCAAACTTTTGTATAATTATCATTTTTCATTAAATTAATGGGTCAAATTAATGATGTCAGAATTATGTAGAAAATATGGCACGAAGCTATAATTACCCCTAACGATGGGACACTGACAATGACTCACAAGGCAATTTATGCTAAATTAGCAGAGGTAATTAAAATCAAAATAATTCGAATCAAAATAATTCGAATCACCCAAAAAAAAAAAATCAGAATAATTCATAATAGCGAACATCAAAGAGGTAATCCTTGTGTGTTCTGTAGGGTACATTAAAGAAAACAAAATAAACAAAGACAATAGATTGGTCTGGTGTTTCATATTTGATAGTCATGTGGCATCAAAGTGCCAAATTCAAATTCTTCCACTAGTTGCCATCTTCATTTTGTACTCCCTTAACAGCTTGCTGCAATATTTAACCAAAAAAGTGAGTTTCATATTCTAATATTCAGTCTAAAATATATGCCAGTTAAAGGAAAAGAACAAAGCATATTGGATCCACGAAACAAGAATAGGTTAATCGATTTCTACTCATCACCTTAAAACATGACAAGGCGTACTGCACATCACTTGCCGATATTTGGTGGTGTAAAACAACTCTTAAGCTGGAATAAGCAAACACTGTTATCAGCCTCTTGCCTATTACATATTGTCCATAAATTGGAATAGTTATTTGACATGAATAAATTACTTCACATATAGAAAGAGACATTTCCCATAAACAACAATGAGCAAGCAGCAAGCAGCTGAAGATTTTGGAGGACATCAACATTATTCTAAGGAAATGTTACTCCTGTTACCAAAAATGTTATACAGAACAATTATTTCCTTTTTTTCTAAAAAAATATGTTTTGCATGTACATAATACATATCACCATTACAATTGCAAGTTCATCCGTTAACCTGACAACATAAGGAAAATACAATAATACACAGTGTCAAAATTGAAAATACTGTAATATCTGAGTGAATTCTAAGCTTAGGAAAAAGGTCCCCGTACATAAATAATATTAAAACTGATGCAAAGCTAGATTTCTCTAACATTTGAACAGTGATCAGATTATTAAACATTGCCACATTCATGGAAGAAATTATGCTGATAAAAAAAATTAGAGAAGATCAGCATGCTCATTTACTTCGGACATTTGGACACACAAATAAGGAGATACTTTTTTTTTTTTTTGACGTGAAGGAGATACTAGTTAACAAACAAAGAAACTAAAACATGATTTTAGAAGGATGCGTGATTCGTGGGAAAATTAAGTGAATTAATGTAAGTGCATAAACCGCAGTGAAACTCAGTACTAGACCTGGCTTCATTTTAAAATTAACAATTATTTCAATTATTTATAACAGACTGAATGTTGTTAAGGCAAATAAGACCTTGATAAGCTCTCTTGCATCAGAAGGATACCACGTTCTTCCAAGTCCTTGCATATCTTTCCTGCTGTAGTGTGTGAACCCTCTTCTATTTCAATGTATACCTAATATCAGGGAACCAAAAAAACTTAGCTGTTAGGATAACGATATATAAAGAATTGTCATTTATAGCACTTTCAATCTAACATAGTTATTAAGGATCTACACAAAGCTCTGATCCAGGGATAGCCTGAACTCACAAATACAGCATCCAAGTTGTTGGCACTTGGCATTATAGGCCAGGTAATTTGGACAAAAAACTAAGCAACAACAACGTAATCAAGACAGAATGGAATACTCGTTCAAAACAGAAGTAATCAGAGCAATAATGCAGTTCCACTAGCATAAACAAGTTACACTATATTAAATACTCACAATATTGGTCTCCACAGAACTGGTATCCACTCTCAGTCCTTTAATTTCATTCAATCCATCTGAAATGAAGGGAAAACATTATATAGGAGAAAAGCAAGTGAAGTTTAAAAGAAAAAGGTTTAAGAGTATAGAAAATTATAATTCTTCAACCAGACTAGGACTGCAAGGGCATCATTTAAAATTGTACAACATTTACCAGCCAAAAGTCTAGCTTTCTTGTGATCACTTTCAAGGTTCCCAACATTTTCTAAGGCAACAAGTGCAGCAGCACAAAGGATGCCAACCTGTCTCATTCCACCACCTAAGGTTTTTCGGAGCCGTCTAGCCTGAAAAAACAGATAAACTAGACTTAAACATCAACGTCTGTCAGGAAGAATGTAGCCGTTATTAATTTTACCCCCCAAAATTTTTCAACTACCTTGGCGATAAAGCTCTTGGAGCCAACAATAACAGATCCAACTGGAGCACCTAGACCTTTAGATAAGCAAACCTAATTCATATTTTCAAAGGAATCATATATTGGTTAACTTGATTATTATTCAAGAGGGTATAGAAGTAACAAAGTACAAGTTTGATTTGAAATACAACCCCGATATTCTTACCGCAAACAATACATACATCTATTTCACACCTCATCTAATATCATTCATCATACTTACTTTTTTCTATCACTTTCTCTCACTTAATCACACATCCTTAAAAAGAGTGTGTACAGCACCTACACCCCTAAAAGAGGTGTAGGAGTATATTTTTCCTTTGAAATAGGTAATAAAATTAGTCCTCCGAAACTTTCTTCAATAAGATAGATAAAACTGCCAATACCAAGAAGCCATACTGAATCTTAGGCCAAAAAAAAAAGAAGAAAAAGAAAAGCATACTGAAACTGAATCAGCTGCTCGGACAAGCCTATCCACGGGAACACCAAGTGCCTGAAAAACCAAAAATTTCTGTTAAGTGATTCAATAGTTGTTTGTATATGTTAGCAGGAAGGAGAAATAAAAAGGCAATAGAACAGGAACCGAAAAACTGAAAGCTAGATATGTAATAAAAGACATGATATTATTCCATTTCCCATGCCTCACACTGTGACAACAAGAAAAAGTGATAAACAAGAGAATCAGATTACTTACTGGAAAACACGCAGTGAAAAGGGTTAAGTACTTACTACTTAGGTCACTTCATACTAAACAAGTGCAGGAGTGACATGTAATCACTCAAATGGTAAGTAACTTTTTTCTTTCAACTTTGTTTCATTGTAATTCACATTGCCATATATCCATACTATTACTATATATGAAAGTAATTATGCACACAAATAAACTGCATCCAAGCACTAGGATAGGAGAAAGGAAAGTCACTACAGGGTTCCCACAGGACAACTAGCCCATTTTATGTGTGTCATCTCAAGCTTATATTGTGACATTGACAACCAACAGATTTCAGTATCCTCAATGCTCCACGTAGATACAAGGAGCTAAAAGTTGTTTGATCATTATGAGATTCTAGAAGTGGACATTTTAATAAGTATTGCAGCTAAAGATGTTTCTTTAAGTTGTGTTTAAAAGAAGTTCACATTTCCAAGCAGTTCTCTTTTTCTGTGAATAAGGCATCTTGGGAATAGCTGGTTAAGATAATACATTTAATGGAAAATAACAGCCAAGATCAGGATGCAAACAGGAGAAAAATTACTCCCATGACATCACTGAAAAGCAAGTGACTGCATTGGTCATTTCCAGCTGATCCATCTCAAATTACTATGGTGACTCACACAGTGGCCCTGAGGTTAAATAAATAAATAAATTCCCCGATATATTCACACTAGCAAAACACCTACGTTGGCATTGAACATTTCATTGCAGTTTACAGGGCTAGATCAAGACGTATGATTCTGTCCATTCTATGTTCATTATTGGAGATCTTTTGTTGACAGATATTATTTACACAAATGCATATATTCACTAAGGGAAATACGGAATAACGATCTATCTTTCCAGTAACTTTCATATAAAACTTTAAACAAATCATAAGTAAAACACAAATTTACTTACAACTGATGCGTTAAAAATACGCGCTCCATCAATGTGAAGCTTCAGTCCGTGCTTCTTCGAAACCTCTCCAACTCTGTCTGTATATTCAACTGAAAGGCATCTGCCACCAGAGCTGCATTAAGGAAAAAACTCGGTCATAATTGTTCTGTAAATTTGAATCAATTCAGAAAGGGAAGGGACTTTTAAAACCCAAAGACATATTAGCAAACTGCATGGGCATGAAATCATTCTAATGTCTGTGAGGTAGTGATTGCCAACAAGAGCAAACAACGCAATGAAGTGATTTCACTGCATTAAGAAAACAGAGCCTCATGCCTTGAGTAACATTGCTTGGGAACTGTCCAATTATTGTAGGAGAAATTCTAAGGTACTTTTGAGATTAATACTGGCTCAGAAGCCTAGAGAGAACTCTCTCAAATATTGAAATTTACTTCAATTCAATGATGAAATACAAAGAGAAATTGACCCTATTTATACTAATCTTAGAGGCCAATTTGTAGTGGGTAACAGTTGATAATGGAGAGGTTGGAGAGGTTAGGTTGGAGTGGTTGGATAATGGTTTGGATAATGGAGATGTTGGAGAGGTTAGGTTGGAGTGGTTGGATAATGGTTGGAGTGGTTGGATTATGTATCATCCTCCTTGGGTTGGACAGAACTCGCCCTCAAGTTAAGTTCTGTTTCATCGTCCAAGTATGGCAAAAGATCGGCGACGTTGAAGGTTGCAGAGACGTCATAGGTTCCCGGCCTTGTAAGCATTGTCGTTGATTTTCTGGACTATTTTGAATGGTCCATTAGCTCTAGGGGATAACTTGACATTTGGTTGATTTGGAAATCGTTCTTTCTGTAAATGTATCCATACTAAATCTCCCACTTTAAAAATTTGTTGTCTTCGATGCTTGTCACGCTGAGCTTTATATCTTGAATTCTGTTTCTTAATCCTTTCTCGGACCTGTTCATGCAGCTTCTTGATTTCTTTCGCTCTGCGTTCTGCATCTGCACTATACTATTGTTTATCCGATGAAGGGGTTAAGTCTAGCGGACTATGTGGACGAGTGTCGTATACCACCTGAAATAGGCATTTCCCAGTAGCTTGATTAGTTGAATTGTTGTAAGCAAATTCAACTTGTGAAAGGACAAGATCCCACTGTTTCAAGTTTTTATCGACAAAGCTCCGAAGTAGATTTCCTAAAAGCCTGTTAACTACTTCGGTTTGTCCATTTGTCTAAGGATGACTGGCACTACTGAATTGAAGCTTAGTATCCATCTTCTTCTATAAGGTTCTCTAGAAATGGCTTAAGAACTTTACATCTCGATCAGAAGTGATGGTTTTTGGAATTCTATGAAGACGAACAATGTCCTTGAAATATAAGTCTACAACTTGAACATCATCATTGGTCTTCTGACATGGAATGAAATGGGCCATCTTCAAAAACATGTCCACAACTACCATTATGGAATCCTTCTGTTGTTGAGTTCGAGGTAGTCCAAGGACAAAGTCCATGCTAACATCTTCCCAAGGTACTTCTGGAATGGGAAGTGACATATACAACCCTGTGTTTTGGCTTTTGGTCTTTGCTAAGTGGCAGACTCTGCATCTTTGAATATGTCTATTAACATCTCTTTCAAGCCTTGGCCAATAGAAATTCTCTTTCACTAAAGCCATAGTTTTATCTCGTCCAAAATGGCCTACTAATCCTCCATCATGGGCTTCCCAAATAATGGCTTCTCGTAGCGAGCATTGGGGAATGCATAAAGCCTTCCCTTTGAACAAAAATCCCCTATGCCTGTAGTAGTCTTGGGAGGATTGCAATTCGGCGGCATTCCAAAACTTTTGGAAATCAGGGTCATCTTGGTATAGCTCCTTAATAGTCTCAAAGCCAACGACTTTTATTTGGAGAGTAGAAAGTAGCGTATGATGCCTGCTAAGGGCATCAGCAACAACATTTTGAACTCTCGCCTTGTGCTTAAGTAAGAATGGATAAGGCTGTAGGAACTCACTCCAAGCAGCATATCTGCGACTGATGTTCTGTTGAGAGTTCAAGTGCTTGAGGGCTTCATGATCAGTATAAAGAATAAATTCCTTATTCAACAAGTAATGATTCCAATGTTGTAAGGCACGAACAATGACATAGAACTCCTTGTCATAAGTAGAGTATTTGAGTTTACCATTGTTGAGCTTTTCACTAAAAAAGGCTATAGGATGACCTTCTTGACTTAAAACAGCACCAATGCCAGTGTTGGAAGCATCACAGCTGACTTCGAACACTTGGTCAAAGTTTGGAAGGGCCAACACAGGTGCTTCAGTCAAACGATTTTTTAGCTCCTCAAAACTTTTCTGTGCTTGCTCTGTCCATTGGAACTTGTCTCCCTTTATGCAATCTGTGAGTGGGGCAACAACAGAGCTAAAATTTTTTATGAATCTTCTGTAAAATGAAACTAATCCATGGAAACTCCTTACATCATGGATAAACTTTAGGATAGGCTAGCTGTTGATGGCTTTGACCTTGCTTGGGTCAACTCGAATACCTTCAGCAGTGATGATATAATGCAGAAAAGTAACTTCACTGGTTAAGAAAGAGCATTTCTTCAGATTGACATAGAGTTTTTGTTCACAAAGAGTCTGTAGCACTTGTTGAAGGTGCTCTAAGTGTTCCTCTTTGCTTTTGCTGTAGATCAAGATATCGTCAAAGTAAACGACTACAAAACTACCAATGAAGGGTCGAAATACCTGATTCATCAGGCACATGAATGTACTAGGGGCATTGGATAACCCAAAGGGCATCACAGTCCACTCATATAGGCCATCTCTAGTTTTAAAAGCAGTCTTCCATTCATCTCCTGGCCTAAGCCTGATCTGATGGTATCCGCTACGAAGATCAATCTTGGAAAAGATGGCGGCTCCATGCAGCTGATCTAGCAAATCATTGAGCCTGGGTATCGGAAATCGATACTTAATGGTAATCTTGTTAACAGTTCGACTATCAACACACATGCTCCAACTTCCATCCTTGGATACTAAAATTACAGGAACAACACAAGGGCTAACGCTTTCTTGTATCAACCCTTTCTTCAACAGTTCCTCAACTTGACGTTGGATTTCAGCATGCTCTTGTGGACTCATTCTGTAAGCTGGTCTGTTGGGAATGACAGCTCCAGGAATAAAGTCAATGGCATGTTGGATGTCTCGCATTGGTGGCAGTTCATGCGGAATTTCTGTTGGTACATTATCTGGGAATTCAGCGAGCAGTTGTTCAATTTCTACTGGAAGAACAGTTTCTTCGTTTGATTCGAACAATAGAACAAAGCTCATGGTTTGGACTTCCTTTGCAGCCACCTTGAATTGTTCCTTTGTTACTAAAGATACCAATGGCCTGGAATCCTTCTTGCTTTCATTAAGTTCACTTGGTGGTAAAGGAGTTAACTTGACTTTTACTCCATCTTTGACAAAGGAGTATATGTTGGCATAACCGTCATATAAGGTGCGACGATCATATTGCCAGGGTCTCCCAAGGAGAAGGTGGCATGCATCCATAGGAATAACATCACACCGTACCTTATCTTGATACTTTTGACCAATGGAAAAGGTCATAAGGCAACGTTTAGTAACTCTCACTTCACTACCTTTGTTGAGCCACTGTAATTTGTAAGGATGTGGATGATTTTGTGTAGACAGCTCCAATTTTTCCACCATGTAGTTTGACACCACATTCTCACAGCTTCCACTATCAATGATAACATCACAAACCTTTCCTGCAGCAGTGCAACGGGTGTGGAAAATATCGTGCCTCAGCCAAGGCTCTTCCTTTGCTGTCATTGTGTATAGGCTTCGTCTAATCACCAGTGATTCACCATGATCAGTAGCGGTGAGCACTTCATCATACACTGGCTCTACCTCCTCTTCTTCTTTAGGTTCCTCTTGAGTTTCTTCTTCTTCAGATACTTCATACGCTTCTTCTTTGATGATGGTTATTGGCTCTTCGGGTTAGACAGTTTGAGACTATATGTCCAAATCCTTGACATTTGAAACATTTGGGGGCTCTAGGTTTATTGTCTGTGGTGGTCTTAGAAGGAGGTTTGTTTGAAGTACTAGGTTGATCAATTGGTGTTTTGTGGGTATAAGAAGAATTTTCATTGGGAGAAAAAGTTCGGTAAGAAGACCTTTTGGATAGTTGTCTCTCCACTCGAATGGCTAGACGAATGACATCGTCTAAGGACCAATATTGTTGGAGCTGAACTGGATGGGCAATATCAGTGTTTAATCCTCCAAGGTAACGAGCTATTGTTTGCTCTTCCCTTTCGTGGATGTCGCACTTCATCATCAACTTCTCAAATTCTCTAGTGTATTCTTCTGCAGGCAAATTCTTCTATCGAAGATTCTGCAGTTGAATAAAATTATCTTGGTAATAATGAGAAGGCAAGAATTTACAGGTTAGTTCACGACACATTTTCTGCCATGTCTTAATTTTGCTTTTCCCTTCACGCTCACGCTTCTATTTAAGGTTCTCCTACCATATGAAAGCATATTTCTTTAACTTCACAGCAATGATTTTTACCTTCTTTTCTTCTGGTATCTCTTTGTTCTCGAATACTCGCTCAACAGTTTGAAGCCAATCAACGAACTCATCTGGTTGGAGCTTCCCTTCAAAATCTGGAATTTCTACCTTGATGTCGTTGTTTCTAAATGATTGTCTTTGTGGACGACGACTTCTAAACGATGATGAATAACTATTGGATTCGTCATTGTCTGATGGTATGTGTCGTGCTTCTAATAGGGCTTGCTGTGTATTTACAGTTTCCTGTAACTGTTGGATTTGTCTCCTCAATTCTTCCATTTCAATTTCATGCAAATACTGTCTTCTTGGAGGCATTTTGTGAGTTAAAAATTGTTAAAGTACCGTGCAACTAGAATAGTGACCGTAGTCTGTAAACAACGCACCAGGTAGGTTCTCAAGAAAGAGAGGTGGGGTCACCAATGGACACACTTAAATACCAAGTCTTTCTTAACCAAAACTTTCCTAGATATGCACTTTCACACTACCACAATTTCATTCTAGTAAAAAGAATAATTTTTTCTGATGTGGAAGATCAGATGATACTGCAACCACATAGTATACTAAGAATTTTCTAATGAATCCGGCACCTTACAAAATATTTTGAGGCAATTTTGTAAATATGAGATGAAAATAGGAATTTTAGGGTTTTAGGGTCAAAATGGAATTTTCAAAAAGTATAGGGGTCAAAATGAAATTTTCAAAAGTATAGGGGTCAAAATGAAATTTCGTGAAATTTCGTATTTTGAGGTTTTTCGACCTTCTAAACACGATGGTGGCGTTAATTTTGCGAAAAAATGACCGCAAAGTGGAGTTTCAGGGGTGGAAGCTCTCTTGCACTTTGGATACCACCGGAAAACTCAAACTTTCCGTTGATTCTCACACAAACTCAATTCCGAGATCCAGAAACTAGCTCTGATACCAAAATGGCTCAGAAGCCTAGAGAGAACTCTCTCAAATACTGAAATTTACTTCAATTCAATGATGAAATACAAAGAGAGATTAACCTTATTTATACTAATCTTAGAAGCCAATTTGTAGTGGGTAACAGTTGATAATGGAGAGGTTAGGTTGGAGTGGTTGGATAATGGTTAGAGTGGTTGGATTATGTATCAAATACTCTCAAGGATTTGGATTAAAATTTGTTAAATAATATTTTAAATTTAATCCAACCACCTGTATAGTTAGGCAGTCCAAATGCTTGTATAGTGTATACTCTCAGAGTACATAAGAACTTAACCCCAACAATCAAAATATACCTTAAGGTTATAAATATTTGTAAACAAAGAGCCATTTTACAATTGGCATGATAAAATAACTTTTTTTTTTCGCAGGCAGCACAAATTATCAAAGACCCATTTATTAATGTAGAAAATGTAAACTATTGTGATATTAAGATCAATATGAGAGTGAAGCTAAAAGAAAATTTTAACAAAAAAAATTTGCTTACTTTGCATGAGTATTCTCCAAGCAAATAAGCCTGGTGGTTGGATACACTATCTCCCCCCTTGGATCTCTGATAGCAGCCTCAATCAAATCAATGTCCATGGTTCCATCATCATTATTCTTCACTGGTCTTGGATGTACCCCTCCAATAGTTGCAATGCCTCCATTCTCAAAAATATGGATATGGCAATTGTTTCCAAGAATAACTTCACTTCCCCTAATATCACAATGGGTAAGCACACTTATAAGGTTCGCCATGGTGCCTGAAGCAACAAAAAGAGCTGCTTCCTTGCCCATTCTCTTTGCCATCTCTGTTTCTAAGCGAAAAGCAGTAGGGTCATTGCCTAGAACATCGTCATCAACTTCAGCACTTGCCATAGCAGCTCGCATGGCTTCGGTTGGCTTTGTGACTGTGTCTGACCGAAGATCCACTATTCTAGTCACCATTTTCTCTGGAACTAAAACAAGCCAAAAAAGTATAATTCATTTGCCATGATCAGTTTCTCACCATTTCCATTTGGTACAAAAACAATTTCAAAAGAATCAAACCACCAATTTTATACAAACTGATGCTTACAGTGAAATTTCTCTGCCACCATTGTTAGATTAAAATTCAATAAAGTAAGAGGCCCTGGTAAATTATGGGGGGGGGGGGAGAAAGAACATAAAAAACCCAAGTTTCCTAAGGTACAAATGATCAGTATTTATCAAAATCGTAGCTTTCACAAAAATCTATAGATAAGAAATTATAGATGGAAGCAGAGTTCTATATATGGGTAGTAGTCTAGGCAATCCACGTTAAAAACCTTTAAAAAAAAATTGGTAAATTCCCAAGAATTTAGATGCTGAATTGAACAATTCTACAGAGAAAAAGCGAGGAAAAAAAGAATTCACCTAACCTTCCCCGCAAAATAAGAGGAGGGATGATTTTGAAATAGTCTCCATGAAATTCAAGCTAAAAAAAATACAAATAATAAAGAGAAAGAGTGAAATAGAGCATTACATGATCAAGCTCTTCTCTGAAGCGAAATTATTGCCCACTTTCCTATTTACAGAACACAAAATTCAAAAGATCATTAGAATCTGCAATTCCACATAGACATACAGTAATAGATAAGCTAATTACTCTCAAGTTAATTAATACCCAAAAAAAATCACAGGAAAAAGACACTAACTTGCAAAGAACATGAAACATGCAACGCAAACCCGTGAACTACTGAAATCAAGTTTTTTTTTTTTTTTGCCCACTTATTTTAGAACTTTGTACTGTAGTTCTTTTAGAAGTAGGAGTTTGCAGAAGCCAATTAGCCAAGCAGCTTTAAGATAAAAACATGGATTTAAACGAAAGCCAACAAGAAAGTTGATGTCTTTTTTTAGTTTTGTTTCATTTTCATCATATAAACAGTCAGTGGTTGAGAAAGGAACAGTAAGGTCGTGTCATGATGACTCTTAATTTAACAGATACTCCAACAAGAATGCAACTTTGCAAGTAACTCAAGTAGGATTGGGCTGTATCTGCAGCTTACACTTACTTCAAGCTCCCCAACTTTGCTAATGGAATAAACAAACACTAGTGAAGAAACGATCAGAAGTTTAAGAGAATTATATATAGGGAAGAAGAAAAGGACGATTTGACCAAGGAGTCCTTCCTTTCCTATTCATCTGTACTATGTAGCACTCAATTAATTGACAACCATAAACAGGTCAGACAACAAGTCACATGGGGGGTTTGCTATTACGTTTCACTTTTATTTAAATTTTTTTATTTTTATAACAAAACTCTTATTTTATTATTATTATTTTCTGGTATTTTATTATTTTTGTAACGATCGTGCAGTTTCCATGAATATCGCCAGCCATTCGCCTGCCTTTATAATATCCATTTTGTCTTTTTCCACTTTTTGAGAAACGCTCATCTTAAAAATTAATTATGCTATATCGTCATAATCAATCAATTTAATAATCCTTACCTGTCAAATTATTTTTTAAAAAAAAAGTATTAAATATTTTTTATTCTTAAAATATTAAATAACGAGTGCTATTAGGTAGCCTAATAACTCAAAATACGGGTGCAGCCCGGAAATATTAAAAACACCATTCCTGGGATAAAACCAACCGGGTTCTATAGTACTTTTTTTTTTTCATTATGTTTAAATGACAAATAATAGGATAAATAAAAAAAAATAAAAATAAGTTTTTATATTTAAAAGTTTTAAAATACATAAAAATAGAATGGAATATATAAAAAATTATTTTTTTTTTCAAATGTTTAATATTTGTTCCCTTTAAAATTAAGATAGAATGAAGAGAGTACATGTTTCGTTCCATTCCGTTAATGAATCTTCCAAACAAAGAGGAAGGGAACTATATTCCATTCCATTTCTTTCCTTTCTGATCCATTTCTACCTATTCCGTTCTGTTACGTTAATGAAAAAATATCCAAACACAAGATTAAATAAGTAATATTGTATCTTCATGACAAATACTCTCTCATCTTTCAAATGGTATATCCTTTTAACAAATCATTTTACACAATCTTAATTACTTAAATCCGTAAGTATTAAATGAAAAATTAAAAGAATTGTATGTCTTGATTAAAAAAAATCATACTTTTTTTGTTAAGTAATTAAGAGGACTTTTAAGAAAACTCATTATTAGGATATAAAATTATTTTAACTTAATATATTAAGTATTAAATGCAAGAATAAATTCATTTAATATCATAGGAACTTAAAGAACATTTAATGATTTTTTTAAATAATTAAATGATTATTAAGAGGATTAATTAAAATATAAAATTATTCATATTAAATACTTAAACTTTTTTATTTAATATTTTATATTTAAATAATTAAAAAGATGATAAGACATTGAATAGTTTTTTTATTTAATATTTGTTATTAAGTATTAGGAGAATCTTTTAAAAAGATATAACAAAAATCAAAATAATTATAAATATTTTTACTAATTCCCTTAATTATTAAATAAAAAATAAAAAATATTTTTTATGTTTTCAATATATTTTATGTATTTATTTTTTCGTTTAATATTTTCTGGAGAATTATCAAGAAGATATAACAACACCAATTACAATAACTAAGCATTTTTCTACTAGATGAGGTCGGTTACATAGATTAAATGAAGTCATTGTATCATATCATAAATCAAGTATTCAGAAATATCATTTAAATATAAATCTTTTTTAATCGTTTCACCTATAGTCTTTCTTGATATTTCTCGTCTTCTAACTATTGGACTATCTTTCACCTAATATACTCTTCTTACAAGGGCTTTTAAGGGTCTTATTCTTACATGTCCAAACCACCTAAAACAAGATTCTTCCATCTTTTTCACAATAAGTGTTATTTCTATTTTTTCTCTAATGCATTCATTCATAATCCTATCTTATCTTATATGGTCACATATCCATCACAATATTCTCATATCAATGATATTAATTTTATGCTCTTGAATTAAATAGTAGTAGATATCCTTTTATGGGGAAATGAAGAGTGAGAATGAACCAAATTAATGGCTACATTAAGGTGTTAGATGCTCAATAGGTAGGAATTAGAGATATGTAGAGAGATTAGTAAAATTCAATTCACACAAGAGTTTTGTTATATTTCTCTACAAACTTTTTTTAATAAATTTCTTAATACTAAATAAATAAAATATTAAAAATATTAAATAAAAAATAAATATATCTAATATCTTAAAAATATAAAAAATATTCAATATTTTTTATTTAATAATTTAAAAAATTAATAACAAGATTAAATAAGAACATTTAAAATTTTTCTTCATACAAATACTTTTCAACTCACTTTTTATTTTCTTATCTCCATCTCCTTTTCAGGTTTTATTAGAAAGCCACTTAAGTGTCCTATTAGAGCTCCTTTGTCAAGCCTACAAGGAGAGTTGTAGACCTTATCAACAAAATACAAAAAAAAAAATAATGACTCTTGAATATAAGCCATCAAGAGTAATAAATATGATCTTAGAAAAACTATATTAGGAGAGATTATTATAAGAAAAAGATAATCTTATATATTTTTTTGAGGTATATTATTATTTATATTATTTTTAAAAAATATAATTAAATTAGAAAAAGTGATATAAAAAAATATGTATAATAAATAGTATTAGATAAAATATAAAAATAAATGTATATATTATTTATGTAAGAATATAAAAGTTAATTATTATATATTCTAAAAATACTATACTATTTTATTAAAAATATAATACGTTACATTATATAATTATACATATCGTTAGATTAAAAATAAAAATTAGTATTTAGATCTTAGCAGTTGTTAAATTAGTAGGAGTATTACTCTTAATGGATATAAGTATTTTTCTGTGCAGGTCGCTAATAAATAATAGTAGTTGAAAGATGCAACGTGGTGGTGTGGTGGGGAAATTCTTTCACATACGTAACACTTTAAACTTTGCTATGAAAGTATTATAACATTAATTGGACGACACGAATTTTGTTTTTATGCTACGTCTAATATTTTATTAAATTAATAAATTATTTTTAGAGAAGATAAATATTTCTGAGTGTGGTCACATTTTTGCTAAAGATTAGCACAATGATTCAACTACAGCTAAAAGTGACTGGACGCCATCTGCGAGCTGATAATCGAGATTTCTTTGTACCATATTTTGTTGTTTTATTTAAGGACTTGCTAAATAGGATTAGTTCAAAAACATAAAAGACAACAAGTGAATCAACAATGTTTATTTCTACTATTGGCATGGTTATACACAAACAATAACGATGCTTGTATTTTTTGTTTAAATATACTAAAAAAATAGTTTTCCTGAAAGCTTGTAAGTTATGTTTTTTAATAATATATTATTATGCGTTGATAATTTTTAAAATACGTTAATAATTAAATTATAAATTGATAAAATTGTTAGAAAATTACAATAGCCTTTTCTTGAAGTATGGTTAAAAATGAAATATCTCTGTCCTAATTTTAAATATTAAAACCTTCTCTGGCATCAAATGGCGTTAATTTTACCATAATTTTTTTATATAAAATTTTACTATATAATTTTTAAAACTGTCATCTTCTGGATCTCAATTACTGGTATTAGATAGTTCAGTAGAACAGGGGGCATTAAAATTTGGTTTAGGTTCGTTTCTAGGCCTTAGCCTTCAACTAGGAAAGGCCAATCTTCGAGCTCGTCTTTAAACTCTGAAGTGCATTGTTGTGGCGGAATGATGTGCTATACCTTATATTTTGGATTGGGTTACGGAACTAAAGAATTGGAGTAACTTGATCCGTTAGGTTGGCACTCGAGCATACAGTATACATGAAGCAGTCCAAACATTAGACATAACGACATATACAAATTATGATCACATTTCGTACAAGCAGGTAAATAAGGACAAAAGGGTAGTGATTTTTGTAATTTTGTCCCCATGATACTGTCATCACGATTTCATGTAGTAGCATTTGACACGGGCTGAATGTTCAAATGCCACATACCCTCACACGCTCATATAAATACAGTAAGCTGGAGAAACCATATATGAGCTAATTCCAAAACCCAACCATACTCTTCTTGTGCACATATTGACTTGAGTGTTGGAGTATCTTTTACAGGTACCTACTCCCTCACTCATTGATGTTGTGGTTGCATTACAGAAGAGTTCATCTTTTCATACCTATTCAAGTAACCATCAGAACTCAGTTTTGAACATTTGCGCCTTCAATGGGAAAAACAATAAATTCATACTCCCAAAACCACCTTAAAAGACTCCCCCTACTATCACCACCATGGTGAACACAAGAAGGAGACAGACATCAACCGACCAGAGTCAGGCCTCCACCGCGCGTAACCTTCCTTCTTCGATTTGCCGTTAGATGTCTAGCCCTACGACTCATCAGTCAACTTTGGAATTGGTCATAGCACGCCCGAAACCTAGACAAGATGGACATGAGACTCCTTTCATTGGAAAGAATCTCTCCCTCATTCCCTAAGAATTCTGACGAGGCAGCGCCTTTCCCATCAGAGAGCACATCCTGGAGACGCTGAGCAACGGGTGTTAGTGCCACAACGCTCCAAAAATCGAGTGGAGAATGAAGATACTCGCGTCGAACTGTTAGACCATTTGTGTATCGCAAGTGCACGGGGTTAATACGATCTGAAGTAAAAGTTCGTTCCCCACGAGGACAAGGTTTCCATTACTAAGTAAGCAACCAATACTCGGTAGATTCTAGTCAAGGACATATAAAATAAAGGAAAGCAATTAATCTAAATCTAAACTACCAAAGCAATAACATAGAGGTTTGGAAATCATTCTTCACTTCCTACCATACTAATGATATGCAATCCTTAAAAGAACATCAATGCTTAGTTAGTTTAGCTTGAGAATACTTTATCACCATGTCTGGTCGATCAACCCCGGTGTCATTTACCTAATCCACTATGATGGTTGCATGAGGACTAGTGTAAACTCACTAATGAACGATTTATTCTCAAACACACGCTAATACATGGCTAAAAGGTATATTTCTATCCAGGTTAGCGAATCAACTCATCTAAGCCAATTGAACTCGTCAAACATGCATCAACCATACCATGTCCATCTCCACAAATCCCTATGTCTAGTTCATTTGCATCAATTAAGATCATGCAATTGTTGATCAAACGTTAAGATGTCTAGAACAAAGCTAAACATCAATACTCAAATTCATACATCATCAATAATCATATAAAGATCCAATTTCTTTTTTAATCAATTGAACACGAATTGGTGCTCAAAAGATAGAGCTCGGGGAGCAGAGGAAGGATGCCATTGATGAGATCCTTGAAGCTTGAATCCTCTTCCTTAGAGAACCTCCAAGATGGGCCTCCAATCACATGAACTTGTAGCTCCTCTAAAATCTAAAGCTATCTACGGAGCTCTCCAAAACTCCATTTACAAAAATCTAATAAAATCTATTTATAGACTCAACAAAACAGGGGCACGCCGCGGCATTGATTTGTCCACGCCGCGACGCGTGTCAAATTAGGTTACGTACGCCGCGGCATTAAATCCTTGCCTTAAATTCTTCCCCCGACTTTGGATGCAGAGGATGTCATGCACATCATTCCATGCCGCGGCGTTGAGTGCGAAGTGCTAATTTGGCAACGGGTGCTCCACATATCATCTTGTTTGGTGCCCAAATCAACGCACTCACAAAAACATCGAAAGGTGGAGAATGAAAAACCTTCCAACTATGATTACTTTAGTGTCGAACCAACTCGAACCAACTCGAGTAATGAACACCATCTTAGGAGGTTTTGCAAGCGGCGGTGATTCAGCAAATGCCAGGAAAAAGACCCTCCAAGCATTGATGAATGTAGCGTCCTTCACTAAAATTAAGACCGACAGACGGTAAAAAAAATCCTCACCGATCACGTTTTCTGATGAAGACTACAAAAACATCATCCCAGATCACGATGACCCCATGGTCATCACTGGAATCATCATTAACGCCGAGGTCCGTCGGATGTTTGTGGATCAATGGAGTTCAGCAAATACCATGTTCCTGGACTTGTTCAACAAGCTCAGACTACCAAAGGAAGAATTGATCCCGTACACTGGTGAGCTGATTGGGTTCACTGGTGACAAGATCTCTCCGGTTGGATACATCGAGGCTCACTTGACTCTAGGGAAGGGCCCCCTTTTCAAAATCGTCAAGGTAAAATTCTTGGTAATTGACTGCTTTTTAGTTAATAACATCATACTGGGTCGTCCTTCACTCAACACGTTTAGGGTGGTGATCACCACCCCCACTTAGCTATAAAGTTCCTGGACTAACAAGACAGGGTAGTAACCATCAAAGGAGACCAAGTGATAGCGTGAAAATGCTACAATGAAAGCCTAAAAATTGCCAAGAAACCACGCACCATGGACCGGTGTGATGATTTGACTTCGATCACTGTGGATGTAGCCAGCAACCTCTTGACCGAGTTGGACGTGCGCGAGGAAATCCACGGTACGCGTTCACAACATGACGGCGAGCTCCAATCCCTTCAACTTAGTACCAAGCCAGATCAGGTGACCAAGATTGAAGGCCAATTCAGTCAAGAGAAGAGGTCCCAGGTGATCAAGATCTTGACAAGAAACAAAGACTTGTTCGTCTAGACTTCCACTGACATGTCAGGTCTAGACTCGAACTTTATCTGCTACTGACTCTCTATTAAGAAGGATGCCAAACTAGTGGCCTAACGCAAAAGGAATGTCAAACCTAAAAGGCAAGAAATAATTCAAAAACAGGTGAAGGAGCTCTTAGACGCCGGGTTCATCAGTCTCCTACACCACTTAGCTCTCCAACTTGGTCTTGGTCAAGAACGCCAATGGGAAGCAGCGTATATGTTTCGATTACACTGACCTAAACAAGATGTGTCCAAAAGACCCTTACTTGTTTCCCAACATTGATAAACTAGTTGACAACTCATCCGGATTTAGGCTACTCTCCTTCATAAACGCCTACTTCGGGTACAATCAAATCCCCATAAACCTAAAAGATGAAGAAAAGACTGCCTTCATCATCGAGATGGGGACCTACTGCTACAGGATCATATCATTCACACTTAAAAATGTCGGGATAACTTACCAAAGGATGTTGAACAAAATCTTTGAAAGGCAGATTGGTAAGATGCTAGAAGTATATATTGATGATATGATAGTCAAAATGACGCACGCTAACAGTCACGTCAAGGACTTGGAGGAAGTATTCGCTGAGGTTCAAAAGCACAACATGCGACTGAACCAGGAGAAATGTGCCTTTGGAGTACAAGCTAACACAATTCTAGGGTTCCTACTAACAAACCGTGGAACTGAGGCCAACTCGAAAAAATGTCAAGTCGTACTCAACATGCACAACCCTCAGTCTAACAAAGAAGTTGATAAACTTATATTTTATAGTCTTAAACCAGATGAATTATGGTGGTTTGCTTATATTTTAGACCTATCTTATGCTTACTCGATTGATTTTGGCCACTATTTATAAGTTTTGGTTCAAATTGGGTTTAGTTGAATTTTTCAGCATTGTGGTAATTTTACAAAGTTTATGTATTTCGGGTAAAACGTAAGTTATAGACATTTAAAAATTATGAGCTTTATCTTTTAGGAAATATAAGAGGAAGATCTACAACTTTGATAAAGAGCTCCAGAGCTGAATAAGATGTCTAGTGGGTCATATTAGGTCTGGAATTCAGAACAGAGATGTTGTCGCTGGAAGCTGAGTAGTTTGCAAAGATTGGGTCATATCTTGGACTATAGGAGTCATATTGAGGTGATTCCAATGGTATTAGAAAGCTAAGACAAAATCCTTCAATTTTCATAAAGATCACTTATCCATAATCCAATCACTGAGCGATTGAGGAGTTAGACACAACCGTGTCTAACTTGAAAAACGCTTCTAGTAAGCTCACACGGCCCTGTCTAACTTCAATGAAGCTTCTGTGTGGGAGACATGGCCATGTCTCTCCTTTACCTCAAAATTACATTATTTTTTAAGCTCACATGGTCGCGTCGAAGGGAGACACGACCGTGTATTTCCTCCTAATGTGGAAAAAAGGAAGTTCCCCCTCCTCCAAATCATTATAAATTGGGCAAAAGCACCAAACCTAAGGAGACTTTTTAGCTAGAGACTTATGTGACGACAGGTTTTGAGAGGAGAAACGCAAGGATTAAGAGGCGAAGGCTTTGAAGGCAAGAGCAAGACTCTTTGAAGATCAACCATTGAAGTTTTTTTCTCCATCTCCATATTCCCATCTTTTCTTTTTTGTTTATCAATTATAGTTGTTTCTTTAATCCTTGTTCTTGTTTGTGTTACAATTGCCATGAGCAGCTAAACTCTTTTTTCTTGGATTAGGATGAAACTCTCTATTTCCCTATTATGAATTATTAATTTGATTCTTTGTTAATGAAATTATTGTTCTTGATTCATTCTTAGTATGCTTAATGCTTGTGGTATGTTGCGCGCCATATTTACATGATCTTAGGCTTTAGGTGAATGATCGAAAGATGAAATCTAATTGCTTGATAATCTAAGAATTGAACTTAGGAATTGAGATTTAGACATAAGCTTAAATCCTTCGAGGGTTAAATGATTGTCATAAATCTTAATGAGTTAGAACTTGAATTAATTGCTATGAGAATGTGATTGATGAAGTTTTAGCACGTTTTTAGTGCCAAGAAATTGAACTTTAAATAATTTAGGATAAATCGCCTTCAAGAATATAATTGAACATTAACAAAGATATTATTACAATTTATCGTATGGGGTAGTATAGTGGATTCCGAGTCGTAAGCCTTTAAATCTTTGTTAAATCTCATCTTTTCTAGTTTTAATTGTTTACTTTATTACTTTATTTTTCATCTTAATTTTAAAATAATTTTCACTATTACTTTTGTTCGCTTAAACATTCAAAAATTACCGTAAGAGTTAGTAGTCAACCGATCCTTGTGGAAATGATCTTATTTTATTACTTGTACCATCCGTGTGGTTGTGGAAAATTCATAACAGAAGTGCAGCAGCTCACAAGCCGGATCGCTGCCCTCACACGTTTCCTGGCCAAAGCCGCTCAAAAGTCCTTCCCCATTTTCCAGACTTTTAAAAAAGGAAAAGAACTTTGAGTGAACACCAGAATGTGAGGTTATATTCCAAGAGCTGAAGAAAATGTTGTCCACTCTGCCTATCTTGACAAGATCGGACCCTGGTGAAATATTGTACATTTACCTCTCTTTCATCAATGAGGCGATTAGTTCAGCTCTGATAAAAGAGAGAAATGAAGGTCAGAGGCCGGTTTACTTCGTCAGTAAAGTCCTCCAAGGCCCTGAAATCCGTTACTAAAAAATTGAAAAGCTAGCCTTGGTACTAGTAATCACTACGAGAAAGCTGAGACAATACTTCGAATGTCACCTCATTGTGGTAAGGACAGATCATCCAATCAGACAAGTACTACATAAGCCAGATCTTGCAGGAAGAATGATCGCCTAATCGGTAGAGCTCTCCGAGTTTAGGATCACCTACTAGCCGAGACCAACTATAAAGGTTCAGGTATTATTCGACTTCCTGGTTGAGCTCACCCTATACTTCGATCATCCTAGGGCGCATTCTAGGACTATCTAAGTCAATGGATCCTCAAATCCCAAAAGGAGTGGTGTTGAAGTCATATTGGAAAGCGACGTCGGCCTCATACTGGAACATTCGTTGAGGTTCGAGTTCCCTGCATCCAACAACCAGGCCGAGTACGAGACGTGCATAATGAACATTAACCTGTTCAAGGAAATGAGAGCCAAAGATATAGTCCCATGCAGTGATTTGCAACATGCAATAACTCAAATAAAAAGGGAATACTAAGCCAAAGAACCCCTATTGTAGAAGTACTTAGCTAGAGTTAAAAAATTGATGGGGAACTTCGACAACGTTAGAGTGAAGCATATCCCAAGGGAATGAAACTCCAAGGTCGACATCATGTCGAAGCTTGCCAGCACCAAAGGTCCAGGAAAGAACAGGTCGGTGATTCAGGACACCTTACCCTTCCCCAGTATTGCGGATGATAAAGTCCTTTTACTAGAAGGCGAAGAAACCTGGATGGCTCCTATATTAGCCTACCTTCACAGCGGCACACTCCCTAAAGATCGAAAGGAAACCCAAAAGATAGTACTGCTAGTGGCCTGGTATACCATTTATGACAATTAATTATACCATCGAGGTTTTTCTTCTCACATCCTTAAATGTCTTGGCCCTAAGGAAACAGAGTATGTCTTGACTGAGATCCATGAAGGAAGCTCAGCACACCACTTAGTGCAAATCCTTAGCCCGAAAGGCACTGAGGGCAGGATATTATTGGCCCACCATGGAAGCCGATAACAAAGATCATGTGGAAAAGTGTGACCAATTCCAGTGTCACTCAGATGTCTATGCAGCACCACCAAAAGAATTGTCAACAATATCGATGCCACGACCTTTCTACCAAGTGGGGAATTGACATATTAAGCTCCTTCCCCCAAGCACCAAGGCAAGTCAAATACCTGGTAGTGGCCATTAATTACTTCACCAAGTGGATTTAGGTAGAACCAGTGGCCACGATCACCTCCACGCGAATCCAAAAGTTCATCCACAACATCAGCAGATTTGGAGTCCCAGAGTCGATCGTCACTGACAATGGAACCTAATTCATTAATAAGAACTTCAAAGATCTCTTGGCCAGACTCAAAATTAAGCAGCACTTCACTTCGATTGAGCATCAAAAGACCAATGGGCAAGGCGAGGTCGCCAATCGAGTTATACTTAAGGAAATTAAAAAGAGACTTGATAACACCAAAGGAAATTGGATGGAGTAACTCGATCATGTCTTATGGGCATATCGAACCTCACCACATTCCACCACGGGCGAGACCCCCTTCAAGTTAACCTATGGTTGCAAAGCCATGATCCTGGTGGAAATAGGAGAGCCTAGTTGAAGGAAACAAAGTTTCACTGAAGAAAACAACTTGGACTTCATCCGAGAAGAACTCGACCTTCTTGAAGAACAACACCATGTCACCCACATCTAGGAAGCAGTCCTTGAACAGAGGATCACTACGCGGTATAATTCCAAAGTGATCACGCGTCAGTTCAACATTAGTGATCTTATGCTACGTAGGGTGGACATTAGGGCGAGAAACGCGAGAAATGGGAAATTTGCTCATAACTGGGAAGGACCTTACAGGGTTACATCCAAAACCAACACAGGAGCTTACACTTTGGAAACCCTCTCGAGCAAGGTAATAAAAAACTTATGGAATGCTGACAAGTTAAGGAAATATTATAGCTGAAAATGATGTTAAGTTATCACTCTTACTATGTAAGAAGAACATTCTGGCATCAATAAATCAATCATCTCTTTACAATCATTGTGTTATCTCTAGGCCAGCACCTCGGTTACAACCCTAGGTCCCCGAGTACTCCAGCTCAATAATGTCTACAACCAATATCTTGGTAAAAACCTAGAGTCTCCGAATACCCGAGCCTGTGACAACCCACAAGGTCACCACACCTTAGTGAGGCTCAAAAGGATCAACTGTTCCGGCATCTTTATATAATTGTTAAACGAGGGAAGCCACTTGAACACCTTTCAAGGTCAAGCAGAGCATCCAAGGATTCTTACTTGTACCGATTTGAGCCTAATAAACCTACTATAGTTTACAGAGGTTAAACGTATATCTACTTGATGGTTAGATAGGGAAATCCACTTGAACATCCTCCGGGGTCAAGCAACGCATTTAAGGGTTCTCATATGTACCTTTATGGTCTTACCTTAACATATAAACCCACCATAGTTTACAGTGGTTAAGCGTAATTGATCGTTGCTTAGGATCATGGAACCCGCACCTAGAGGCTTCTATGTTACGTAAATTCAATGAACCTAACTACCGAGATTCGAGCTTTAGACTTATCTTGGCTGACAGAACGAGTGTTCATCCAAAATTAACGAACCTAACCACCAAGACTCGAGCTTTGGACTCATCTCGGCTGGCAAAACGAGTGTTCGTCCAAAGTCAATGAACCCAACCATCGAGATTCGAGACTTGGACTCATTTCGGTTGGCAAAGCGAGTGTTTGTCCAAATTCAACAAACCCAACCATCGAGACTCAAGTTGTGGACCCATCTCGACTGGCAAAATGAGTGCTAATCCAAATTCAAGCACCAAGATTCGAGCTTTGGACTCATCTCGGCTAGATAAAATGACCATTCGTTACAATAAATTCCAAGACCCGGCTTTGAACCCACCTCAGAAGCGTTAAAGCAAAATAAAGATTCACTGGATCAAGACACAATGACTATTCAAGAGAAACAAGTTTTCATTATTCACATTTCATACATCATCTACTTTACAATGGGAACCTATGAGCTACACTTGACCAAGAATGCCCACTGGAGAAAAGCCAAGAAGGTAGCCTAGAAAGACGATGATGATCAGGTATCGATCGCGACTACCTCAATGGCTCCTCAAGATATGCTTGTCTCTCCTCCCTCGGGCAACATGATGAGATTGCTTAACTCCAAGACGCTTTTGTACATCAAACTGCACACATATACATCCAAAGCACAGAAGCAGATGAGGGACGTCAGTGAAACCTCTCCACGCCTCATAAGAATTACAACATAAGTCATGGGCCATCTCGACAAGAGAAGGAAATTTGTCTACTCACGTATATGCCCGGAAAAAAAGGCTTCCGTTGTCCAGATTCGTGCTAACCGAGCAATCATTTGGCCTTCATTAGGCCATTATGCTTGGAAAAAAAAGGTCTTTGCTAGAAGAATATGCAAGGTAGAAAGCAAATACCTTTAAGGATTTGGAAAAAAATAGAATATGGTCTTAGAAAAAGATATGACCTATCGGGCATCCAAAAGAAATAGAAAAGGAACCATTTTTTGGAAAAAAACTCACTCTCAAGCATGGGGAATGAAAGAAACAGGTGATAACCCCACTACAAACATTCCTTATTTATAAAGAGAATAAGGTATTGTGATTGGCTCCTAAAAAGGTGAATTAGCTGCACGTTTGAAGCCACGTTTAAATACTTCCCCCTTTGCTATTGGCCACAAAGGCAATGAGCTGTTGGCCACAAAGACAGTGGGTAGTTGGGAAGCAGCATGAAACTGCTATTATCATTAACGCGATTTAACTCCCAATAAATACGAAGCAGTAGTTCCCAAGAAAGTGCATACAAGTACGAACCGTTGAATTGAAACAACCAAAACGATAAGACACAGAACGATTAAAATTGAAGCGACGTGTGGCGTTCCATAACACCTGACTAGGATCTCAGACCCTTGAAGAGCCATAACAGCGTAACAGCATCTCGAGCCTCGATCCAAACCCATATGAAATGATTTAAGATCCCGCCAGCTACATATGAGGGCAACTCATTACATACCCTGGGCAACTCATTACATACCCTCTCAGACAACGGAACAATGACGTAAGCAAAGCAATCCAACTCGAATCCTAGTCTTACTCATCAGCACCGGGAACCTATTACAACACATCACGAACCTCGGCCCTTTGGGAAGAACATCGCGAGATCTGATATCAATATTACTACACAGATCCCTTTACTCATCACGCATTATTTGCTCCAGATGAATTCATATCTCGACACTTTGTTGTCTCACCAAAGCGTCGAGCTGTGGGCAACTATTCTGGACCGGGTTACAGACCCAAAGAACTGGAGCAACCCGACCCGCAAAGCTGGCACCCAATCATACAGTGTGCCTAAAGCAGCCCAAACATTAGGCTTAATGACAGGAACAAATCATGATCACATCTCGTATAAGTAGGCAAACAAGGACAAAGGGGTAACAATCTCTATAATCTTGTTTCCCATGATCGTGTCACCACAATCCTAGGTAGCAGCATTCGGCATGTACTAAATGCTTAGACACCACATATCATCACACACTCATATAAATACAGTAAGTAAGAGAGACAAAATATGAGCTAATTCCAAAACTCCATTATACTCTCCTTGGACACCTAGTGACTTGAGTATCGAAGTGCCTTTTGCAGATACTCACTCCTTCGCTCGTCGTTGTTGTGGCAACGATTTGGAGGAGTTCATCATTTCATATCTATTCAAGTGACTCTTAGAACCCAATTCTGAACACCTTCAAAGGCTGTGTCCAAATTAAGGGTAATGGCAACTTTGTGAGAAGAAAGCTAAAGAGATTTTTCTTGTAACCTTTAATTTTTTTGAGTGTTGATGTCCCTTTAACAATTAATAATTAATATTTTTTTTAATGTATCTCACTTATTAAAAATATAAATATAAAAAAATATTTATATATTTATATTTTAATTAAATAAAATACGTAATAAAACATTTGTTATTAATTGTTAAGGGTACTGGTACCATCGTAAAAACAAAGAGTATAAAAAAAATCTTCACTTCAAAGCAAACTTCTAATTGGTCTATTCCGTCCATAACCACCTCATTGTTGAACTTTTCTTGGTCAATTTAAGTATGCTTGAACTAGTCATTGCTCAATTTAAGTAAAGACTAATGACTAACGAGGTTGCAAGATTCTTTTTATCCTTCTCCTTCTTCGGCCTGATTCTCTTGAATGGAAGTAAAATTGATCCCTTAAGTGCCAGACTACTGATTAGAGCTACCACTACCTCTTCTTAATTCCCGACGTTCAAAGGGAGAAATTCTTTTATAGACTTTACACAACTTGTTTAGATAAAACCAATAAAACACAGCGGGTGTTATGGTACATTCTCTTATTTTTTGTGTACTATACATCTTTAATTTTATATGTTATTGTAAGTTTTATTTTAAGTAATTTTTTTTTTTACTTCTTAATTTTTTTTGTTATTTTTTTATATATATCACCATCACTATTATTGTCAGCCGTCAACTCCACTGCCAGCCAGACACCATCCATCGGCCATCATATATTTTTTTTTAGATTATACTGTTTATTTTTTTAAGTTATATAATCACAGTAAAATAATATTAGTTAAAATAATATTAGTTAAAATTATACTTGTTCTTATATTTTTTCATAAATAATTACATATTTTTCTACAGATTTTAATTAAGTAATATTTACACAATAAAATCTGTAAGAGTGTGTTTGGAATATAATAAAATAGGAAATGATTTGATTTGTAAATCAAATTTAATTAAATTTTGTGTTTGGAATGTTAAAAAATAAGAAATGATTTGATTTCTAAAATCACATGGATTTCATTCCTTTTGTTTTAGAAATTCCATCAATTTTGATAAAATTTGTTAGGATTTGATTTGATTTGAAATGAATAGACTATTTTATCCTTAATAACTACCTCTAACCACCTCTCATAAGGGTTAACATGTAAAATAATAAAATCAAATCAAATCAATTCTCATTTTAATGAATTCTAAACACAAAATTTGATTTATAAATCAATTCAAATCTTTTTTTTTTTAAAAGTTCCAAACACAAAATTTGATTTCTAAATCAAATCAAATCAATTCAAATTAAATCAAATCAAATCATTTCCTATTTTTATTCATTTCAAACACAACCTAAAATTTTTAGGATATCGCTATTTATTTATGAAAAAATATAAAAATTAGTATAATTTTAACTAATATTATTTACATAGTTGTACAACTTAAAAAATAAATAAATAGTATAACCTGAAAAGGTGGTGCCCGGATGGTCATCGAACTATAGCTAGCGATGGTCGGACTGTCGCCAGTGGTGGCCGGACAATCGCCGGATGATACCTGACAATCACCAAACAATCACCGACAGTGGCCATTAAAGGCAGAGATGTGGTAGTGATAAAAAAAATTTAAAACTAAAAAAAAATAAAAAACAACAAGTTATAAGTCATCAATTTTAACTATTAATATATTTTTCAATACAATAACAGTCAAGATTAATAAGATATACCGTATACTCTCCTTTAAAAGACGCACTTTAAAATTCATATATTCATAAATAATTTTTATTTACTCAGGGCATACAATCTTAAGGGCCCTCACCCACTAGTTCAAAACTTTTGCAAGAGACCCCACCTTTATCAGAGTCAGACCGCACTTTTAGCCGGAAATGCCTCAATTCATGGCAAAGGACAAAAAAAACATGACAACAGATAATCAAAATAAAAAGAAACTCAGTTTCAAAATAAATTTATTAGACTGCAGTTTAAACTGAAAATGGCTCAACTCATGGCAAGAGACCAAAAAAACATTGACAACAAAACAAACAATCCAATATAAAAGGACTATGGACAAAAGAAACAAAATTACCCGATACAATAAAAGTTTATCGAGGGTATGGGCATGGCGGATGAAAATCTAATTCATTGACAAAATCCCATGACATTTTCAAATGTGAAAGAGCACATTACCAACATCCATTTAATGGAACCCAAGAGGACAAAATTTGACAAAAATACAGGCAATCATCTCAAAATGCTCATACAATTTATCGGTTCATCATTCATCATATGTTACAAACTTTTGGGTGGTGATCATCACAAAATCTCAGTATCAACCCAACCTATCTTTAGTTAAGATACTTTCCAATAAACAAGGACTCATTCTCCATGCAATTTATTTAGTTAAAGACCCATGAAATCTGCATTGAGAAACTCCCCAGCTTAATGTCTCCATGCTTCAATATCAGAACAAGCTGTGCAGTCCCTAGCCTAATTTATCTCCTCCCCTTTGCCATCAGCAACTTGCATCTCATCCCTCTCATCAAAAGCAGTGGTTTCCTGTATGCTGTTATCATGTGAGTTAGCAGCTTCCACAACTACATATTGATCCTCTCCCTCAATGCTACTTATTTCCACTGCAGTATCCATGTCTAGTGTGGTCTCTACATTGTCAATATGACCGTCAATGCTGGTACCTTCCACTTTTCCAATGTCATCCTCCGCAGCAGGTGTAGCATCTGCCAATTTAACATCAGTGTCGGGTATCATTTGCTTTTTATCAGAACCCACGTCCATGTCATTTTTGGGGCTAGAAGAAGCCTGGTCTTGCACAATGTCTACTTGCTGGTCAGCAGTTCCATCATGAGATGGATCAACTGTTATAGCACTTCCATGCTCCACTGACTGAGGCACAGCTTTACAATTCTCTGTACCTTGTACTTCAGTTTCATCAGCTGTGGTCTCCGTAAACTCAATAGCACGATTGTTTACTTCAATCTCCTCTTGGTGTTGTGCTTGTACCCTGTATTGGGCCATGATATTTTGTATCTTTTCCAGCTCTTCCAGTAGACTCCCATACCTACGTTGCATAGTTCTCTCAAGTTCCTTTTGCTTCTGTACTTCAGCCCAAAGATTGTTTATCCTGTGTGATGCTGCTAATTGCTCCTGCTTTTGCAAAGCTTCAAAGCATTCTAATTCTGTTGCAGCTATGTCCATCTGCTTGAAAGTGGCCTCAATTTGAGGCCAAAGGCTTTTTTTTGCTCTCATCTGAAAAATGAAATACCCAGAGTATAATAT
Source organism: Ormosia emarginata (assembly GCA_029884605.1). Classification (NCBI taxonomy): domain Eukaryota; kingdom Viridiplantae; phylum Streptophyta; class Magnoliopsida; order Fabales; family Fabaceae; genus Ormosia; species Ormosia emarginata. The sequence continues at coordinate 2,388,745 of JAQQTP010000070.1, read as the reverse complement.
TTAAGATTGAGTACAGGCAAGCAGTCATGCACATAAAGATGAGAATACCTAGAATTACAAAGGAAATATCTATTTTGTCCAACAGAGAAACCAAACCAAAGGAATTCTGCTTTCTCCATGTATTTCCCACCACTTTTGATACGTTACTGTTTCCCACTCATGGGCTGACTTCCAACTATTTTTCAGTTGCAACACTTTTCAGTTTGGTTTATTTCTCAGGTGAAATAGCGTAGTTTAATTACAAAACCAACTTTAAAGAGGGCATTCAAACAACAAAGATCCTCGAATTGCAATAAACTAATGCAAGCCAGCTCTTAAAAAAGAACACACAACCAGCATCCAACAAACGTGACACTAGTAATATTTGAAGGTGACACTGCAAGAAACAGAAATGTAGCCTTTTGCATACAGGATACCAATAACATACCTCATAGCCTTGCGTGAGAACCATCACCTTCTTCTCAAGCCGTACTATCTTCTCTTTACCATCATCTAACTTGTTTCTCACATTCTCAAATTCATTCTGCAAAGCTGCTAGCTTTTCCATGTTTCCGGCAACACTTGAGAGACCATAGGCATTACGGGTGGGAAAGTACATAAGATCACTGAGGCAAGTTCTATGTGCTTCAATAAATTCATCAAGGGGTTCACTTTCATGCCCCATCGCTACAGAAAGATACTGGGCCTCTTCCTTTATCAACTTATCAGCCTACCAAAAACAAAATATAAATAAATAGAATGCAAAATAAGTATCATCAACCCTGCTTTCAGAAATACAAGGTCACCTTCAATGACACCATAGTCAAGATCAACGAGGAAACACCATAGTTTGTATTATCATAATGTTAAATGAACATAAATGCAGAATATGTATTATAATATATAATTAATATATACCACTTCTCAAAAAAGAAAAAAAAAATTGCAAGAAGGGCAGAACTTGGACAATTACATCTGAATCAGGAAGTATCTGATTATACGGAGAAACATGAACACCACAAAGTTCGGAGAAAAGCACACCCAATCCAACTTAATTAATTAAAGGGTTACAACTAAAAAGTCTGAGCACGTCAGATCCAATTCACAGGTTCTATTCATACCACCACGACACTGAAGAATCAATTCATAAGGGAGATGGCTTAGCATAAAGTCATAAACAACAAGAGCAAAATGTATCAACACCTTCAAAACCAAAAATGGCTAAATTTACACAAATTTGTAAATCCATACGAGACTGGTGTAAGATGGCTAGTTTCAAAACATTCACTGAGAGTTCATAGTATTCAATTTCCAAAAACTACACCTTTGATTAAACCCTTACCTGCTCAGCATTGATAGTAAAAAAATCTTGATAAAAGAATTATCAAGAAAGGATGAGAATATAATAGTAGTATAAGGAAATCTCCTAATAAAAAGAATTAAGACTACTGCATTGATCAATTTTATTTTTTTTTTTAAAGTTATGGAATACTGACAGATCCAAATTCTTTCTATTTCACTATTATGTAAGATGCTTCTTGAAGTGTTTCTTTTAGGAGCATCATGGAAGTGGGGAATATGATAAGAAAAATGAAATTTCTGTGTAATAAATGGATAAGGTATTTATAGTCTTAAGGACTGCACAAAAAATAAAGGGTATCCTCCACAACGGAAATCAAATTACTTGTGTATTAAAGGGTGAGAGTTGACCAAGCTATTTACTACATCACAAAGGGAATTAAAGAAAGAAACTAAGTGAGCAGACATATTAGTAAACACATACATCTTTCATCTCATCTTCCTGAAAATCTTCTATCACAGGGACAGCAGACCCATTTACCGCACGCTTGGATCCTTTCTTTTTCTCCTTACTTACTTTCTCGTCAAGTGGATACTTAGCATTGTCATGCTCCAGCAAAGTTAGAAGCTCCCTTCTAATCATCTCATCAGCTTGCTCAATAGAAGTTGGTGGAACAAAGGAACTCTTGTCCCCATCAGCTCTCATCAAGGAATTTCTTATAAGCTCCAATGATGCAGCAGGAGGCCTAGGAAGTTCCCTTTGAAGGACTTTTGATCGTTTTCTAAGTAATGCCTGCTGCCGTGCCTCTTCTTCCGCCTTTTCTCTAGCTATTCTATCAGACATATCCTCTTCAATCTTCTCCGCAGGTTCTTCAGTATCTTCTGGAACTGGTTGCATCACTATCTGGTACTCATTTTTGGGCTGTGGAAGGCTTCCTAAACCAGAGCGCAAACTTCTTCTCAGATCAGCTTGTCTCCGTAGCTCAAGTTTAGCGCTGTCATGCATATCCATGTCCTCATTAATATGTAGCTCATCCCTGAGAGGAGTTCCCTTTGGTGTCATGCTAAAAGTAAAACCATCTCTTGCCGGTGTCATGCCAATTCTGGGAGTAAGACCTGCATCTCCAGGAGTTGCAGAAGGAGTCAGCATTGGATTTGGCGTCTGAATCTCCTTTTTCTTAGGAGTGACCCCAGAGAAATCTGAAGGATGCAACTCTGGGTTCTCTCCTCCTAATAATGGTGTCTGAGACTCCCTCAACCTGGCCAGATTTTCAGCTTCCATCATGATAGCATCACCTTTACCAGCTGGTGTTCTCTGAGGGGTGCGTAAAGGAGTCATTCCTTGGCCAGGCGTTTGTGCATAATTAGCCAGAAGAGCACGTGTTGCACCACTACCTTCTGCAAGTTCCTCACTCCCTGCAAGGTCACTGGCATAACCCAACTTGGCAATTTCATCCAATTCCTGGTCAGAAATCTGGGGTGGCGGAAGCATCAGTTTTGACCTCTTTTTTACTGTTTCTGGGTCATTCAGCTTGTTGGCTTGCAGTATAGCAGATGGGGCATCTTGCCTTTGTGCAATTTTATTTTTTGCAATGTCTTGCTTTCTTAACTGTGCTTCGACATCAACCCTTCTTTTTCCCTCAAGTTCTTCGATTGTAGTAGGGAACTTGGGCTGTTCCACTGGTGTATCTTCATCAGCAACATCAAAAAATCCTGGAGGAGGCCTTTTCTCAAAGGGAATTTCTGCATTGTAGTCTATTCCTTTCCTTTTTCTCTTCCGATGCCTAATATCAATTCCAGCAGCCTTCAGTTCTCTCTTTTTTTGTAAAGAAGCAAGCCTCCTGGCTTCTTCAAGCTGTTTCTCCCTGGCTTTCCTTTTAGCCTTCTTGCCTTTCGTGTTGGCTAACCGGGCTCGTGCTTCAGAAAGCATCTCTTTTTCATCTTCGTCCATATCAACAGGATCCGGGCGTGCAGGTTTTGACTCCGGGTTTGGATCAATCTCCCCAGGACGCAATTTCCGGGGATCATCGCCGGGCTCATAGTTCTCATCCTTTACACATGCTGCATCAAGGAGCTTCTCGTACCGCTCAAGGCACTGGGAAGGGGTACGGCCTACGATTGGAGCAATTGTTCTCCACTGCGTGGGCATAAGCTTAGCAAGATGAAGTAGTTTCTCATCCTCTTCTCTTGTCCACTCAGTCTACAAAAAGAACCGAATTAAAAGATCACTCCTTATGAGCAGAAAGCATGGATAGCAAGTCCAACACAAAAGAAGTTATAATGAATCATGGTGCGATTGTGACATAATAAAAACTAGAAAGTGGAACATAAATGCTGTTGAAGTTAAAATGCATTAAAAAAAAAAAGTTATAATTAATGACATAATGGGACTAGGGTATTGGTTTCCATTACTTATATGAAAGCTTAAGAGAGTAGAGAACTAACAATTTGGCTAAGTTAAGGATCAGTACTACCACTAGTACCCATTTGTACACAGTCATGTAAAAGTATAAACTTGAATCAAAATCTATACTTTTCCTCTCGAAAACAGTGTTAGTCATCAGCTTCAGACCTAAAGCAGAGCAAACAATCAGGGAGAAGAGAAGCATATGCCGAACAAACAAAAGAATAGAAGCGAAACCTAGGAATAGAACAGAATAGAAGAAGGGAAGAAGGTACCTTCTTAATGGAAGGATCGAGCCATTCATACCAGCGAGCCTTGCATTGCTTGGCGGATTTGCGAACTAGGAGGGAAGAGATTCGAGCCCACTGGTTCTTACCATATTTCATAACAGCAGCTTTCAGGATCTCATCTTCGGTGTTTTTCCAAACACCACCTTTTATCATAATCCTCATCTTCGCCCCTCTTTTTTGGTTCTAACCTCCGATTGTAGGGTTTTCCAAGTTCAACCACAAAACAAAGAAGAAGAAGAAGAAGAAGAAGAAGAAGAAGAAAGGCACAACAAATTATTTCAGAAACATAATTACAACTTACAACTACAAGCTTTGTATTGTATATGTCGGTGCAAGTGAGTGTTTCTTTCCCACTACGTCCTTCAACTCCAACTCTTCTTCACTCACGCTTATAGCCTTTGCCCATTGCCTATCACTGCAAACGATACCACTCTTCTCTACAAAATCAACGAGTCTCGTCTCGGATCGGTTAGTGTTAATGTTTTTTCTTTTTTTTTTTGTGTGTTGTGTTCTCTAGTTTTATTTTTTATTTTGGGTCAAAATAAGCTACGGGTTCAGCTTCTCTTGGGCCTCTTGTCCAACCCCTATGGGCTCAAAACGAAAACTGGATCTAAACGTATGCGATTAATTGTCTTGATCATTTTTATGCGATGGTGATTTTATCAATTTGTTAACAGATAAACCCAACATAGGGTAATGAGATGAGAAGAGCCCAATCAATATGATTCCAGCGCACAAAAGACAATCCCTGTCAGCTCCATCATGGGAAGCTTTACAAAGCCCAAATCAATCTGTGGTCTTTGCTAGCCAAACGTGAGGAAGGAAATTTTATAATGAGTAGAAAAACAAACGGCGCCTAACGGTTTTCGCTTGTTCGCGTGGCCTAATGGATAAGGCGCTCGCCTCCGGAGCGGGAGATTGTGGGTTCGGGTCCCATCGTGAACGCCAAATTATTTTTTACCTCTTTTTCTCCACATGAAGAAAGTATATGTCATTATGGCATCACAGCAGTAATTCACACCATTAGCAGTGCTCATATGAATGAAGCAGCAATTCACAGAGCTAGCAGGTTACCAGACAACAATAACAACCGTTTATCTGACTGAATTCATCTCAAATCAACGCTTAAAACAGCAATGAGTATCGATAGTCCTTGACTGCATGGAATATTGTAAAACGACCCAAAGTTATTATGTACAATATTTTTTTATACCATCTAAAATACGCATGATGCATGTCATGGATGAATTTATATTTTTTCAGATTGACGTTTTTTTCAAATAATCCACTTGTACTTTTTTGTATCAACTAACTCCCTCAATTTTAGTTTAAGTTAAAAACGTTAATTTTTTTAATTAACTTTAACAATAGTTACTATTTATTTTGCACATTATCCGCCTTTCTTTTAACATTTTCTCATTCTACCTCCCTAAAGTTTATTTTATTTATTACCAAACTCCCTAAACTGTAGGAGGATAATTTGAGAAAGTGTTAAATTATTGTTAAGATTAATTAAAAAAATTAACGTTGTTAACTTAAACCCAAAATTGAAGGGTTAAGTAACCAAAAAAAAAAGTAAAAGAGGTTATTTAAAAAAGTATGAAACTATAGGGGATAAAGTATAATTTATCCTATATTTTAAAAACTACATAACTCACAAACTTAGGATAAAAAAATGAAATAAAATGTCACACAAATACTCGCAAACAAACGTGATAATTAATCAAACTCATCCTATGAATACTTGTCAAAGTAATTTGTGACTTTATCCAGTGGGAAAAAAAATGTAATTTGTGACTTTATGCCTCTTAACTCTACTTAATCTTCTTCAGCCTTTATTACATTTTTTCATTCATCTTTATTTTTCCTCTGCCAATTTATACCGTCAAAGTGAACTTAGATTTTGCACACAATCCACACAAAAAAAAAAAATGCACACAAACACAAAGCTGAAACCGGATTGTCATTGAAAAAAAAAAAAACTTACTTTTGCCAAATGCTAGAGAAGCAGAATAGGCAGATATATATATATTATGCAATCTATCCTAGATTTCCATGCCATTATGATGACTGCCCTGCTTTATTGAATAGATTGTACCAAAATTCCATTTCTTCACCGATCTCATTGCAACCATTGCTGCCTATTGTTTCTCCTGAAACATCAGATGAGACTGCACCGTAAAATCCTAGACCTACAATAGGTTGATTTATCCTTGAGGGTAAACCATCATTGGCAATCAATACTTTTCCAGTGACACTAGAAGAAGTAGCACTTGATGCATCCGCTGCAACCCGTGGCATATTTATCAGAGCCCCTGACCTAGAAGTTGCTTGTGCCTCTTGCAAGTTACATGAGGAGGTGTTGACACTTCTCTCAAGTCTCTTCTTCAAATGGGTATGCCAAAAATTCTTTATTTCATTATCTGTTCGTCCGGGTAATCTTGCCGCAATAGCAGACCATCTAAGCATCAAGGGTTCACCAAGAAATTAATTAATTTAATCATTTATGCAAATTTAATCACATCTTATATTATATATGAATATGATACCTCCTCTGAAAATTGAATGATATATAGGAGTTATATGGCATCTTTATAACTCGATCATACGAGATATCATTTACTTGGGTGCTTTTTTCTCGTACAAATTAAAATCACTAGGAAGCAAGAACTAATGCACGTAGAATTAGAGTTAGAGCTACAAGATAGCAAGGTCAACATGTTATGTACCCACCTATTTCCAAGAATTCCATGTAGTTTGAGGATGGTCTCTTCTTCTTCCTTGCTGAATTTCCCTCGTTTAATATCTGGCCTCAAGTAATTTATCCAACGAAGCCTACAACTCTTACCACACCGTAACAAACCTAAACAATCATAATTTAGAGAACTCATCTATTGAAAAAAAAAAAAACATTTGTTTTGTGCTCGATGATTTACAAAAAAATGCTAGTCTTGACTTGACAACGAATGATTTAGGAGTTAGGAACTTAGGACATAAAATCAACCTAGTAGGGAAAAGGAGTTTAAGTTGCACACACCAGCTTGTTTTGGAAGGGCACGCCAGTTTCCATGGCCGTATCGTTGAATATGAGAAATCAATATCTGATCTTCATCAGGTGTCCAAGGTCCCTTCTTCAATCCCATCTTCTCACAACAAGGGGTCCTCATCACTGCTCTGCACAGCACAATAATGGCTCTCTATTTCTCTGTAGTCTGTACTAACTTGGTAGCTCAAGCAAACCCTTTCAGGGTGTAGCCAATGGAATCTGCTCCTCTATGCTGGTGAAAATGTAGATGCGGTACAAATAAACTGCATGGTATTCAAAAAAGTACTTGATAGTATTCCTTTTTATGGGTTTTCCAATTCCTGTTTTCTCTCTTAAAGCACTTTCATTTGAAATTTAAGTTATGGTGATCTGGTCACAAATTCACAACAGAGATGGGCCACCGGCAGAAACTTGTAGACCATAATTTTATATAGGAGTCTCTAGTGGATCAGGTCAATCTGCGAATTCACGAGTTTTGACTAAATTTAACTCATAAAATACAGGTTGAGTTGGATTAGGTTAAAAAATACTTTAACTTATAATGTGTAAGTCGGGTAACGGTTTAAAACACGTCCAACTCGTACAAACTTGACTCACTTATGCATTTTTTTAAAGTAAAAAATTGTTTAGATACTAAAGAATATATAAAAAAATAGAGAGTGAAGTCAATGATTATGTTAATACATATGACATGTGTGATGATACTGATTTCGATTGATTAAACTAATTTTTTGTTTGAGTTATGACTAGTTTTATTTAGTTTATTATAGACTTAATAAGACTTATTAGTTGTTAATTTGTTATGCATTTATTGACTTATGATATTTAGTTTATTTGACATTGAGACTTATTATGTTTAAGTAAAATCAATTGAGACTTATAATATTAATTTATTATATTGAGTCCTATTATATTTGAAATTAAAATTTATAGTATTAATTTATTAGATTTTATATTTTGATATTTTTTTAATTTAAAAAAAAAAGACACATCAGATTCACGAGTTCGATCCAACTTAATCTACTCTTAAGCAAATCAAGTTAAACAAAAAAAAAGTCTCTTCAATTAAATCCAATCCAATTTACTATTCTAATAAACAAGTCAGATCAAAAAATATTGCTGAACTTACCCACGAAAGACTCTTAATTTTAAATGCAACAGGAATGACTTTTATATGCAACAAGAATGACTCAGTGGCTCCTATTGGTACTACTCACCTTCTTGGTTGTTTCTTGGGCTTCTGTATAGCCTAAAGAAATCATACTTTTTGGTCCATAAGTCAAAAGTGGCATGCGCCACGGGCAAAATGGACTCATTTAGTCATTTATGTCTTAGTACTGTTTCTGCCGCCTCTTTCCATTAACCTAGTGAAGTGCTAGAATGTTCATTCTTCTATGGTTCTAGGCTAAACCATATAGTTTATTCTTCAATTTTAGCATGTATATTTGCTTTGGTTTTATAGTTCGATTTCATTTGGACTCTTTATAAACGCTTGTTTCTATCTTAATGTATATTTGATTGAGAAAGAACATAAAAGGCTATATATACTACAGTATTCAACCACAGTAGAAGAGCATGTCTTTGATCTTTGTTGGTAAAGATAAATAAAAATAAAAAAAACTCCAGACGACAAATTAGAATTCTTTTTTATATTTTGGTCGCAAATGTGGATGAAAGAAGAAACTGGGGCATAAATTTCACGCAGTTAAGTAAGACCAAATGGAATTATGGGGAAAGAAATGGTGAAGAAAGTCCAAACAATTACCTGTCGGAAAGGTGCAGTATGGTAGAGTAATTTTTAGATAAATATAATTTATTATAAATATTTAAATTATTATTTAATATATATAAAATAATAAAAATTATTTTAATTATTAATAATATTTTTATATATATCAAATAATAATTTAAATATTTAAATAATAACGTGATAGAGCATATTCTTCTAAATCTTTTTCCAAGCCCGTGCACGATGTCATGTGTCCATTTTTTCAAAACATGCGGTTGAATAGCGTGACAAATAACCCATATTCTAGATCTGGTCACATGTAAGAGTGTGTCGACATGTCAAAGTAATGAAAGTGAAAGGAAGTGGTTTTACAGAGCGGGATGCTGGAAAAATAAGAACAATGCAAGATTTCTTAGAATGATCTCTCTCTCCATATCTTGAGCTAATTGTAGCCTACGTCATACTCAAACCATCATAACCAATGTTGACTCTGGATTGCAAAATGATCCTATCCTCTCCTTTACTTTATTGTTCATGCCTTCAAAGAGCATAATTATTTAATGAACTAAAAAATTCTATATATGCATATATGCCAAATCCCGACTTCCACCAACATTGAATTTGAGCACAATTGCAAAACTCTTAAGCACCTGATTAAAAGTTTTGTATTAGGACTATTCTGAGTCATGTAGGTAGGAAAACTTCAGAGAAGTAATCGAATTTTGGTTAAAGTTAGCAAAGGAAAATACATGGTAATCTTCAGTAATTTTGGCAAACAAAAATCATTAATATAAAACCAGCAACTGAAATATTTTAAGCTGAGCTCAGTATAAGTCCTGTACTCTACTAGTTCCAAGAGCCACAAAATAGGTCAGGCAACATAAAGCAGACGATTAATATTATCATATAACGAAAGCTGTTACCTATAATTGCTTTGATGTTAGTTGACAGGAGGTTGAGCCCAACTGAAGACCGGAAAGAAGAGACATCCTTGGCCCTGTTAATCTGATTCCCGGTTGTCTTTTTCAGGATCATTTTTTCCACTCGTGGTTGGTTAATTGGTTAGTTGATGATTAGTTTAGTTAGTTATTGATTAATTAGATGCATATGTGATTAGTTAGCGGTTAGTTATTCTTCTCTAGTTTATATAAGCCACATATTGACTCGTTGTACACATCTTTACTCATTCTATCAATTTCAGATTTTCAATTCTCATTTGTTTTTCTGGCTCTTGCCATGTTTTTCAACAATCATATTTTGCCTCAATAAGTGCTAGGGAAACTGAGGGGCTGATGGCACATGTTGTAACAGTTGTTCTTGTTTCCATGGTTTTTCAAATTGTTCCCATCCATCTATTAATGCAGTTCATTTATAGCGCAAATGGTCAAGGAGCACCATCATTCTTCTAATAAGGCAACAAAAGCAGATACAGGAAAGCTTGTAATAATGCCCTGCCAACAAAGGAGAATCTTTCTAAGAGAAAGCAACAAAGAAGTTGTGTCAGTTGAGAATCTTCTTCTGAGGTGCAATTGGACGCATATAGTGTGGTTTGGAAATGGACTCCAATAGGATGTAAGATCCTATGATTCAAGCAGGCTTGATGTGAGGATGCTGGTATGTCTAACTTAATGTTGGGCCATTTGGAAATGCAGGAATAAAACAATCTTAGAGAACACTCCACTGAATCCACATTCCACAAATTGCCATACAAAGGGCCTTCCAACTCCTTACGGATCATTAGGTTGGAAGTGAAAAAGTTCCTGACAATAATTTGCTTAAGATTAATACTGATGCAGCCTTCCTACGGAAGGGAAGCAGAGTTGCTGGGATAGTTCAGCCAAGAAAGATGATTATATCTGCTTGCAATGGCCAAGAGGCCCCATATGGAAGGGGTGACCCGAAGAACAAAACTTAACTCTAATCTTTATCTCCAATCTCATTTAATCTCATTCTATGTGTCCATTAACTCAGTTATTGAAAATAACAAATAGAAGGAGATTAAATGAAGTTAGAGCAAAAGATTAGAGCCAAATTTTATTCAAGCTCGAATCATCAGAAATGCTTTAGAGTTGAGTAAGAACCTTGAGCAGACTAGTTTCAGGTAGACCAGAAGATCTGCGATGGTGTGGTACACACAAGTTGCCCGCATGTAACATCTTGAACTCTAATAACCTTCCTCCACCAGCAGAGAGCTTTGCAAGGATTCTTCTTCCTCTTCTGTTCTGCTTCTACCTAGCTTTTTTGTTTAAATTTTTAATTTTTTTAATTGACTTTTGTATTTTTGGTTGTTTGGTTGGTGGAATGGGCCTGGTCATTTCTCTCACTTCTTTTGAGCCCCACCTTTCCTTGTATTCAGAACTTAATTTGTATAAAAAAATAAAAAAAAGTTAATCATACACTCTTTTTAAAATTATATGTATTGTTTATATTTTTTTTAAATGTATAATTTAATTTAAAAAATATAAAAAAAATATATATGATGAATGATATTAAAAAAATATAAAATTAGATATAAAAAAATAAATAAAAAAATTAGAGTTAAAAAAGATATCTCTAGCGTTCCCACTTTCCACTTTCCACTTCCCACTTCCAGCTCCAGGGGGCAGGGGCGCTAAATTTTCCATTACACTTGATGATAGTGACAATTGTGTGCTTGCTTAACACCCTTCATTATTATTTTATCTAAATTAAAAATTAAGAAAGTAAGTATTATGCAATTATATATCAAAATAAAATTCAATATCTTTAATACACTGGTATCGTAAATATCACATTAATAATAATAATAATAATAATAATAATAAAAGGATGGTAAAACATAATAATAACAATTGAAAAAGAAGGTAATAATAAACATAGTAAGTTTTACATACGAATCTTTGCAAATAAAGACTAAAAAATTCATTCAAGCCAAAGAATTAGAATAAATAATGATAAATATAAACAGTCTATCATCTATGGAAAAATATGAGAGTTACCCATGCAATTATTTAGAAGTAAATGGCAAGGGATGATTATACCAACCATTTCAAAGGAAGTTGATTTGATGGTTTCTTTTTTAATCTGAAAGTTGATTTCATGTTTAAACTTTGTATAATAATGCACAGAACATAATGAGAATGGGCACAATAATGTATAGTAGAAATGAAGGTTATAGGAAAAGTTCAATTTCAACGTGCTCCTTATTTATCCATTTACCATTTTGACCGTGTAACATTTTGAATATAATTATTATTTTTCATATTGCAAGATTCAAATGAATGGCATGGGAAAAATCTAAGGTGACAAAATCATCGTATGCTTATATTTTTGTCATTAATCTTTATAATAAGTTTGACTGTATAATATAGATATTCTTGAGCCAATTCAATTTACTCTTTGTTGAGCCTCTCCCCTTGAGTTTCTGCCACCTAGGGGAGAAGTGCTGCTTCTTCAGTCTAGTATGGCTCCATCAAACCTTGTTTTGCGTCATTGATGTTCATTGTTTTTCACTGCTACTGCTATTTGGTGTGTTGATCGTTTTTATAGTTACGGTTTGAGTTTTTCCTTCCAATGCTTCATGAAACCGTCATCTCTGTCTAGGTCTCAATCACCTCTGCGTAGTCGTTGTTTGATCACTTGGTCTTGATCTATAGTTGTGCTGGGTTGATCGACCTTTGTAACATGTTGTTCGTGGTTGTCCTTTGTTAGGCAGCACTGTCAGATCTCAATAGTAGTCGCTTTCCAAAGTCCTCTGTCCTAGTTCTTGTTCCTTGCTGTGATTAATTTGAAAAAGTAAGTGTCTGCAAGTGTTGCTATCCCTCTAAATATGACCTCATCTTATTTATTCTCTCCATTGATATTGACCGATGAACAGGCTGTTAGTTTCGACAATGAGAAAACTCTTGTCCTCGTCCTGGTGACTATTTATGTTCTGATAGGCCTGAATCGGAAAACTTATCAGTGGAACCCTTATCTAAGAATTCTCTTATGCCATCCTCTTTTGGGCTACAATGGAGGAATTTGCTAAACTCATACAACAAAAAAGAGGCAGGGTGCACACCTAGTTCACTTAATAGTGTGGCTCAATTGGCAAATTTGAAAGTTTAGAAATGAGATTATCTTTAATGAAAATAAGTTGTCTCATGTTGATACTTTTTGTGTCGCCTCGAATCATTGTTTTGAGTTTTTTGCATCCTAAATTGTCAATTGATTAGATGTTTTTTCCTCCTCGTTAGAGTAATGTTGGGTAGTTGCCCGTTTTAATGTATTTTAGTTGGGACTTTGTTTCCTTTTCATTTTCGTTAATGAAATATTTATCTATGAAAAAAAAAAGAAGGTTTGACTATATATATATATATATATGTATAATGGTAAAAGGAGTAAATGAAATCTCACCATACAGTATCAAGCAAAGCCTGGTCATAAAGCATATATTTACTTCTCTTAAAATCCATAATATATATATATATGGTAAAAATAGTATCTAGCAAAGCCTGGTCATAAAGCATATTAAAACAAAAAACAAAAAACTTGGTCATAAAGTATCTAAAAACCTTGTGCTAGAGCCTCACGCCACCAAACATTCAACCTCTTAAAAAGTGTAGATTAGTGCTTTGCTTAAACCACCCTTAATTGACATTTGAGTGTGTGTTTGGATTAGAATTGATAAATTTAAGTTTAGTTAAAAGTGTATTTGTAAATTTAAATTTAATTAAAAGTGAATTTACAATAACATGATTTATGATTGAGAATTTTTGCCTCAAAAATGAGTTTTAATCAAACTTTTATCTCAACATTCAACATAAAAGCAAGAAAATCTTGCATTTGTACTGACTTACGTTGAAAAGCATAAATGTGTTGAAGCAAACATAAAAGTAAAATTATCAAACATTAAACACATTGTTTGAGACATCAATGAACTCACGTTTGAAGAGTAAAACGGAAATCCAAACATACCCTGACAAGTCTATGGCATATGTTAGTAACTCTTGTGGAAACTTGTATAATTCTCATGTCTTCGTAGTCGAACGAGAATTAATCTCATAAATGATTTCAATAGACTAAACTTGTAGAGATATTTCGTAGTCTTAAAAAAATTATAAAATAAAAATTGCATTTTGACATTATGACCACACATTTTTTTTACATAAAAATGGCCTTATAAACATACATATAATACTATCGTTACACAAGATTTTTACATATTTTTTTATAGAAATTTATAGCTGTTTCTTTCTTAAAGACTTGATATAAAGATAAAAATTTATAAATAAAATATCATAACACATTCTTTTAATTTTTTGTTTTGGTTTTGTGATATCTCAATTAATATTAATTAAAACTTTATATTATATTTTTATTTATATAAGTGTGAACGAGATACATAATAGTAGATAATTTCATTCTTCAAGTCATTGTATCTACTACGTACTAGGGCTTTATCAATTAAAATAACTGACACCTTCATATTTACATTTTTTTTAATAAAATATATAAAAACTAGTCTCACCAAAATTAACTTCAGTTGAGCCAATTTAATTTAAAAAATTCTCAGTGCCGACACCACATAACCTCACACAATTCGATATTGAATGGAGTGTTTATCGGAAACAGTGTCTATCCAATAATTACTGTCAAACCTAAATAACCTTGGTCTTGAACCTTGATATCAGGAGTCGAAAAATCTACTGTTTGAATAGTCATTGTTATCAATCATAATTCCAGTAAATAAGTATGTTTCAAGTTGCGTTAAAACAAGTATTTCAACGTACGCATACATTAATGACGGTGGTTCATGATGATCGACTCTTTCAATGGCGGAGCTTAGTGTAGACTGAGGGTGACCACAGCTATATATATATATATATATATATATATATATATATATATATATTATTTTTAATTATTAATTTTTTTTCGATTTTTATTTAATTAAAATTCACTTTCATCTAATGATTGAGATTATTTTATTAAAAATAATAATTAAATAAATATATATATATATATATATAGAAATCAACTAATTTTCGATCGTTAATTCTACTTTTATCTATAAATATTTTAAAAAATAACAATTAAAAGTGAAACTAACGATTAAAAATAAATAAAAAAAAAATTACATGATATAAATTAATCCTTTTTATATATATATATATATGAGGAGTCAATTCACATAGGTATAAGTTAAAAACATTTTTACACATTAAATAATATTTTATTGAATAAGATTCTCATCAAATTAACCGTTGGATTTAGAGGCAGAGGAGGAATATGAGTATGTTATAGTCTTGCTCAACTTTGTCATTATTTTCATATACTATTTTATGTATTTAGTTGATGGTCTTATAAAATGAATTAAATTTACACATATTATCTTTAATTATTTAAAATTTTTGTATAAATAATATAATTTTTACTATTAAACAAGATTTACCTATATAAAATAAAAAAAAAAGTTAAAAGAAAGTAAAAGAAAAAGAAAAAGACTTTGAAAATTTTCTTCACGTTACATGTGTTTGGTTTAACCCTCTCACACTAAGTTTTTGGCTTTGCCCCTGATTGGTTTTAAAACTCCTATAATGTAAATTATATGTATAAAATTTTATATTAATAAGAAATTATTTAATTCTTCATTAATATATAACAAGATTAAAGTAATATATACTTTTAAAATATATAAAAATAAAAACTATTTAATTACATTCTTATTAATGTTCAAGTTTTTCAACATTTAAAACAAATGATAATGATGCTGGATACTTATAATTCAATAGTTAGATCTTTAAAAATCATATTGTATAGAAAGTTATTAAATGGTATAAGAATATAAATATATATATATTAATATATATATATATATATGTGTGTGTGTGTGTGTGTAATTCCTCTTTTTTAATTTTGTGTAATTTATTTTTTATTCAAGATCTTATTGATATATGTAATTATCCTCTTTGTAAATTAAAGAAACTTTATTGGTTCAGAACATATCAAATACTGTTTAAAGTAAATGTAGAATAAACTAAAAAAATATAAAGATTAAATTAAAGTTTTTGTCTCAATACTTTTCATTTATTTTCAATTTAGTTCATATAATTTTTTTAAATCAATTCTTATATTTTTAAATATTTTTAAAATAATTTTATTGTCCACTTTCGTTATAATGTTGTTATAATACTATTAATTAACTCACTTAATAAGTATTCTTTTGTCTATTAATTATTCTTGTAGATGGTCATTTATATGTAAATTTTTTTATAAATGCTCTTGCATTCTAGTATTCATTTCTTTAGTGTAGTTACTTTTTTGTTTAGTATATACTCTTGTAGATATTTTTTTTATAAAATATCTAGTAAATATTAAATTAATGATATTATAATAAAATTAAAATTAATAATAATTTTTTTAAAAAATATTTACAAGTATAAAGATTAATTGAAAAAATATATAAAATTTAAAAAAATATATATAAAATTTAAGAATTAAAATTTTAATTTAACCAAATATAAATATTAACAAAAGTCATAAGAACTTTTATTTTTCGTATAATGCAAAGATACAAATCAAGTATTAAAAAAATAAATAGATCCTGTCAAAAAAATAATAATTAGAAGATCATGACCGCATTTCAAACGTCACGTCTGTGATGTTGAAACAGCCAGCAAGTTCCGGCACGCATTGCATTTGAGAAATTTTTGTATTGTTTATAACTAGTAGGAGATCTGTGCATGCATTTAATTTATTTTGTATGTATTTTGGTTATTAAATAATTAAATTATTTTAAAACAGTTAAGTATTATTTGATTTTTTTTTATATAATATGAATTTGTTAATGTACATTTTCTAATTTTTTAAAGTCAAAATTGTAATAAGCTTGAAGTTATCGAAATAATTGTTTCGATTTGATATCAGAAATGATACTTTTGATTTTATATTAGAATGACATTCATTCTGATTTTTTTTATTAGAATCGAAAACATATCATTTTGAGATTTTTTTATTATAATCGAAAACATGTCATTTTGAACTGTTTCGATTATAATAAAAAAAGGACATTCTGGACCTTTGTTATTATAATCGAAATCGTCGCATACGAATAACCCTTTTAGTCTATTCGATGGGTCTTGAAAAACATGTTATACTGAAATGACTTTCTCGAATAGCTCTCTTGAATAGTGTGCTAAAGGATTTTGGCCTTTTTTTTTTCCAAATGTGAAACTGGTGTGCTATTCCAATTTTTTAGTTTACGCTCCACTAAAGAAATTTTTGGAAGTAGCAATACTAAGGGCGCCATTTGCTTCTAAGTTTTTCCAATTATTACGGATTATCTCTTCACATCTTTCAACTCGCATCGACATTTGCTCAATTCGGTAAGGTTTCTTCTTTGTTGGCTACTTGCTCGAATTTCTTTCACCCAACAGGTTCAACTTCAACGTTTAACTTCAACTTTTGTTTCATAGAAGCACCACCTATTTCCATCCCATCAAAGTCACCTAAAGTCATCCCCAAACTCTTTTTTGTAGGTTGAGTTGAGACCCAAAGCCATCTCTATTTTTTTTTTTGTAGGTTGGACATTCATAGCATATTCAATTGGTAAATATTTTGCTACATATAAATTTTGGAATGCAACAATTTAATGTAAATCATGGTGCAGAACCATTGCTTACTCCATGAAATCTTGATAAAGGATTTATGCCAAGAGTCAATGTAGATGGTAATTATGAGATGTTATTTCTTCTCCTAATCAATACTTATCAGTTATCACAATTAACTGGATAATTGAAGTTTCTTAAATCTAAGTCTAGACATGAATGATGCCTCTTATGATTTTTAGAACAACATTGAAGTCATATATGACACCTTTAATGCTATACACATTCATTAATAGCACATAGTCAAATAGGTTCAACAGGAAAATGAACCTTTGAAAGACAACTCCATAGTATAGAATTATGATTATTTTAATAATTAATATTATTTTAATTATAATTACTATGAATCATCTTTAAGTATGAAAATTAGATTGTTTAAATTAATAGATTTACAATATATAAAATGATAAATAAACTTTTATTTCTTTTTTTGATAAAGTATATTTAAAAAATAAACATGAGAAAATTCACACATTACATAAACACAGAAATTGATTTTAACTTTATCTCATCAACCACAAAAACTTATCGTTAGAAAATAATGGGATGATATTGAGCAACACATAAATAAAATGTAGTGTTCTGATGGAAGTACTATGTTGGTGATGGCTTCTCTTAATCCCGACCCAGCTCAAGAGATTATGCTTTCCTGCCTAACCTTTTTATACCGAAAAAATTAATCAAAAGTAGTGTTTGTAATGACTAATTATGCCAAAACATAAATGAAGTATCAAAAAACAAAAATAATTAATCCAAGTACAAAACACTCTTCTAAAGAATCAACATACATGATATCTTTGTACAAAAACCACAATTCAAGAAGAAAATTGTAACTGGACGCAGAGCTTTAAGTATAAAAATATCAAAGATTGTATAACCAGCTACATAACTCTATCTTACTCATGCTTCTTTACAAAAATATGCACATGTGTGCTTCTTAGTAATACAGGAAACATCTTTTAAGATTTAGATAAACTTTGTTTTGTTAGAAAATATAAAATATAAAAAGTATGGTTGATTGAGCGAGTTATGTGTTAATTTTTCAGATAGAACGATTTAAAAAGAATTTGTTAATATAGAAAAGTGTAAACAATCACACTAATATTAGAATTTTTTAAAAAAAATACACTAACCCACTCATTAGGTACCTAAAAGAAAAAGTTTATATCATTAACAATTTATTATTTGATAAATTTAAATAAATGATATAAACGTTAATACAACTTATGTTTTGTAATAAGAAAAGAATTTTACAACAATAACTATTTGTATAAAACGGATATATCCACAAATCACAAATGCAAGGGATGATGAAGGAAAATTATATTTTTAAGATGTAAATTAAAAAAATATTTATTAATTTTAAGGTATCAATATGAAAAAAAGAGATGAAACGTATAACAAAATAATTTAAAAATTTAAAACAATTGTTATATAAACATGCCATATATTTTAACATAACTTTTGAAAATTATTGGTGTTGTTACAATTTTTGTCCTTAATTGATTTACAATTAACTTGGTCCCATTACATATTACTACCGCTTGATTAATATCTCAAACTAACAATAAAACCTTAAACTGCTAAACATGTAACATACTTTATTAAAATATTTTTGGCATGAATAAATGCATATTTGAATTAACTCATTTTGTATTCAAAATAATTCATACTTAATCTCTTTTTAAGAGAAATTTTGAAAAAAAAAAAAACACCTTGATTATTTTCTCAAAGACAATCACACCCCAAACAAACATACACTAAGAAAGAGATGTATCACACACATATCGTGTCTACCTAGGAAATCAATAGATTATTTACTTTGCATATCATATTCAATGAGTCTAGAGAATTTGATTGCAACATAGATCACTATTGTGTACATTTGACAAACAAAAACATAATCGGTCAAGTATATATATAGAAAATTTTATTGCAGCAATAGATACAAAATTAGCAAAAAACCATAACAATGGATACAATGTACTTGTAAAGTCTTTACCACCAATTCAAGTGAGTAAAATATCCATTAAACAATTGTATTACAAAAAAAAAATAATACTTTAGTTAATAAAGCATTTCTAAGTAAAATAAAACTAACCAATATACAAAAGAGTAAAAGATTGAGAAAAAATGTAGAAAGAAAGCCCAAGCATAGCAGTGTTACAAAGATGTACTTTTGGCATAGAAACGCTCCATCATTACGTGCAAAGTCAACCATGTCGCGTACAGCTCTAGTATACAATCCAATAATGAAGATAATCAAGCACGAAAGCACCTCTTATGGAATTTGAGATATAGATTGATAATAAAATAGATCATACTAACTATGAGAAACAATTCTGAAATGTTTAGCCAACTTGAATGAAAGGAGGGGATGTACTGAATGGAAATGTCCACTGGTTCAAGTTGTAAGGCCTTCTTGAGCACAAAAGTCGCTGTGAAGCTTTGGAAGATTCATTAAAATAGAAAACATAACAAAATTAATGAATTTCAAGCTGAAACGAAAACGTAACAAAATCATGTGTGAACCCGCACACAATCAAGCATTACAATGCAATTTTGAACAAAAATTAGAATTCTAAGTTGAGTCAGATGGTTGTCTAGCAATTTCAAAACTGTAGTAGCAGAAGAAGAATGATGGGGAAGAAATAAATAGATTATGAGAAGGTATTGTCTAGGAAGCAAGGTTAATAGCAGTTAAAAATTATTGAAATCACATGACAATCTGCAATGGATGTGCTTTTAAAACTTCCAAACATAAAAAAAACTTATTTAAAGGTAAGAGAGGGAGGAAGCTGTTTTTTTTATTATTTTTTGGAGGAAAGAATTCATTAGAAAGGAAAGGGAATACATTAAGTCATACTATAAGAAGCAGCCAACCAAGAATACTAACAGATACAAAAAGAAAGTTGTTATGAGGTTTCCAATCCCTTTGCATATCCAAACATAGTAAAAATAGATTAGAAAAGATATAATGCATATTGAGAAAAAAAGAAAGCTGTAGAAAGAAAATAAAATAAAATAAGCATAGCAGTGTTACAAAGAAGGTGGGCTACTTAGTAAAAGATGGCGTAGAAACGCTCCATCATTATGTGCAAAGTCAACCATGTCGCGTACAACTCTAGTATACAATCCAATAATGAAGATAATCAAGCACGAAAGCACCTCTTATGGAATTTGAGATATAGATTGATAATAAAATAGATCATACTAACTATGAGAAACAATTCTGAAATGTTTAGCCAACTTGAATGAAAGGGGAGGGGATGTACTGACAGAAGATTTGAATGTCCACTGGTTCAAGTTGTAAGGCCTTCTTGAGCACAAAAGTCGCTGTGAAGCTATTGGATTATATAACTCCGTAGCCGTAGGTCAATGTTCTCACGCTGAAATAGAAAACATAACAAAATTAATGTCTGAACCCCTTCAAGCTGAAACAGAAAACGTAACAAAATCATGTGTGAACCCGCACCCGAAACTTGTCACAATCAAGCATTACAATGCAAAATTTTTAATCCCGAACAAACAACCCATAGAATTCTAAGTACCTAAGGTCAGATGGTTGTCTAGCAATTTCAAAACTGTAGTAGCAGAAGAAGAATGATGGGGAAGAAATAAATAGATTATGAGAAGGTATTGTCTAGGAAGCAAGGTTAATAGCAGTTAAAAATTATTGAAATCACATGACAATCTGCAATGGATGTGCTTCTTTAAAAACCAGAGCCTTTTCCCATGACAGATTAAAATTAAAACAGAACATGCATCACAATATAAAGGTAAGAGAGGGAGGAAGCTGACCTTTTTTTTATTATTTTTTGGAGGAAAGAATTCATTAGAAAGGAAAGGGAATACAGAGACAAAAAATAAGTCATACTATAAGAAGCAGCCAACCAAGAATACTAACAGATACAAAAAAGAAAGTTGTTATGAGGTTTCCAATCCCTTTGCATATCTAACAAATACACCCAGACGCCCCCTAAAAATAGATTAGAAGAAAGATATAATGCATAGAATTCACATCAACACCAAGAAAGCTATTAAAAAACTATAAAAATAAAATAAAATAAAATAATAAGGGGAAATGCAGTATATGGATTTAAAAGATCACATAAGCCAATATAAGCAATATATATCAAGCAAATGGATCACAAGCATATGAAAATAGACACACTTCAAAGCTTCGAGGAACTGCATCAGTTGTCTTTTTTAAAGTGTCACTGTATTAGTTGCCAAGTTATAACTATCAACTATAAGGCTTCGAGGAAACTGCATCATAAAGAGTCCCAGCAGCACCTACATTTTCAAGACAGCCAAAGCTACCAACACTGACATTCATATGCTCATTGTACACCTAAAAGCCTATTTCCTAATGTCAGCACATGACTGACAATTTTGGTACAACCCAGCCCTGAGGAGAATCTATATTACAAGGAAATCTACAAAGTTCATGTGAACTGTCCCCTGTATATCTATGGAGAAATTAGGAAATTAGACTGTATTATTTATACACAGTGGAGGAAATAAACTATGGTTCTGGTTCATTTGTTTTGATGCATGTTAATGATTGTCCAAGTTATACAAATAATGTTGTAGGAATAGATTGTTGTTCGTAAGAAAATTATACAAATAATGTTGCAGGGATAGAGTCATGGAGATGAATGTTTCCAAGTCAATTAAAAGCAGTCTCATAACAAAGGAAACAGTTGGGGTTGCATGCTAGCAGACTTTTGCCATTGGTAAGGCAAAGAAAGGATCCAAAGGGGGTGTGGCGTTGATGCACCAAAAGCATCATTACTTACCAAAGAAGGGAAGTCTACTACTGTGGTTGGTGCTGACATTGTCAAAGATGGAATAGATCCAAAGTTACTGCCTGGTTCTGAATAGCCTGATAGGCATTAAGTGAACTAATTAAGAAGGAAAAACATTGAAACAACTTGGCTGCATAAGCTTCGACACTAGAGTGGTAATCTCCCAAGTAGCTTTGCAAATGAATCTGCTACATTGCCCGTGCGGCATTGCTTGTATTGCTGCCCAAAAATATAACAATAGGAATAAGATCTCATCATCCTTTCTATCTCAGACATGAATATTTTTTTGGGTGATCAATCTGTCATAAATAAATATAACAATAAGGAATTAGTTTCTATTCCTAGTTTTGATGTTATCCAAATCCAATAGCCCACTTTCACTCTCTCTTGCAACTTTTGAATTGAACAGGAAGCTTAAGGTAGGTACAACGTTGTCTTTCTTAGTTATCTACAATTAACCAAATTGATCAATTTATTTTTGAAATGACATATATGTCACCTACTTAGCAAAATAAAGGGGACAACGAGAGACATATACCTCCTCTGAACCATCACTTAGTAAAGTCACAGATCTAGTCCAAACCTGTAGATTGTACATTTTTTAGCACTTGTAAGAGAACAATATGATAGTATAATGCAGGGTGATAATAACATGTCACAAAGGAGCTTAAAACTTACCATTTCAATGTGGATTTTGGACACCAAAATGACACTATTTAGTGGACAACTATAGTTGCCTTCCCACGGTTGAAGGGCTAATATGTCCTAACATAAATTACACACATCTAGTCGTGTGACAATGATCTAGAAACTTGTAAGCTCTGCACTCAAAATCCCTCACAATAAGAGTTTCTTGGAAAGTACTCTACCAAATCCCTCACAATAAGAGTTTCTTGGAAAGTACTCTACCAAATATCTAACAATAACCTTAAATTAAATACAAAATCAATAAATCGGCATCAAAGTTGTAGCTTAGCATGCACTGATTATATGATTAGAGGCCCTGCATAGAATGGAATATATGAAACAAAATTTCAGTAAGAATATGCTACACCAAGGGATGAAGACTTATTATATTTTCTGTCTTATACTCCATCTGTTTGTTCCACCTCCCCCTACTTGAAATGAAATTGAGAAGTGTATTACCATTTCAAAATATGAGAGTAAATATATGTTACAAAATTTATAAAAACAAAATATAGCAGCTGCAGGAAATGAAAAATATCATAAGCCAAAATTTACAAAACAAAAGTCTTAGGTTCATGGTTTAGGATCATTTGTATGGATTTTATAATATGACAAACTTTGAAACTAAATAAACAAATGAACTAATTTAAACATACATGGTACAGGGAAAAAAAAATTCCCAAGACCAAGGGAAGATAATATTTTAGTGCAATATACAGCATATAAAAGACTTATTAGGCAATAGAGCACATTAGATTCAGAAGACTAAGTTATTGCTATAGAATGAAACCATTGTAAGAAAAAGCACCCAACCTGATTGAAGGCATCTTGGAGGTAGACTTTTGTTATTTCTTTGCTATAGAATGAAACCATTGTAAGAAGAAGCACCCAACATGATTGAAGGGATCTGGGTGGTAGACTTTTTCTATTTCAGAAGTGAAGACAGATGCTTTAAATATACAAAAAGGAAGATAATTCTTAATAAGGTTTCCCTAAAAAAGGAATTAACTTAAGCATACCCATTTGGTTTTAAAAAAATAAGGAAAACCGAGATTGTTAAGGAAATTAGATAGCTTATTTTTCATTTTTTACCTAAAGAAGCAGAAAGAGCTAGAAGGAAATTACCTATGACCAATCATGAATCTAATAACAGATCCCTTTTTGCGCCAATTGAAGTTGTTCCACTGATCAAGTGGGAGAGCCAAAAACACGGGTGATTATAAATTAATCATGCATCACAATAGTATGGATACAACATTCAGATGAGTGAAGTAGAACTCCCATGAAATGAAGATTAAATGAAGATCTTGAGCCATGGATGCAACTTACCTTTATGGTCAGTATGATGAGACCACGGCAAGTATACCGGATCGTCAAGTAATAAAATCGGTGAGATACCGGATATTGTTCTCAGGGATCGATGACCAAATACCAAAATATGAAGTTAACTACTATTTAAACTAAAACTTGCATTTAAGTGAGTTTCAATAACAATAACAAAATCAAAAGAAACAAAAGCAATGACAATATTTTTAGATTTTTCTAATTGGCAATTTATCAAACACTTGGTATGCGAGATGAAAAACAATCAATTGATGAAAGAGTTAGGATCAAGCTTCATTTGATTTCACTTGTTGCATATCAATTGAAACTAAAACAAGCTACTATTCTTATTTTGTTACCGAATTCTCTAAAATACTCAACTCCTAATTCCTTAGGTAGTTAACCCTTTGTTTCCAATTATAAACCCTAATTCCTTAGGTGATTCTAAGAGATAACAAGAATTAAGATTTAGAATTCAACAAGATAATAAGCAAATTAATGACTATTCCGATCCTAGAGATAAGCAAGGTTAATAATCTCATGGCACAATTATACATCAAATTTTCATTCAACATACAACCCTAAAATCATTCCAAAGAGGATCAATCTTTAGAAAGCATTAAGAGAAGAGATCAAAAACTCAAAATAGGAATAACAACTTATATTAATTGAATCCAATGTCAAAAACAATCAAGATCCATCAAAATCCACTTAATCCCAACAAAGGGAAGTTTAGCTATACATGACAACAATGATAAAAACTAAAATAAGGGAAGAGAATAGAGAAAACTCCATAGGTAGGTGAAGATCTGAATCATTTCCACGATTTCTTCTCTTCATAATACCCCAGAGCTCTCTAAAATAGCGTTGGCTTGTGCCTCCTTGCCTCCTCTCTGCTGACTGCCCAAATTAGGTCAGAAAAGATGATTTTATACTCTGGTCTGAGAGCCTAGACATTGCGTCTGGAGCGCTTAAGCGCTGAACATCCAGAGCGCAATTTCAATTTATAAACCTAAGCGCCTAGGCGCTTTGTTCTGAGCACCTAGGCGCTCAACATCCAGGGAATGCTTGTTGATTTCTTCAAGGGCGCCTGGGCGCTAAACATCCAAGAAACTTGCTCTTGATCTTCCATCAAGGCTTTAAGTCATCTTATCTTGAGTGCTTGCCTGCAAAAACAAGTTAAAATAATGAGGGGTTCTTCATCCTTTCAATTAACTAAGCTTAATCACAACCTTAAATCAAATTTTTCAAAATATTAGAGCAACAAGCAATAAAAAGAGTAAAACAAAGGAGATTAATTCAAAAATAAAGACATAAAACCATGTCTTTAGCGTGGTTATCACTCTCCCAAACTTAATCTTTGCCACGTCCTCGGGCAAAGCAACAAGGCAATAGGCAAATCAACCATCCAAACAGTCCTAAGAGTTTAACCATCAACTGTGTAACTTGAGGCTCAAAGGAAATGAAAAGTTAGAGTCATACCAATAATACACTAATCAATCACAACTTGAAAGTTAATGGATTTGGCAACTAATGCATGCAAAATGATTTGCTTTATTAACCTCTCATTTAGGTATATGCTCAATCATTCTCTCCTGAATTTGGGCTTGTGTTTCTCTCATTCAACACAATTTGAGTCCACCCCCCATGCATTTGATTTTCATCTCAACATACAAGCTCATGATTCACACAATGTAACAATCAGAAGGACTTAATTCAAAGTTGCTTTGATGTCAAGGTACAAGGTAGATAGAATGAATAAGTAAACTGCTACCTTAGAGGGCAAGTGATCATTGGTCTTTCTAACAAGCCTTCAACTCACAAATCTCGTACCTTTCAATTTCTCTTTTTCCTTTTCTTTCTTTCTTTCTTTCTTTTTTTTTTTAAAAACCCCAGTAACCTACATGGTCTCAAAGGGGTACTTGATCATTGTGTCAAGTATTTTCTCAGTAACCCATCGGTCTCAAAGGGGTAACCATTCAATGCTCACCTAACTCCTTCAGGTCTGTCAGATATTACTTATGTGACTAGGCTCAAGTATGGAAGGGTTTAACAAAGAAAGAGGATCATTAGGCTCAAGAGGTAACTGGCTTACAAACAAAATGCCTGTATCATGTTCAAACATTGTGCTAATCAAGAGAGCATCAGAGAATCAAGCAAATTTAGGATGGTAAAGCCTTAAAAGTGTCCCCTCAGCAATCAAATCATGTTGGAGGCTCAATTCTCCTACCCAGGACAAGGAATGCAAACTACTCACAAAGATGGTGTCAATCCAATAATAATCAAGTAACAAGATTCATGTGTGTATGGTATGAAACCATTCCTAATAAGCTTCAAACAACACGATCACACAATTTTCAGGTTTCACAATTAAGCATGCAAGTTGATTGATTCACTCACAAGAAGATTACAATTTCTTTTTCTTTTTTTTTAAACTCAAAATACAGGGAAAAGGGACTAGCAGAAACAGGGGGCATGAGGACCAAATCCTCTCCCCCAAACTTAGTGTAGTGCTTGTCTCCAAGTACTCGTGTAATGACCCCAAACTTCATGGAAAAATAAAAGCAAATGAAAATAGAATAAAAGCTAGACAATGCGAAAAGTTAAAAACAAGACTAATGAAAATGCAAAACAAAAATAAAAGAAAAAGGAAATAGAAACTCCCCCTCGTAGATCAATCATTGCTGCTCTCACTGTCGTCTCCATTAGGTTCAGCGTCTGCATCACTCTGTGAGTCCTCTTCTAGAAGTGGAATGTTGCCTAGGGCATCTGGATCAACATTGAGCTGGATAGCCAGGTTCCTCAGCATCCCCTCCAATGCCTAGCTAGACTGGATCATGTAGCGCTCGATGCATATGAGGCGACGCTCAACTCCGTTAGAGGAGGGCTCAGGGCGTGGACGAGGTGGTCTAGCAACACTGGCTCGAGCTGCTGGAGGAATCTGAGTGGGGTTGTCCTCTTGCAAGTAGCGGTTGATCATTGTCACGTCCACAGCTGGGTCTGGAGCGCCTAGGCGCTAAACATCCAAAGCGCAATTTCAATTTATAAACTTAAGCGCCTAGGCACTCAGCATCCAGGGAATGCTTGTTGATTTCTTCAAAGGCACCTGGGCACTGAACATCCAAGAAACTTGCTCTTGATCTTCTATCAAGGCTTTTAAGCCATCTTATCTTGAGTGCTTGCCTGCAAAAACAAGTTAAAATAATGAGGGTTCTTCATCCTTTCAATCAACTAAGCTCAATCACAACCTTAAATCAAAATTTTCAAAATATTAGAGCAACAAGTAGTAAAAAAAGTAAAACAAAGGAGATTAATTCAAAAATAAAGACATAAAATCATGTCTTTAGCGTGGTTATCACAGTAGAACTCTATTTGAGCAACATATCAAATGAAGATCTTGAGTTAGGTAATTGTCTCTCTTCCCATGAACATGTAAGTCGGGAGAACGTAGAAATCTTCCTCAGAGATCTTATGCTCTTGAGAACCAACCTTCTAAAAGGATTAAAATAACATTCTAAACATATAATCAGAATCATGAATTATGTTTCTTCAAGGGTTGCCTAATGGTCTAATTATGAGTCAAATTCCTTAGCAGACTCCTTTCTAGATCCACCCATGTATTGATGGATTCCATTTGATATGCATTCTTTTTATTGTCCTTCGTATGTTGTCATTGCTAGCCATAGTTCTACCTCCTTGGATTTGTTGAACCTGCTATTTAATAATTCTATCAGCTGCATCAGGATTTTTAGTGTTCTTCCAAATAATTATCTGCATCCCCATTTCCAAAAGAGCCAACAATCTATCGTAAAGAAATCCTTCCTTCCTTCAACTAAGTTGTGCACATTTTCTTATATACAATTGAATGAAATCAATTCTTTCACATCAGCATAAAGGAAATGACCAATGTTGGTTGAATCCCCTAATGTGATATATATTCTAGAAACCTTAGAACAGTCCCTCAAATCAATATAAGAACGTACATTATATATAATTGCAAAGGTAGATATAAATATGGACCCCTATATTGTTACATGGCAGTAAGATAAGCATGGAGTTTGGATTTTCTGCATTGTTTGATATTTTGCTAACAGGGATTGAGGTTTTACTATTAAGTTATGAATCTTTTTGGAGCTTGAACCAATACAGGACATGTGTAGAAATAAGATAATATATGCAGATGTTGTTTGTTTATGCGTGTAGACACAACACATATATGGCAGTTTAGGTATTATGATTTGGATTATATCACACAATCCATTCGAAAGAGTTCCATAGTTGCCTAAAAATTCTTCCCTTTTTGGTCAGGTGATAATTCACACCAATGTTTGTTGATCATGAAGAATATGGAATTGCCATGATTCTAATTAGCTTGCCGCCTCATTTTAATTAAGCTTAGATGGGATCATCTAATCCAATGAAGAGAGATGAAAAAAGATAAAGGAAGAGAACAAAGGAGAGTTTAGTTCTCATTACAACTGGATGCAATGGGAGACATCAGTTGCAAATTTCATGCAGCTTGTACTAACAACATTCTACTTGCATGGAATAGGTTGTGAGCCTTGAATCTGGTTTAAGATTAGTTTTTTTAAGTATATAAGACAGGTGGCAGAGTTTGCATGTAGTTCACTCATTTTGTAATTCATACCACAGGTTCCACTATGAGAAATGCTGTTGTGAAATTAACTTTGCAGTGCCAGAAGTTAGGACTCGGTGATATTCCTATTTACAATATGGTAGGGTGAGAGCATAGTTTTTGTGAGAAAGTAGTAACTATTGAATAGATGCTTAGTAAATTAAGAGACAACTATGCTATGGACATATGATGGCTTTAGATAAAGATGATTGATTAGTTTTGGCATTTATTTTGTTTTGAATTTTACACTATGTTTGGATGATTAGGTAATGGGAAAAAAAAAAAAATTCATGAGAAACTAATTTTTTGTGTTTGGAAAATTTTAAAATGATGAGCAGAAATCCAATATCCTCAGGCTGGGGCTAATCATTTTCCCTATTCCCCTCAAATGTCCAATTTTTGTTCCTCTCAAAATTTAGGTGGAATGAAGAACAATGACTAAAGCATAACACATATTCCAATTCCGTTGCAATTAGTTATTTCCAAACAAAGAAAAGAGGCTAAATTATGTTTCATTCCATTCCTTTCCATTCCGATCTATTCCCACCTATTCCGTTCCGTTAATGAAAAAACATCCAAACACAGGGTTAAAAAAATATATATATGTAGAGAGAGAACCTAAATAAAGGGCAAGAGGACCAGGATTCCTTATTAAACTAAGCATAACAAAGTAAAGAGAAAAGAAAAATAAAATTCATGAGGTGAAACCCACTTTAACAAATATTAGCATAGTGTATCCTATGAAAGGATTTGCAATTAATGATCTGTAGTTAAAGATTCTAGAATTACTGTTTATGCCAAGTGCACCTCTCTCTCATGAAAATGAGCAGAAATCCATATATCCTCAGTCTTTTTTCTTCTTGCAAAGGTGGTGAAAAGTATATTGAAGTTAGGCTAATAAATACTATTGTTTTCCTAAATGATTACCAAGCGACCTGACAATCATAGTAGAAAATGTTGACTGATACTTTCTGCACTATTGTAATTGAACAAACGTATACGTAGCAATCTTTGAGGCCCGAACAATGACTAAAGCATAAGATAGTAAGAAATATGAATGACCATGATCTTAGAACTGACAATCACACAACAGAAAAAGTCAACTGATACTTTCTGCACTATGCAATTAGTTTGATTATTGGAAGTATTACAAATACCATCTCGACCAACAAAACCAAAAGAAAATGAATTAAAAAATGCTAAATTACATTAACTGTCCTTTTAAAACATGATAAATTCTTCTCAAATTATGAGATGTGACTTAGCAAAGCCATGTCACTCATTGATGGCAGCACAATCGTGCCATTACATGCATAGACTTTTAAGGTCTAACCCCTCCATAACCAAAATCCATATACTAAGCAGTCATTCAAGCTTCTGTTCAAACAGATTTCATGCATTACGAAAATGAATTTTCAGAATATCTATCAACCAAAAAGATACCACAGTTTAAACTTGGTATTATTGTTTACTATGATGTCCAAGAAAACAACCGAACCATAAAATAAAGTAAAAAGAAATTGAATATTTGGAACCAAGTAAGGAAGATGAAAACATGTACATGCACAACAAAGAAGCTACTTGTAGGAGGAACCAACCTGAACATATCATGTCCAATTTGGAGAAACTTCATATGGAGGGTTGCTAACAACTGGTTGGTGTCATAAATATTTCCTCATTAACATGGTCCACAGTGTCATTGATGGGATAATTAAAAGTTTCAAACTCAAGTGTAGGTTGTTTCAAGTAGTATATTCTCGCGAGTCCAAGGTCGATCCACAGGGAATTGATGAAGAAAAATTATTTGAGGTAAGGAGCAAATTTGTCATAATATTAAAGGTGATAAAAGTTGTTTAAAGATGAAAAGGATTCATTTGGGTTAGGAAATTTACTTTTGGTAATAAATTAAAGACAAGATTATTTCTTTTAATAACTCAATTGAAATCATACATAATGAAGGTTCCAATCGGAAGATTTAGCATTTAAAGTTCAATTAAGATTACATATGTAATCATATTATGATTCCATTAATTATTAACTAATACTTGTAAATGATCTCAAGCATCTACTGTGCCAACATCTTGTCTACAATGAATTAAGATATTCATTATACAAGAAGAGTTTTTAAATTGATCGAAAATAATATACAACACATATAAAGATCACATAAAAATATATCATTCAAGTACAAGAAGGAAATTAATCTAACATCAACTTATTACCAAGAGCATCACACTTTCACCCAAGTAAAATGAAAATTAGTTACTCATGAATCAAGAAGAAAGAAAGAGAGAAGAAGAAAATGATGAACATAAATTCAATTAAGAACAATAGAAAATTACACAAAGGAAACAATTAACACATAAACATAAAAGTAAACTCTAAGCTAATACCCCAAAATGATCAACCCTTCCCTCCTTTTATAGAGTTGGAAGAGTACAAAATGCTAAAAGTGATGATAGACGATGAGAATAAAATGCCAAAATAGTTGTTTGATGATGAATGGGTGGATTCTTGTCTCCGAAATGTCTCACTTCTAAACTCATGGCATGCGTCATTTTCTGTCCAGATAGTCTTCATGAAAATTCTAGGAAATTGTCTTAGCTTTCCATAGATACCAAGTTTAGCCAAGCCATAGGCCAATTCTTTTCTTCAAAGAAAGCATCTAAAATCTTGACAATTTTGATTCTTTTGAAATTAAAATCAAAAAATTCAAAAAGTTTTTATGATTCTCGCATGCACCTATTCCCTAGAAAATTGAGATCACCACCTACAGCCCGAGATATGGCCCAATTACTGCTCATGGGTCAGGCCCAACTTTAGCTCATCTGTTTTGACTTCCAATCCCAATATCACCTTCAAAGAATCCGAACTGAATTTTGTGTTCTTCATGAAAGTTGTAGATATGGGTCTTAACCTTCCACTGTCAAAATTTCAAAATTGTTGAACTCCTATAACCCGAGATATAGCCTAATGAGTGCATAGAAGTCAAGCTGTTAGGTTCAAACATGTGTTCGCGGTCTTGAGGCCTTCATGAAAGTTGTAGAAATTTGTCTTAACTTTAAACAAAATCAAAATCACATCCATCTGAAATGTGGGGCATGCATCTGTGGGATGGGTTGGACAAGCACAAATTCCACACAGTTTTGTAGGCCCTTGCACAAGTATTTTGTTAGACCATTTCATTTGCTAGTATGCATAGTCGGACAAACGATCCTTTAAGGGTCATTCAAGTAATACTGATCTGAAGTAAAAGTTGTTCACGGAGACAAGGTTTCCATTACTTAAGTAGAACCAAGAAACTTAGCTAAATTCTATCCAAGGACATATAAAATAAAGAAAAGCAACTAATCTAAATCTAAACTACAAAAGCAATAAAGATAGTGGTTTAGAGATCTAAAAATCCTTCTTCACCTTTTTACTCCATACTAATGATATTTCAATCCTTATAAGAAATATGCCTTGTGAGAACATCAATGATTAGTTAGTTTTTTCACTCACAGCTTGAGAATCGATTTAATCAAAAGCCTACATTTGTCAGGTTGATCAACCCCTTTGAACTTGTTTGGTGCCATTTACCTAATCCACTATGGTTCTTATGGTTGCATGTTCTTGAGGTGTGGTAGTGTAAGAACTCCACTAATAAACAATCTATTCTCAAACACATGTCTAATACATTAAAGGAGCTTAAAAGGATATTTCTATCCCATTAGCGAATCAACTCATCCAAGCCAATGAACTCGTCAAACATGTCATCAAACATGCATCAACCATACCATGTCTATCTCCACAAATCCCTATATCTAGTTCATTTGCTTCAAGTAACATCATGCAATTGTTGATCAAACAAAGCAAGCATTAAGCATAGGCGTGGAAGAACATAAAAGTAAACATCAATAAACTCAAATTTATACATAAACATCAATATCCATACAAAGATTCAAAGTATATCCTAAATACACAACTTTGGCTAAACATTGAATACTCGAAATTACAACCAAAAACAGTATTCAAAAGATAAGGAGAAGAAGAAACGCAGGGGAAGAGGAAGGATGCCATTGATGAGATCCTTGAAGCTTGAAATCCTCTTCCCTAAGGAAGAGGACCTCCAACCCTAGCCTCCCATTTGGAACACTAGCTTCCAATCTGCCCAAAAATGAAGTCCTAGCCTCAACCTCTCTAAACTCGCCTTGGCTCTTGGTAATGAGCTCTCTTCAGAATTCTATTGAAAATCTATTTATAGACTCAAAAAAATCGTGGCCACGCCATGGCGTTTCAATCCACGCGCGGCATAATATGATTACATATATAATTGAATTTTGTATCAAATTAGGTCACTCACGCCTCGGATTGTTTTCTCACGTCGCGGCGTTAAATTCTTCGTAGCTCCTGACTTTTGGATGCAGGGGATCTCAACGCCGCGGCGTACTATTCCCACCCTTTCACCCAAGTCAATTAGTTACTCGGCGTTACAATAAATCTAGTCGCAAACTACACAAAGCAACAATTAACATATCAGAAACACTCTTTTACCCTAAAATGATCGAATTTACTCCTTTGGGTTCCTCTTGGGCTTTCTAATCTGCTTTAAACTCATGCTCTTTTTCCGCATTAGAGAAATCACCAAAGTATTAATAAATGCAAAGTCTACTTAATCATATACACAATAAGCACAATTTGCTCCATAACATACTGGAAATGTATTAGAATTGGATATAATAAATAGAAGTATAAAACCTTTTAAATATGCATGAATACAAGGACTTTAACACTCTTTATAACTCAGATATAAGGCACAAATAACTACACTTTGTGTAGTTATCATATTTGCTACCCAATTTCTAATTGCCTCACTAAGGAAGTCAACTCATTAAGTTTATTCTCCATCATTTACTAGTTAGCATGAGACACATGAACTTCATTCACTTCCCTATTGGAAGTAAACATCCTAGTACCAAACTATTAGGAGTTAGCAACTATGTTTGCAATCAAATCTCTAGCAGCAGTTGGAGTTTTGTCAACTAATGCACCTCCACTGGCGGCATCAATCATATTTCTATCAAAATCACTCATGAAGGCTTAAAAACAAGTTATAGAAATTTGTCTTAGCTTTAAAATAGAACCAAAATCACATCCATCGAAAATGTTGGTCTTGTTTTAAAGCTAAGACAAATTTTGGTCTTGTTTTAAAGCTAAGACAAATTTCTACAACTTTCATGAAGGCCTCAAGACCGCGAACACACGTTTGGATAACTCAAATTGGAGTTGAAGCAAAATCTAGAGTTTTGAACCTGACAGCTTGACCTCTATGCACTCATTAGGCTATATCTCGGGCTATAGGAGTTCAACAATTCTGAAATTTTGACAGTGGAAGGTTAAGACTCATATTTACAACTTTCATGAAGAACACAAAATTCAGTTCGGATTCCTTGAAAGTGATATTGAACTTGGAAGTCAGAACAGATGAGCTGAAGTTGGGTCTGACCCATGAGCAGTAATTGGGCCATATCTCGGGCTATAGGTGGTGGATTTGGCTAAACTCGATGTCTATGGAAAGTTAAGACAATTTCTTAAAACTTTCATGAAAACCACCTAGCCAGCAAATGACGCATGCCATGAGTTCAGAAATGAAACATTTCAGAAACAAGAATCCACCCATTCATCATCATTAAACAACTATTTTGGCATTTTGTTCTCATCATCCGTCATCTCTTTTAGCATTTTGTACTCTTCTAACTCTATAAAAAAAGGTAAGGGCTGATCATTTTGGGGTGTTAACTTAGAGTTTACTTTCATGTTTATATGTTAATTGTTTCCTTTGTGTAGTTTTCTATTGTTTTTAATTGAAGTTATGTTCATCATATTCTTCTTCTCTCTTTCTTTCTTCTTGATTCATGAGTAACTAATTTTCATTTTACTTGGGTGAAAGGATGATGCTCTTGGTAATAAGTTGATGTTAGATTAATTTCCTTCTTGTGCTTGAATGATATATTTTTATGTGATCTTTATAAGTGTTGTATGTTGTTTCCGATCAATTTATAAACTCTTCTTGTATAATGAATATCTTGATTTATTGTAGACAAGATGTTGGCACAGTGGATGCTTGAGATCATTTACAAGTATTGGTAGATAATTAATGGAACCATAATATGATTACATATATAATCTTAATTGAACTTTGAATGTTATATTTTTCGATTGGAACCTTCATTATGTATGATTTCAATTGAGTTATAAAAAGAAATAATCTTATTTCTAATTTATTACCAAGAGTGGATCTCCTAACCCAAGTAAATTTTTTTCATCTTTGAATAACTTATATCATCTTTATTATTGTGACAAATCTACTCCTTACCTCAAAGAATTTTTCTTCATCAATTCCTTGTGGATCGACCTCGGACTCCCGAGAATATATTACTTGAAACAACCAACACTTGGGTTTGAAACTTTTAATTTCCCCATCAATGCACATGTGAATGACATTAACTAATTTAAATTTAATTTTTAACTTGAATCATTAAAAGAAGTTTAAATCCAAAGTAAAGGAAAAAAGATTTTAAATGAGGGTAAAATAAGACTTTAATTTGGTAGGCTTCTGAAGAAATACATTCTTCCGAAGGCTGTGGTTAAGGAGAATGTCTTTGCATCCTTTGGGCATAAATAGTATAAAAGAAATACTAATCATATTATTCAGCAAAGAAAAAGAAAAGTATGCAAGTAAGTACTTTCTATATCACTTTATCTTCTTCCCCTCTCGTGCCTTTCATAGTGCATCAAAACCCACTTCATTTAAGACCTAGAATATTCAAAATGAAATTTTAAAAAGAAAAAGAGAGGCACAAAAAAATGATAGAACATGGATTAATAGTCTTATCAGATAGAGTGGGTTGAAACTACCAATCTCACCTCATAGAAACCACAACTTATTAGCACAAAACTGCTTTTGGTAGTTTAGGAGGGACTCACATTATACAACATGGCAATACTTGAGTGATCATGAAGACCCCTTAGTGAATTCTCAATAAGAACAACTTGGAAAAATTAACAAATTGCTATATGTAAAATGACAACAATCAATATTGCCAAATCAAATGCATATAAAATGCAATGTCCAAAGATTATATTGAATCAGTTCAGTATATAAATTTTTTCACCGTTTTGTGAAATGTATTGTATTTGGGGACCGTTGTAGATAGTTTTATGCACATTTGCTCTTCTCGTGACTTCTTCTTCTCTAGCTAAAATGTGCTCCAAATTTCAAAAGTTCAGATTCTGAAGGTGATCCGCCTTTGTTGGGGTAGATGACAATGGATCGTTACGATTGCTATGAAAGTTTCCAGAAAAGCCTTTCCTCTTCTCTCCATACTACCATATAATATAAAAGCTGGATATAAACTGGCATAGAAAAAATTGATAAGGTGCCTTGGAAGTAATCACCAGCATAACTACTCAAAATATAATCTCAAGATTAAAACTTAGAAACACTTTTACATAATCAAATTTAAAAGCCACGCATGCAACGATCAGCAGAGTAAACATACCTGTTTTCCACATGTTGCACTGAGAGTCGATAGCTTGAAATCACTGGAAAATCCTTCAGTTTTTACTATGATCAATAGTCCTTCAATTTGAAAAAGCATTTACTTTCCTGTTAACAAAGATCTTTTCCTTCTTAAGCTTCTTAAAAAAAAGCCCCAAAGTCAAAGTTCACAATATGTATTTCAAGAGGAAAATCAGGGAACTTTAATAAGCTTTTTGCTTGTTTACCTGAAAAAAGAAAGAATGCGAAAAAATTGGAGAAAAAAAAGGAAAAACAAAAACACAAAAAAATTAGACATGGAAAATGATCAGAAGAGAAGAGCTTCTTCAATTAAACTGCTCTTTGTAAAAGTGATTTTTGAGGGGGCAAAAACTACAAAAAAGAAATGAGCAAAGCAACAAAATAGATAAAAGATTGAAACCCAAACAACAAAATCATAATACACGTGTAGATCGAGATTACCGTCATCATCGTATCCATCTTAGCATCTGTATACGTTGTCATCGTCCGCGATTCCTTTTTGGATATCTTCCTGCTTTGATTGCAATTCCACCAAGAGCAAGGGGCACAAAAAGAAAAAGAACCCTAAAGCAGAAAGAAGGGATAGGAAATAGGAGGAATAGAAAATAGAAGGAAGAGAGATATTGAGAAGAAAGAAAGCAAATTGAAAGCAGAGAAATGATAGAGTGGACTCATGGGTGAAGCTTGAGTGTCCCGAAAGTCTGATCCTGCAAACTTTACCTACTGACACTGAAAGACAAAGAAAAAATAGAAGAAGTAAAACTCCCAAGAAAAAAAGCTTTAACAATGGATGAGGGAAATAATCACCAGTGAGGATTCGACGATACCCACTCACCTGCACTATGTGCAGTTCTTTCAGAACTAACAGCAGAGAGAAGAAGGAGAGGATGAGAGAAAAAAGACGGGATAAACACTGTATCGGCAAAGAGTAGATTAAGAGGAAGAGAGAAGAAATGAAGTGTGCATGAAATGATCAAAGCACCCTCAATCTTAAGGACAATATATGATCAGTCAACAAAAAGTAAGAACAAAAGTATAAATGATAAAAAAATATAAAATAAATTAATAATAATGAAAAGATAAATATATCCTTTATCCAGCTGATGACATATCATCAGAATCAAAAACTGTGGACAAAATGGTAATTTGACATGTAAAATATGTTGAGAGCTCGACACGTGCAAATGAACAGGGATTGTACAGTGGAATTTAGGGGACTGCTTTTGTATCGTTTATTTATAAATAGATTCATTTGCATTCGTTGGTAATGGCGGCGACTAACATCTCTCTTAAAATTATCATAAATTCATCAATAAAAATCCGTTGACCCTTGCGAGCATTTCATAAAGTTAGAAGGATACGTTACAACTGTTGATTTCTTTATCTTTTTTTCTAGTAATTCAAGATCAAATTACTATATTTATGGGGAAAAGAAAAAGGAAAAAAAGATCAAGTTACTATGATAGCCAAATGCCAATTCTCTTTATCCTAAACTAAATTTCCATTTATTGATTGTAATAATGTAATTGGGAATTTACAAAGAGAAAATATACACATCATAAGTTTACGTGTGAGAAATATATTAAATTAAATTGTATGTAATTATAATTTTTTTATAAGATATAAAATAAATTTATAAATAAATTAAAAAAATTAAAAATATAAAAATTAAAATATAACAAAATTATTTATAATGAGAGTTGCATAAAAAAGAGAAATAGAGCAAGTGTATAAAAAATTATAAAATACTATGACTTGTGACGTCACGAATAAATATTAATAAAAAGTTCTTTGAGTTTATTTTTAAGTGAATAAATAAAAAAATATTTTTTTTAATTTAATTTAAAAATACATTAAAAATTTTAATTTATTAAAATTTAATAATAAATATATTTTTATTTATTTTAGAGATAAGTTTATTTTAAAAGAATTTTATTCAAATATTAAATACAGAATGAAGAGA
This sequence comes from Ormosia emarginata, assembly GCA_029884605.1. NCBI lineage: Eukaryota > Viridiplantae > Streptophyta > Magnoliopsida > Fabales > Fabaceae > Ormosia > Ormosia emarginata. The sequence continues at coordinate 2,350,387 of JAQQTP010000070.1, read as the reverse complement.
GAAATCCCATAGCATATTGGCATGGTACTATTTATTTAACCAACCCTGCAATTAGCAAAGAAAAATAATTATTTTATACATTTTTTAAGAGTATAAGTATTATTAACATTATTTTTAATAAATATAATTAAAGGATAAAAATTAATAAAAAATATATATAATAAATAATATTAAATGAAATATAAAAAATATATGTATATATATTATTTAATATAAAAATTGATTAACAAAGCAAGGAAGAAGTAAGAAATCGCAAGAAGGAAGTTAGGAACTGCTAAGGTAATAACTAATAACTTATGTATTGTAACGTATGCCTAATACCTGCCAGTGCCGGCGCTTTTAGTTTAGGTTTGATTTGGTTCCTTCCTCCTAATATGAATATCCTATTCATATTCCTGCACTCAGTAACACAAGTGCAGCACACAACACAAACTTGTTGATTGATTATTATTAAAGTGTTAATTAAGCCAGCTTACAAATCCAAAAGCAGCAAAAGTGGGATGGGCAGTGGGCACACTCACACACATACAATAAAATTAAATTGAATAATTATCATTTCACATAAAAAGATCTTACAATTCTTTTTATAGTAATTAATAAAATATAAATTTATGATTAATTACGTATATTAATTAATTAATAAAAATTATATGTATTAATTGATTAATAAAATATTTATTAATTAATTTATATATATAATTAATTATAAATTTATATTTTATTAACAAATATTAAAAAATAATGTAAAAAAATTGGTGTTGAAATTTTATAAATTTTAATTAATAATATCTACATATACTTAAATTTATATATACTTAATTAAACAAAAATAAACAAAAGTAAAAAAAAAAAACTAATGAATTTGCCGCTATGTGATATAGGTGTGAGATATATAGGAAAATGCGTTGAGAATATTGGAGTTTGAATTACATTATAAGCAATCCCAGACAGTAATAATAGTAGGTAGAGAGAGCGAGGGTGGCATCCGAGTGTGAGTGTGAGTCTGAGACGGAGTACGTTTCATGTGCTCTGGAGTAGTGTTGTCAGCATTAACCTTCCGATCCAATCTCTTCTCTGTAAGTCCAAATAGTCTCTCTTTCTCTCTACCTCAATTCAATTCAACCCTAACTACACCCTCTCTCTTCCAATTCAATTTTTCCGTTGCTTTCTCAGGTACTTTCTTCGCTTTGTTTCCATAATTGATGCACATCGATCTTCTCACAGATTTACTTTATGGATTCCAAATTTGCTTGTGAATCTTTCAGTGTTTCTTTCTGTTTCTTTATATCATTGTCCATCAACTCTATAATTTAATTTTTTTTAATAGTGATAAAACAAACTATTATCAGCTCCAAATCTTTGTCTGGTACTGCTTCTGTGCGGTGTTTTGATTTGAGCTCTGTGCTACCTTCAATGGAACTCTAGATCAGCTTATATACTAGGATTTTTGTGTCTAACCTCAAAATACAGGAGCAGAACTCCAAGTGGTTAAAGGATTTGGAGCATAAACAGTTCCGAATCTTTTTATTTTAATTTTTTTTCTTGTTTATAAATCATTTTCGCAGGTTCTGGCAATTTAACAGTAGCAGGGGAGGGCTAAAAATTGCACAACAATAAACTTAAATTTCCCATTTTGATGCTCACTGGAACCATAGCTTGCAGTCCTTGAACCTTAGAAGCAAAGTTATGAGTGAAGTCTGTGCTATTTCTGCTTTATAACTCAAAAGATATACCAACCATGCAAGCAAATGGAATTACTCATGATAATAGCCTAGGATCATCAGCCAGAAGGAATAGAGGGAGGTAGAGGTAGGAGAAAAAAAATCCATGGAAGATTTATCTAAATATGCACACAGCCCTGCTCACCTGGCAGTTGCCAGGCACGACCATGCTGCCCTAAGGCATCTTATTTCCACCCTGCCTCGGCTTGCCAAGGCTGGTGAGGTCAATACAGAAGCTGAATCTCTTGTTGCTGAGCTTATAGCTGATAAGGTCTCAGCTGTTATTGATTGCCGTGATGTTCCTGGTAGGGAGACCCCTCTTCACCTGGCAGTGCGTCTCAGGGATCCGGTCTCTGCTGAGATTTTGATGGCTGCGGGTGCTGATTGGAGTCTACAGAATGAGAATGGTTGGAGTGCTCTCCAAGAAGCTGTGTGCACTAGAGAGGAAGCAATTGCTGTGATTATTGCACGGCACTATCAACCTCTGGCTTGGGCTAAATGGTGTTGTAGACTTCCCCGCGTTGTTGCTTCTGCAGCTCGTATTCGTGATTTTTACATGGAGATATCTTTCCATTTTGAGAGCTCTGTCATTCCTTTTATTGGGCGAATAGCCCCTTCAGATACTTATCGCATTTGGAAGCGTGGTTCTAATCTCCGTGCTGATATGACCCTAGCTGGTTTTGATGGCTTCCGCATACAACGGTCAGACCAAACATTTTTGTTCCTTGGAGAGGGCTATACTTCAGATGATGGCAATTTAACTCTGCCACCGTGTTCTTTGATTGCTCTTGCTCATAAGGAGAAGGAAATCACCAATGCTTTGGAAGGAGCTGGTACACAACCAACAGAAGCTGAAGCTGCTCATGAAGTTTCTTTGATGTCTCAGACAAATATGTATAGGCCAGGTATTGATGTAACTCAGGCTGAGCTTATTCCCCATTTGAATTGGAGGCGCCAAGAGAAAACTGAGATGATCGGGAATTGGAAGGCAAAAGTTTATGACATGCTTCATGTGATGGTAAGTGTGAAGTCAAGACGGGTTCCAGGTGCTATGACAGACGAAGAGCTTTTTGCTGTGGATGATGGAGAAAGTATGATAAATGGAGAAAACAATGATGAGTATGATGATGTATTGACTGCTGAGGAAAGAATGCAATTGGATTCTGCACTACGTATGGGGAACTCTGATCGTATTTGTCAGGATGAGGAACATGGAGTCTTTGATGGTCGTGAAAATGGTTCAGCAGCTTCATATGAGAATTGTGAAGCCAATGGTGTGGTTAAAGAGAAGAAGAGCTGGTTTGGTTGGAACAAGAAAAACTTGAAGAGTGGCGGTGATGAACCTGAGGATTCAAAAACTTCTAAGAAATTTTCAATGTTGGGCCCAGAAGGCAGCAACCCTAGGTCAGGTGATCAGCAAAAGCCAGCATCTGAATTTCTGAAGGACGATTCTGGGGACACAAAGAAGGGAAAGGATAAGAATAATAAAAAGAAAAAGAAGAAAGGACCAATTAGCGAGTCTAAGAATGAGAGTGAGTATAAAAAGGGTTTAAGACCTGTCTTGTGGTTGACACCAGACTTCCCGTTGAAAACAGATGAGCTTCTGCCTCTACTTGACATCTTAGCAAACAAGGTTAAGGCTATTAGGAGACTCAGAGAGCTTTTGACGACTAAACTTCCTCATGGAACCTTTCCTGTCAAGGTAACCCAAATACCATAATCTTTAGTACTTAATTTTTAATGAACCTTTGCTCTGCTCTCATGTGTATAGAATGTTCTCATATTACCTATAGCTTCTTTTCTTATAAAGCCTACTTGGTAGATATGATAATATTCACATCTTGTGTTATACATAAGAATGAGATTAGTTATCAGTCTCTCTTCTAATTGCAGTTTGTCTAAACATTCTTCCTCCTCCTTGAAAGTTCCTTCTTTCGTTTATGGGTTGGGGGACGGGGTTATCTTTGGTTTTGCAGGAGTGATAGATTCTTTTACTACTGTCACAAGTGGGTGCAATAACATTGCATTGATTTCCACCTGTCTGGGTCCAAATGTTGATGGTTAATTGTTGCTAATGGAGATTGATGTATAACATGGATCATTCTCTGGTCTGGGGATATGCAATTATCATTCTATTGTCAAATATGTAACTTGAACTTCATAGCATCATTACTGAAGATGTTGCTGGTTTTTCAATTATTTTTTTCGTTGGATCTTTGTCATACATATCTTGATGGTTAATTTTTCATACATATCTTTTGTATTTATTATTTCCTATACTTAATTAATTAATTTATTATATTATTATGCGTTTCTTTTCCCTGCTTTGCTCTTCTTTGTTGTGTCACTGTATCTATCCTGTGGCATATTTTGCATTCATGCATGTGTTTCATAGGCCTCTGGATGTGCTACTGCTATGCAGATAGCTATCCCAATAGTCCCTACTATACGGGTCCTTGTCACTTTTACAAAATTTGAGGAGCTTCAGCCAGCAGAAGAGTTTTCAACTCCACTCTCCAGCCCAGCATACTTCCAGGATGCCAAATCCAAGGAATCAGAGGGGTCTACATCGTGGATTTCCTGGATGAAGGGAAGCCGTGGCATGCAGTCCAGTGACTCTGATAGTCACAGATATAAGGATGAAGTCGACCCTTTCAATATACCTTCAGACTACAAATGGGTGGATGCCAATGAGAGGAAACGCCGTATGAAGGCAAAGAGAGCCAAAAGTAAGAAACATAAGAAGCAGACAGTCGCAAAAGCAGGAGATGGAATGCATCAGGGGAGTGAGGATGTGGAAGAATAATAATAATAGCATGGTATCTCTGTAATTGCTGCTTTGATAATCGTTGCCGTAGAGAAAGTCTAAGTCTTTGTGCACAGCTGACTTTACTTTTCACATTGGATGATCTCGCCAAGAATTTACTGGAAACTTTTTGGGCGACCAATTGTTACTCTTAAGAAAAGGGTGCCTCTTTGTTTTCCCCCTTTCGGCTTTCGCGATATTGGATTAAGAAGAGAGCTTTCATCATCTGGAAATTATTGTATTGTCATGCCAAGTGAAATTGAAGAGAAAGAGTCTATATCGCCTTCAATTACTTGGCTTCATTCTAATTTTCCCCTAGATACCAGTATTTGTATCTACATTTATATCGATGAATATTAATTTTGCATTTTTGTGAGTGGTATTTCAGTCTTAACTGTTCGTTCATCAAGTTTTGGCTATTCTTTCAAACTGACTTTACCCAAGTAAAATTTGTTGAAATATTGTACCTAAATTATTGAATACAACAATTTTTTTCTTTTTCCTACTTCGATAGTTTGGATCTTCTTTCGTTTTCTTCATACATTTTGGATGGGATAGGGAATGTTTTGGTTATAAATTTTGGATGGTATACGTATGGTTTAAAATAGTCCGAATATACAACCTTTGTTATCCCTAATAATAAAATTTGAAGTTCGAATAATTCCCTACCTAAAACTTTTGATGAATTACCTAGGAACTCCCATGAAATGTAACAAAAAGGAACCAGGAAAAAATAATGGACAAAGAAGGAGGTCCAAATATTTTGATTATTTCATCACTCTTTCAATTAGAGATCGCGGTGTACTATTTTTGGCAAGTGTACAATAATCATACATACAAAGAATCATATTACTATCATAGTTGACCAATAATCTAATTTACAGATATAACCCTACCAAAATCTATCCTTGTTGACACTTAAGTACCCAGCCATTACCTTTCCCCCAGTATTTCTCATTCCATCTATTAGGAAGGACCAAGTAGAACCCAATGCTCCAACGAAAAAATCTGAGTCAGCAGCCATCAAGAAATTAACTAGTGGATAATTAGTGCTGGTCTCCCTACCCAGGCTGGCTTCATACTCGGCCATTGACACATTAGTCCTAACTTGGCGTCTTACCTTTGTATAATGAAAGTTCCAGTGAGAATATTCTCTGCTTTTATCTATGACATCCTGAATCAAATTAGTGCCATAATAATGTTAGACTGTATAACAAACTATCATCTAAAAGATGACTCAAAATGAGTAATTATAAGAAAGCTGTTAAGGTCTGCAACAACTGCAATACCTGCATCTCAGTGGACAGCCAAATGTTATTAAGGTTTGGGAAGTGCCTCCGAATCCGATCAGCAAGCTGCATGTATTCTTCAAATTCAACCACCTTCATTTCACATGCCTTGTCTCCCATCCTAACATGCATACTTAGAAGAGGTCTAGGGACCCATGCCTTGTGATTGGACCACACATATTCATCAATATCAGACCTTGGCTTGTCACTACTTTCCTGAGGCAAAGGATCACGAATACAAGTTCAAGACCAATTTTTATGGAAAAATCTAATACTGCTGTTGAGTTTATCAAACAATCAGAGCAACTATCTTGAGGAAAAAATTAGGTAAATTTCCTATTAGGACCCATTTTCATTCTTCCCATCACTCCATTAGTATTTAGATGCAAAGCATTGTTATTGTTATAAATATTCTTCTACTCTAAAGTCTCTTATGTCCAATAATAAAAATAGTGCATAGTTAACAACAACCTTTGGCCAGTCTCCAGCAAGAGTTTCAAGAACCATTTTTGCAGCTAATTTTCCAAAGGCAGCATGGCGGGCCTCATTCAATAAATTGCATGTGTATTCAGTTGGGAACCTCATTAAGTAGCGTACAGCCTGAAAACAATATTTATGGCAACAAGATTAAATCATGAACTATTGCTAAAATGAGGGCATAACTCCTTTTTGCATGTCTAATTAATAAGTACCTGTGCTCTCCACCACCGTCTATCCATTTTTCTATGAGAAGCCACCAGACTCCCATTTATATCAGTTGTTGGTTGCAAATAATTCCACGGAACCCCCCATTTCCTGCAGTATATATTGACATTGGAAGAATAGGACTTCTATACATTCAGGTTCTCAGTATGTAAGGAATCATAACTATATGATTGCAGTTGTGAGAACTTACCTAGGAGTTGGCCCAGCCCATATATGCTTGGATGTATAATTTTCTTTTGTGGTCACAATTCCTTTACTCAATGCCTCTTCACTTTTCATAAGTTCAAATGCATGCTGACGGCATTCTACCGATGTTTCTGGAAAGAAGTAACAACTCCAACTAGACCGGGAAGACCCTGCATATAAAAGATTGCCTACTTACAGACTTACAGTATCATCAGATTCATATTGGTTTTTTAGTAAGATTACTCATAATATTCGAAGATTCTTGTCGACAGCAGATGTTCACATTGTACATAAATTGTTAAAACTGAATTCAACACAGACCACAAGAAGTAAAGCCATACTTTTTCTCACAAAAATTATACCTTTGCAACCATCATGGTCAGCCCTGTTATAATAGTTAGCAACAAGGACTCTTCCTTCATTGATTGCAATAGCAAGAAGGCCACACATCCCAGCAATCTGAGCCCCGATACCAAATCCAGGTAATCTCTCCCAGTCAGCTACAAAGAACTTGACATGTGGGTGACTACAGTTTAAAGGATGCTGATGGATCCATATGTCACGCTGCACTTTTCTAGTCAAGGGATAGTTTTCTTCATCAGATCCTGCAACCTGCAAAAGCTTCTATATAAACAAACTGGCCAGAAATTAGAACATTCCATCTTATTTTTTAATCATGAACATTGACAATGTCACTTATATGTTCTAATTAAGTTCATAAAACTTCCTCAAGCATCTATATGCTGTTTTTCTGTTAATGATTATATCCTCAATGTTGGAATAATGCTTGAAAAAAAAATAAAGGATTTGGATTTAAACTAGGCAATATCTAATGAAGAAAATACTACTTTAATTAGCCATGTTCAGAAAAAGATATGGGTTTAAGAAACAAATTACTACACAAACAAAAATTAGTTGTTAAGAGGGTGATTGTTGTGGAAACTAATGCCACTTCACTAGCATATTTGGAGGTAACAATAAATAAACCAAATATTGGTACCAACAAATACAGTAAAAAAATCATGTTTGTGAGTGAAATAATTTATGGTGAGTCCAAAGTACTGTAGTAATAATTAATAACATACCCAGGGAGGATAAGCCCCCTCAGATACAGCCTGATGCCCAAAGTTTTTCATATGCTCATTGGATGCAGCAACAGGAAGCGTGTCCAAAAATCCCTTCCAACCTGTCCATGGCGGGAAGCTCTCATTTCCTGTACGCTTATCAAGATGGCCATATAGCTGTGTTTTCATCTTGCAGTTTTCCAAATGCGGGGCATTAGGCAAACTGGACTCACTAATTCCATGTTTCTGTAAGTACTTATTTCCCCCAGCTGTAGATTTAGTTAACACAGCACCCCAAGCCGAATAAAGCATTGAGACTTTGTCATCGTTATCCCATAATCTCTCTGTTTCCTTAAGCTTAAATTTGCAGTCCATACGTGTAACCATACCTAAGAAAACAAAGAAAACACATTCCACCATGAATTTAACTTAATCTATCCATGACAATCAAATTATTACTGCGTTACTACATCATTGTGATCAGTTTTACGTGCCTTGTCGTAATATAAAATACTCATTGACTACATGAATGTACTAAATGTAATATTGATTATGCAAAACAAAGTATATCCTCTAGCAAGTGCAATCAAAGTAAAAAAAGAATGGTTATTAGAGTACGCTTAACGCAAAGCAAGTAATTAAAGTATAATTCTAAGTTGCTTCATGCACAAGCCTTAACTCATTCTCATCAAGTTCGCTTCATGGATAAACGTCCTTGAATACACCAAACTTTGAAAAAAAAGTAGGAACTCATAATAAACTCGGTTCTTTCCCTTCAAGAAAAGAGAAAAACAAAAGAGAGAGAGAGAAAGAATTGGTTCGCCCCTTTTTTCTCTTATGCACATTTTTTTAGATGAAATACAGTAGTTATTTATAAACCAGTTCTAAAGTTTCTTGAATTGGGAATGTTCTATAAATGACACAAAAGTCAAATGGTAACAGAGGAAGAAGCACCCTACATTCACAACCCCACTTACCTATTACAAAATTAAAATAAAAGTAAAAGAATAAATAAGAAATGGTTGAAATGGATGAGGAGGGAGATTGACTTACTACTGGTATTATTATTGTGAGAAGTTGAACTCCCAGATGAATTAGCCATTGATGACATGGTGGAAAATGAAATAGGACCAAGCTGAAAGGTGCCAAGGGAAGTCAAAGTAGCCAAAAACAAAGAGGTGAGGCAGACTCCGCAGAGAAATCCCACCACACAAATTTGACATGGAAATGAGCTACCCATTTGCAGGGCTCTCTGTGAAACCACTCTCTCAATAGACTTCTGATTCAGTGGCTCCATTTCCCTTTTCTTACAATGAATTTTTATTCAAAAAGCTTTTCCAGTGACCCTTTTCCTCATGGAGTTGCACTTGGACTGCCTTCTAAGTTCTAACTCGTGAGTCGTGACTGATCCACAAACACAAAGCTAGCTTCAACTTGTGAGTCCTCCAACTACTCCAAGGACAGAGAAACCTAAAAAATCACACAATTATTTGCACCTGTTCTGTCACATTAAAACACTTTTGTGGGCCATCCCTGTCATCCTTGCAACTGTAAAATAAATGTCAAGTTTCCACCAGAATTTATCAAAGCTACACTCATTCAGAGAGTGCATAAAAAGAAATCTGCACAGCAGAGATGCTCAACCAGCAAGAAAAGCGTTATAAATTTTGCATAAATTTGGAAAGAAACCGCAGTTCACTTCTTTTCTTGACAAATGGACAATCATCGTATTCATATAATAATATTAATACTAATAATTGCACCCAAAAAAAATATTAATATTAATAATAGTTAAACAAAACAAAACAAAACAAAAAAAGAGAGAGATATACAGAAATGAAGTATAGTCAATGAAGTTAGAAGCAGGAGGAGAAGTCTAACCTCGCCGAATTATTAAAAGTTAATCACCAAAAAAAAATTAAAATTTGAAAATTTGAAAATTTGTTTGAAAAGAATAAAGCCTTATGAAGGAAAGGGTAGCCATGACCATGACCTTGATGACTGGTTATGAAAAGACTTGTGCAAGGTAGAAAAGCATCGAGAGAGGGACACAAGCGATGAAAAGACAAAAGGTTCAATCCGTGAAGAAGATAAGAATAATATGTGGTAACAGCTTCACCAGAAACAGTAACACGGATTTTTATCTGACTTGTAGGTATATATATGTATAAGATAAAATATTTTGAAATGGTATATAAATTTGAAAAATGCTAAAAAAGGATAGGACATTTGGCCTGGGCCAAAACAAAAAAGATGAAAGCCTTGGGAAGGTGAAGGAACAGGTTCAGTACCTTTGTGATGAGGAACAGAACAAAATACTGACATGTCATGCAGTGTTTGAGAACTTGAAATGGGTGCAGTCAATTGCTGGCGTCCAGGGAAGAGTGGTAGTAGCTACCAAATGAGAAGAGGATCAACTGGTGTAGTTGCCACTTATATTATATTCTCTTTTCTCCTCTCTATCTGTGGTCCCCTCTTTTTTTTTTTCATAATATATATCACCATTTCTAGCTGTCCTTGAACCAAAGCCCCAGCTCAATAAGTTGTTATTTTATTTCAAGTGGAAATTTTCAATTTTCACTACCGAAAAGAAAGGAATTAGTCCACTTGTTGTGACTTGTAAATTGTGATCATGCAGATGGAAAGAACACGCCAGAGTTTGCTTTCTTTGTTAATAAAACTACAAGTTATAATTAGGTGAGAGAAAACGATATTACTAGTATTATCTCAATAAAGAAAATAAAGATCGGTGATGAGTTGGCTGAGCATCAACCTTTTTTCTCTTTTTTTCTTTTTTGAGTAATTTTTTCTTCATTTATTTATTAAATTTTACAATGTAATTGAATTTTATAATATACATCAAATTATATCTTTAAAGTATATCATATTAAAATAAAACATACATGTGACAGAAAAATAATGTAGCTTACATTTTGTTTTATAAAATAACAAAATGTAATAAAATCTATTTAATACGTTCTAGAAAGTAGAAGCACTTGCTCCCCAAAGCTGATTCCAGGGCTTAGCTTTGAGCAATCATCCAAATCCACTGGTGGCAGGCCATGTCAGTGCTAATTATACTCGCATTCACTGTTAGTGAGCAACTCGTGTCAAATAATTGCCTAATTGGCATTATATAGTAGACACATGGACCAATGATAAAGTGAATACAAGAGAAGCGGTGTCAAGGAGAGTGAGATGTGGTGTTTAGAAAGAAATATATGGTGATTGCTCTGGTGCGGAGAGAGGTTTGTCCTTTTGTGATTTGGAAATGGGAAGGGATGAGAAGAATGCAAAGTCAATGGAGTTGGCAAATGGAGATGCGAAGTTGTTGTATATTCCCTTAATTGTTGGATAAGCAAATGGCCCTCCTTGTAGTAATGAACTTGAATTCAACACCTTCTTCAGTTCTTCACGCATTTATTACTGTTACCTCTGTGACGCCATTTTGTTGAAGTTGAATTTTATAAATAAGAATGATAATAATATAAGTTTTTGATATTGATATTTTTTAATATTTATTTTATTATTAATTTATTTTTTATATTTAAAAAATTATTAAAAAATGATATTAATTATATTTATTTTTAAATTAATAATAAAATAAATATTAAAAAAATCTAAAAAAATGAGTTATTATCTTTCTCTTAATCTTGATCAATTCTTCTTGGTACACATTGACAATTATAATGGTTCATCAAGGGTCCTTTTAATATAGACTTCATAGTTAAAGGTTTATCAATGAACTTTTTAACTTTATTTATTATACTAAGTTTTAAATTTTATAATAAAAATTTAATTTTTATTATTTTTAAGTCCTCTAAGTATTAATATTTTTACATTAATCCTGTATAATATTTTCATGGTAGAGAATTGCCAACCACTGCCACCATACCTCGGAGGCTGGTTCGAGCGACGGTAGGCGACGACATAAGCTAGTTCACTGTGAAGGACGGTGGAGCTCCGACGGTTTGGGTTGTTCGAGTATAGATCTATGCGATGGAAGTATAGATCTGCAGCATACACGAGGAGACTTTCTGACTTTCAACAAAACGCAAGAGTACAGGGGCATGAAGAGTGATGGCAGCTGGTCCGTGGAGGTGACGCGGCGATGTGGCAGTCAACTGGGGTGCCATGGCGACCTGAGATGCGATGAATGACGACAGCAGAGGACAACGAGGGGTGCGGATCTGGGAAGACGGTGGCTAAGGGGGGCAGATCTGCAGGGGCTCTGTTCGGTGATGGCTGATGTAACGTCTCGGGATTGCTTGCAGGATTGATGAGTGTCTCCACAAACCAACACGGGTCTTTTCAGCGTACTTTGTCCTCACTTACACGCATCTTAGGAAACTTCCCAAAGAGGTCACTCATCCCACACCGCTCCAGTCAAGTCAACGCTTAACCATGAATTCTTATGTTCTGGCTCCCGAAAAGAAGTTGTAACTTGTTGATATGGCTACGCCTAATCAATTCCTTTAAGCCATCCTTAACTATGCAGTCCCATACCTGCACAGTCTCTGAATCTCTCTCATTCTGGTGCGTATTCAGTTCATTCATGAGACCCTTCGCCTAGAAGTCTGCCAAGAGCCGCTCCTTGTATGTGCTTCTCTTACATCGGCGTCTACTCCCCACCCTCGTCTACAGGGGCTCTGTTCGGTGATGGCTAATGTAACGTCCCGGGACTGCTTGCAGGATTGATGAGTGTCTCTACAAACCAACACGGGTCTTTTCAGCGTACTTTGTCCTCACTCACACGTATCCTAGGAAACTTCCCAAGAGGTCACCTATCCCACAATTGCTCCAAGTCAAGCACACTTAACCATAGAATTCTTATGTTCTAGGCTCCCGAAAAGAAGTTGTAACTTATTGATATGGTTACGCCTAATCAATTTCTTTAAGTCATCATTAACTATGCAATCCCATACCTGCACAGTCTCTGAATCTCTCTCATTCTGGTACGTATTCAGTTCATTCATAGGACCCTTCGCCTAGAAGCCTGCCAGGAGCCGTTCCTTGTACGTGCTTCTCTTACACCAGCGTCTACTCCCCACCCTCGTCGGCCTCGGGACACCACATGCCCACCAACTTCAGCTTGATTCGTCCCCGAACCACATCGTGCTGGGAGAGATCCCGGCTCTGTTACCATCTGTAACGTCTCGGGACTGCCTGTAGGATTGACGAGTGTCTCCACAAACCAACACGAGTCTTTTCAGCGTGCTTTGTCCTCACTCACACGCATCTTAAGAAACTTCCCAAGAGGTCACCCATCCTACAATTGCTCCAGGTCAAACACGCTTAACCATAGAGTTCTTATGTTCTAGGCTCCCGAAAAGAAGTTGCAACTTGTTGATATGGTTACGCCTAACAATTCCTTTAAGTCATCATCAACTATGCAGTCCCATACCTGCACAGTCTCTGAATTCCTCTCATTCTGGTGCGTATTCAGTTCATTCATGGGACCCTTCGCCTAGAAGTCTGCCAAGAGCCGCTCCTTGTATGTGCTTCTCTTACACCGACGTCCACTCCCCGCCCTTGTCAGCCCCAGGACACCACATGCCCACCAACTTCAGCTTGGTTCGTCCCCGAATCACACCGTACTGGGAGACGCCCCAGCTCTGATACCATCTGTAACGTCCCGGGACTGCCTGCAGGATTGACGAGTGTCTTCACAAACCAACACGGGTCTTTTCAGCGTACTTTGTCCTCACTCACACGCATCCTAAGAAACTTCCCAGGAGGTTACCCATCCCACAATTATTCCAGGTCAAGCACGCTTAACCATGGAGTTCTTATGTTCTAGGCTCCCGAAAAGAAGTTGCAACTTGTTGATATGGCTACTCCTAATCAATTCCTTTAAGTCATCCTCAACTATGCAGTCCCATACCTGCATGTGACTGATATGGACAAGATGCAAATGGTTTTGATGTCGACAAACAATGAAAGCAATGGGAATACAATGATCAAGTCTCAAGCAACTCAAGCTTAGCATATAGGTTATAGATCTAATGTAAAGGTATTCTAGAGATTCACCTCAAGCTCAAATGTCTTCCTTAAAATGCTTTTGTAAAATGGTTTTTCATGATAGGATCAAAAAGGTTTTATGCAACAACTCCTTCACATCTAATGTCCTAAATTTTTTTTGTGATCTTACCAACCTTTTGATAAACATTAGGAGCCAAAAATTCAAGGCCCCTAACCGATTAGGACCAGCTCCTAACCGGTTAGTTTGTTCAAACAAAAGCTTTGCCTCGTTTTTTATAACATGCCTAACCGATTAGGCAAAGTAGCTAATCGGTTATTTTATAACTCAGAGGCCAAAAATGTTTTGTCCTAACCGATTAGGAAGAAGTCCTAACCGGTTAGTTTGTTCAAACAAAAGCTTTGCCTCGTTTTTTATAACATGCCTAACCGATTAGGCAAAGTAGCTAATCGGTTATTTTATAACTCAGAGGCCAAAAATGTTTTGTCCTAACCGATTAGGTAGAAGACCTAACCGGTTAGTATTACTTTCAGGAGTCAAAAATGTTTTGTCCTAACCGATTAGGCAGATGGCCTAACCGGTTATTCATAAACTCAGAAGCCTCTCTAATCCTGTCCTAACCGATTAGGACACATTCCTAACCGGTTAGTCATTAAACCAGAACACTTCTCTTTTCGTCTAAATGAGCCCCTAACCGATTAGGATACATGGCTAACCGGTTAGCCTATGTTCTGGAAAAACAAGCAAAAGCCCGTAACGGCTATTTTGCTGAGCATTAATTGCTCCCAACCACTTCCAACGGCAATAAATAACACTTACCTATATATTTGCTTGTTGGGCTTCGTTGGGAGGTTAGAAAAAACTGAGTCTATTCTTCTGAAAAGTTTGTACTGTGCTTTAAACAAGTTTTTATCATCATTCTACAAAATCCCTTGATTTGAGCTTGAACTTGTGTGAATCCCATATACCATAGTGCTTCAATTTGTAATACTTGCTCTAGAGAGAGTTTCTTCCATTTAAATCTTATACAATCTGTTTAGTGAGGGTGAGGTATCCCTCAAGTATTGTAAGGGTGAGGTATCCCTTGAAAAATAGAGGCTCAAGCATTAGGGTGAGGTATCCCATAGTGTTGAGTGCTCAAGATTGTAGTGGTTGTCAAGCACCCATTGAAGCTTGAAGATATAGTGGAAAATCTCAAGTTGTTGCTTGGGAATTTGGACGTAGATCACAAGCGGATTGGTGATCGAACCAGGGATAAACGATTGTGTTTGTTCTCTCTAAACCCTTCTCTTTATTTGGTTTACTTGTTTTATTGAATTGTTTAGATATTATCTCCTTTGGCTATCACATTCATAAGTAAAAGTGTTAATCTCATTCATCCATTTATCTCTAATCGTTCAATAGCTTCAACGAAAATTGTTTATCAAACGATTTGCGAAAGATTTGCTAACTTGTTTTAACTACTCAATTCACCCCCTCTTGAGTATTGAGGCCACTTGGTAACAAGTGGTATCGAGCTAGACTCTTGTATAAAGAGCTTAGCGACTTCAAGAGAAGTGATGGCTTCAAATGGTTTTTCAAATGAAAGTTCTTCTATAAATAGACCTCCTTATTTCAATGGGGATGGTTATGCCTATTGGAAAGAAAGGATGAAAATTTTCATTGAAGCTATTGACTTAGATGTGTGGGACGCCGTTGAAAATGGTGCTTTTGTTCCAACACAAATTAAAGATGGTGTGAAAATCAATACACCTAGAAATGAATGGACCGATGACGATAAAAAAAGGTTCAATACAATTTGAGAGCCAAGAACATCATCACCACATCCTTGGGGTATGATGAATTCTTTAGGGTGTCAAATTGTAAGACCGCATAAAAGAAATGTGGGATACCCTTCAAGTAACTCATGAAGGGACTAGTGAGGTAAAACGATCTCGGATAAACACTCTTACTCATGAATATGAATTGTTTAGAATGAATCAAGGTGAGAGTATTCAAGATATGCAAAGAGATTTACTCACATTGTTAATCATCTCATCTCATTGGGAAAGACATTCCCTAATGAGGATCTTATTAACAAAGTCTTAAGATGTCTAAGCAGGAGTTGGCAACCCAAAGTTACGGCTATTGCGGAATCAAGAGACTTATCAACAATGTCTCTAGCCACCCTATTCGGAAAACTTCAAGAACATGAGCTGGAATTAAATAGGCTCAACCAAAGTGAAGAGCAGGATAAAAAGAAGAAGGGAATTGCACTCAAAGCCACCTCTTCCATACTTGAAGATGATGATGAAGATGGTGAAGAGGATGCTGAAAATTTTGAACTAAGTGAGGAGAATCTTAGTCTCCTTGTGAGAAAATTTGGAAGATTCCTAAAGAAAAGGGATTTCAAAGAAGACCACCCTTTCCTCAAAAGAAGACATATCACAAAGGAGAAGGATCCTCCACTCCTCCAAAATGCTACGAATGCGGAAAACCGGGGCATATGAAAATGGAGTGTCCTATATATCTCAAGAAGACGGAGAAGTTTGAGAAAAGACCCTCCAAGGAAAAGAAAGGAAGAAGGGCATACATAACTTGGGAGGACAATGACTTAAGCTCTTCCGACGACTCGGAAAATGAAGAAGCCCATTTTTGCCTCATGGCTCAAGGAGAAGAAAGTGGAGAAAGCGACACCGAGGTAACCTCTTCTAACCAAGAACCTTCACCTAGTTATGATGAATTGCAAGATGCCTTTCAAGAATTGCATGATGAATCCGTGAGACTCACTAAAATGATTTTGTCTTCAAATAAAACAATCTCCCTATTGACAAACAAGGTTTCTACTTTAACTAAGGAGATAAATGAACTTAAAATTGAAAATGAGACCTTAGGACTCATAGATGCTAATTCATCATGCATGACTTGTTCCTCACATGATAATGCATCCATTTCATTACCTTGTTCATCATGTAAAGCTTTTGAAAAAGAAATTGAAGACTTGAACAACACTCTTGCAAAATTCACTTTTGGAAGAGACAACTTGAATGTGTTGTTAGGGAGACAAAAATGTGTCTTTCAAAAAGCCGGTTTAGGGTTTAATCCAAATAATCATCAAAAATCTTATAAAAACTTCTTTGTTTCCTCAAAAACTTCAAGTAGCCCCTTTATCAAATGTTTTCATTGTGGTAGGAAAGGGCATAGTGCATCCACTTGCAATGTTAGAAAGAATATAAACATTAAAGTTGGAATAAAAAAGGTTTGGGTTCCTAAAGGCACCATATCTAACTCTAACACACAAGGACCCAAGACAATTTGGGTACCAAAAGTTAAAACTTGAATGTGTGTTGTAGGTGTGCTTGAAGACCAAGAGCTCAAATTGGTATCTTGATAGTGGTTGCTCCAAGCACATGACCGGTGATGACTCCAAGTTCTCCTCCCTTACTCACAAGAAACATGGTCATGTCACATATGGTGATAACAACAAAGGGAAGATTCTTGGAATTGGCAAAGTTGGTAAAATTCCTTCATCATCTATTGATAATGTTTTGCTTGTTGAAGGACTTAAACATAACTTGCTTAGTATTAGTCAATTGTGTGATAAAGGCAATAGAGTTATATTTGATTCCTCTTGTTGCATAATTGAGGGAAAGGATGATAAGCAAGTTAGGTTTGTTGGTCATAGGGTCAATAACATATATATGATTAGCCTTGATGATATTTCCTCAAATGATGCTAATTGCTTTATGACTAGAGAAGATGATTCATGGTTATGGCATAGAAGAATCGCTCACATTCACATGGATCACTTAAACAAATTAGTTTCTAAAGAACTAGTAATTGGTCTTCCAAAGCTCAAATTTGAAAAAGACAAACTCTGTGATGCATGTCAAAAGGGAAAACAAGTAAAGGTCTCTTTTAAAGCTAAAAATGTGGTTTCAACTTCTAGACCTCTACAACTTTTGCACATGGATCTTTTTGGTCCCTCTAGAACTATGAGCTTTGGTGGGAATTACTATGCCTTAGTGATTGTGGACGATTTTTTTAGGTTTACATGGACATTGTTTTTGTCTCACAAAAATGATGTTTTTCATTCATTCAAAAAGCTTGCTAAAGTTATCTAAAACGAAAAAGGTTTTTGTATTGCATCCATAAGAAGTGATCATGGTGGTGAATTTGAGAACCATGAATTTGAAACGTTTTGTGATGAACATGGCATTGAGCATAATTTTTCAGCCCCTAGAACACCACAACAAAATGGTGTTGTAGAAAGAAAAAATCGATCTTTAGAAGAAATGGCAAGAACTATGCTAAATGAGGCCAACCTTCCTAAGTATTTTTGGGCGGATGCGGTTAACACCGCTTGTTATGTTATGAATAGGACTCTAATAAGACCAATTTTAAAGAAAACCCCCTATGAATTATACAAAGGAAGAAAACCAAATGTCTCACATTTTCATGTTTTTGGATGTAAATGTTTTGTTCTAAATAATGGAAAGGATAACTTGGGGAAGTTTGATGCAAAATCTGATGAGGGAATCTTTCTTGGTTATTCTATACATAGTAAGGCCTTTAGAGTTTATAACAAACGAACTATGACCATAGAAGAGTCCATACATGTTGCATTTGATGAGACTAACCCAAACGAGCCAAGAAAGGAGCTTGTTGATGATGTTGCAGAAAATCTTGCAAGAATTCACCTTGGAAATCAAGAAGAAGAAGTCAAGAAGCAAGAAGAAAGCCCATATGATTCCCCAAGACAAGAGGACTCTCAAATCATGGATCTTCCCAAGGAATGGAAAACATCAAGATATCATCCTCTTGACAAAGTAATAGGTGATGTATCAAAAGGGGTAATCACTCGTAACTCTCTTAGAGATGCATGTAATCATATGGCTTTTATTTCTCAAGTTGAACCTAAAAACATAAATGAGGCCATTAATGATGAACATTGGATCTTGGCCATGCAAGATGAATTAAATTAATTTGAAAGGAATCAAGTTTGGGAATTAGTCCCAAGGCCCAATGATCATCCAATAATTGGCACCAAATGGATTTTTAGGAACAAACTTGATGAAACGGGCTTAATAATACGAAACAAGGCTAGGCTTGTAGCTAAGGGTTATAATCAAGAAGAAGGTATAGATTATGAAGAAACGTATGCTCCCGTAGCTAGACTAGAAGCCATTAGAATGTTACTTGCATATGCTTGCATCATGGATTTCAAACTCTTTCAAATGGATGTCAAAAGTGCCTTTTTAAATGGGTTCATACAAGAAGAAGTATATGTTGATCAACCTCCCGGTTTTGAAAACTTTGATTTGCCCAACCACGTTTTTAAACTTAAAAAGGCCTTGTATGGCTTAAAACAAGCTCCTAGAGCTTGGTATGAAAAGGTTGAGCAAGTTTTTTTTGGAAAATGGTTTCTCTAGGGAAAGGTTGACACAACTCTTTTCATCAAACATAAAAAGCATGACATTTTACTTGTTCAAATATATGTTGATGATATTATATTTGGTGCTACTAATGACTCTCTTTGTAAAGAATTTGCCAATATCATGCAAAGTGAGTTTGAGATGTCCATGATGGGTGAGCTCAACTTCTTCCTTGGACTTCAAATCAAGCAAACAAGAAATGGGACTTTCATAAGTCAATCAAAATATTGCAAGGAGTTGCTCAAGAAGTTTGGAATGGAAGGAGCAAAGCAAATGGCTACACCAATGGGAACTTCCTGTTACTTGAACAAGGATGAAGGAGGTAAATCGGTAGAAATCACTAAGTATAGAGGTATAATTGGCTCACTCCTTTATCTTACCGCAAGTAGACCGGATATCATGTTTAGTGTATGCATGTGTGCTAGATTTCAAGCAAACCCTAAAGAATCACACCTAAGTGCTGTAAAACGTATTATGAAATATCTAATAGGCACTTCGCAAATGGGATTATGGTACCCTAAGGGTGCTTCATGTTGTTTGGTTGGTTATTCCGATTCTGATTTTGCTGGGTGCAAAATGGATAGGAAAAGTACTAGTGGGACATGCCACTTGCTTGAAGCTCACTAGTTTCTTGGCATAGCAAGAAGCAAAATAGTGTGGCATTGTCGACAGTGAAGCTGAATATGTTAATGTGGGAGTTGTTGTGCTCAAATCCTTTGGATGAAGCAACAACTTCTAGACTATGGTCTTGAGCTGGATCACATTCCCATAAGATGTGATAACACTAGTGCCATCAATCTATCTAAGAATCCCATTTTACACTCAAGAACAAAGCACATTGAAATAAGGCATCATTTCATAAGAGATCATGTTCAAAAGGGTGATTGCATGCTTGAATTTGTGGAAACCACTAAGCAACTAGCAGACATTTTCACTAAACCTTTAGCAAAAGAAGCCTTCTATTATATAAGAAATGAACTTGGCATATTAGATCAATCATGTATAAGCTAAATTGCTGCATAATCCATCATTTTGCTCCATAAAGAAACCTTTTCTGCATAATCATGGTTATTTGTTGCATAGATACTGTTTTTCAAACTAATACTAACTTGAGCGTCGGAGTTTTCCCTTATTTTGTTTTGCAGGAGCTGAGTTCATGCTTAAACCCCCCCCCCTCCTCCCAATTTTCTGTAATTCTAATTCTATTGAAGCACTATGCATTCTGGTTCTCTTGAAGAAGAAAAATCAACTCCATAAGTCAGAATTATTGGTTTGGAAAGTGAAGAAATTCATGATGGAATTAAAGTGAATCTCAAGAAGCCAAAGGGTTGATGTGTTTCAAGGGGTGATCTCATGAAGGAGCTCTAGCTCTGAAAATGAAACAACCAATTGGAGAAGGGAACAACTTGAATGATTAGCCTTTGGAAATGTTCTGTCACTTGGGAAGGCTTTCTGTCAAGCCTAAATAATCGATTAGGCAAGCTCCTAACCGATTAAGCATTCAAAACAGAGGCCTCGTCATCTTTGGAAATAACAAGCTAATCGATTAGATAAATAATCTAATCGGTTAGTCAAGCAAACAGAGGCTCCTACGTTCCAAATCTCAAACAAGGTAATCGGTTAGACCTCTTTCTCTAATCGGTTAATGCTTCTGGCAGAAGTCCCTGTAACATTTCCTAACCGGTTACTCAATTATCCTAACCGGTTAGTGACCCAGACAGAAACCCACCTTTGTGAAATATTGAACCTCTAACCTGGTTAGCCAATATATCTAACCTTAACCCCGTCCCTTTAAACTCAACCTCGACCACATTCACCATTTACGCCGCCCTTCATCTCCACTATCATCTTCCTCCTTTCGGTCTCTCCCACAACCCACTTCCTCCAAATCAATCCCTACCACCAACCCAACACGATACCACCATTTCCTATCTCTTCCATTTCCTCTTTCTCCCTTTTCCTCTATTTCACCGTATACATTCCACAGAACCATACCTCCATTTTCATCCATGGCCGCAACTCATCTCAACCAAAACGCTCTCGTACCAAAAACCCCAATGTTTCCCGTCAACCTGAAGACTCTTCACTCTCTGCCCCTGATCTCTCAAACGCTCTCAACATTGGAAGATATTTTTCTCACAAATCTCAAATAGAGTCATACACACTTGGGTTTCATGCACGACGTCTCATTCAACCCAAGTTCATGGACTGGGCTTTCTTCGAACAAGAAGGCTTTACATCCTTCACCGAACTCTTGGAATTTCAGGGCTTGCAAACCCTTGTCACAACCAACCCAGGTTACTTCTATCTTGAACCAACAAAAGTCTTTTTCTGCAATTTGTCTCTTTCTGGTACAAACTTGGTGTCTGAAATCAAGAGACACAAAATCAGTGTGTCACCAAGTCAGTGGACTACCTTGTTTGGGCTCACTCACTCTGGAGCCAAACTTACTGAGAATGACGACCTTACATGGGCAGATTTTGATAGAGCTCGAGCTGTACAAGACATGATTCAACCAGGTACTGTCGTGCCCCCGGGATCTTTGACTACTGGTTTTCTGAAATTGCTGGATCGCCTTCTTCACTTTGTGGTCACCCACATCTTGGTACCAAGGGCAAGCAACTATGCCTTGGTTGAAGAAGATGATATATTTGTGATATGGGCTCTTAAAAGTCGCAAGAAAATCAACTGGCCACACTACATTATGCACAACATGAAGAAAGCCAAAGACAAGGCAATGATGGATCTGCCTTACGCCTTCCTAGTGGCTAAAATTTTGGATCACTATAAGGTCAATTTGAAGGACGATGGAGTCATCTTCTCTGCTGGTCCTCACAAGTTTGGCCTTGCGTCTCTAAACCGAATGAATGCAAAGAAAGTCGATGGAGAATGGATTTATAGTCGAAGAAATGAAGCGGCAGCTCCACAAGGGGAATATCCTCCTACTCCTACTGATGACCCTATGGAAGAGGCCCATGCCACGAGAAAATGAGCATGTCCTGGCAAGCAATTGCCAATATGCAAGCCGCATTGAAGCCCTGATTGCGGATCTTAAGGCTTATCAAGAACACAAATGCAATTCTGCTATTTATGATCGCTTGAGCGCTATGGAAGGACTACTGGATAGGCTTGAGCATCGCTTTTCACAATCAGAGGACCCTGGGGCTTAAGCATGGACTCTCTGTTTAAATCAGGATTGTGTTTCTTTGCACTAATTGTCTTTGAACTCTTTCTCACTTTGATTAGCTATCTTATTTTGGATATTATGGGAGACTTATCTAGCATGCTGATGACTGTTTATCTTTGGCTTATTTTGGTAATCCTAATAGTGATCTTTGCTTCTTATTTTTGGATTTGGATATTTCTTTTAAGTATGCTATGCCTTCTAATGCATTTTTTTTGGTCTGACTGCTTCTGAGTTACTAAAAAAAAAAATGCTTAATCTTATGATTCAGTTCTGCATGCTTGTTCTTGTTTAATACCCTAGGCTACTGAATTTCTTTTTGATTATGCCAAAAGGGGGAGAAGGATAACGGTCTTTCTATTTATTGAGAAAAGTAAGAAAAGTGAATGTGTTATGATAATATAATATATTGCCTGTTAATGGTCCTGGAATCCCAAAACAAAGGGGGAGCTGTGCATCTCTGATTCAAGCACCTCTTGAACAAAAGAGGAGGAGTAAGCCTCCATATTCCATTCTTATTTCCAATTATCATTTGAACTAATCTCTTTCTCAATAAGTGTTTGTCATCATCAAAAAGGGGGAGAATGTGACTGATATGGACAAGATGCAAATGGTTTTGATGTCGACAAACAATGAAAGCAATGGGAATACAATGATCAAGTCTCAAGCAACTCAAGCTTAGCATATAGGTTATAGATCTAATGTAAAGGTATTCTAGAGATTCACCTCAAGCTCAAATGTCTTCCTTAAAATGCTTTTGTAAAATGGTTTTTCATGATAGGATCAAAAAGGTTTTATGCAACAACTCCTTCACATCTAATGTCCTAAATTTTTTTTGTGATCTTACCAACCTTTTGATAAACATTAGGAGCCAAAAATTCAAGGCCCCTAACCGATTAGGACCAGCTCCTAACCGGTTAGTTTGTTCAAACAAAAGCTTTGCCTCGTTTTTTATAACATGCCTAACCGATTAGGCAAAGTAGCTAATCGGTTATTTTATAACTCAGAGGCCAAAAATGTTTTGTCCTAACCGATTAGGAAGAAGTCCTAACCGGTTAGTTTGTTCAAACAAAAGCTTTGCCTCGTTTTTTATAACATGCCTAACCGATTAGGCAAAGTAGCTAATCGGTTATTTTATAACTCAGAGGCCAAAAATGTTTTGTCCTAACCGATTAGGTAGAAGACCTAACCGGTTAGTATTACTTTCAGGAGTCAAAAATGTTTTGTCCTAACCGATTAGGCAGATGGCCTAACCGGTTATTCATAAACTCAGAAGCCTCTCTAATCCTGTCCTAACCGATTAGGACACATTCCTAACCGGTTAGTCATTAAACCAGAACACTTCTCTTTTCGTCTAAATGAGCCCCTAACCGATTAGGATACATGGCTAACCGGTTAGCCTATGTTCTGGAAAAACAAGCAAAAGCCCGTAACGGCTATTTTGCTGAGCATTAATTGCTCCCAACCACTTCCAACGGCAATAAATAACACTTACCTATATATTTGCTTGTTGGGCTTCGTTGGGAGGTTAGAAAAAGCGAGTCTATTCTTCTGAAAAGTTTGTACTTGTGCTTTAAACAAGTTTTTATCATCATTCTACAAAATCCCTTGATTTGAGCTTGAACTTGTGTGAATCCCATATACCATAGTGCTTCAATTTGTAATACTTGCTCTAGAGAGAGTTTCTTCCATTTAAATCTTATACAATCTGTTTAGTGAGGGTGAGGTATCCTCAAGTATTGTAAGGGTGAGGTATCCCTTGAAAAATAGAGGCTCAAGCATTAGGGTGAGGTATCCCATGTTGAGTGCTCAAGATTGTAGTGGTTGTCAAGCACCCATTGAAGCTTGAAGATATAGTGGAAAATCTCAAGTTGTTGCTTGGGGACGGACGTAGATCACAAGCGACGGATTGGTGATCGAACCAGGATAAACGATTGTGTTTGTTCTCTCTAAACCCTTCTCTTTATTTGGTTTACTTGTTTTATTGAATTGTTTAGATATTATCTCCTTTGGCTATCACATTCATAAGTAAAAGTGTTAATCTCATTCATCCATTTATCTCTAATCGTTCAATAGCTTCAACGAAAATTGTTTATCAAACGATTTGCGAAAGATTTGCTAACTTGTTTTAACTACTCAATTCACCCCCCCTCTTGAGTATTGAGGCCACTTGGTAACACTGCACAGTCTCTGAATCCTTCTCATTCTGGTGCGTATTCAGTTCATTCATGGGACCTTTCGCCTAGAAGCCTGCCAGAAGTCGCTCATTGTACGTGCTTCTCTTACACCGGCGTCCACTCCCCGCCCTCGTCGATCCCGGGACACCATAGCTGAGGCGGATTTGGTTCGGTTGAGGATGGTGGTTACAGTTGGAGGATATGGTGGTTCATGGGTTCTGGGTGATGGATCGATGGAGGCTCGGATGGTTTCTGGGTTAGTGGTGGCTTGTTTGGGTTTGGTGGTTGACTTGGCAGAGGCGTTGTTTTGGTGGTTTGTGGGGTTCGGCGTGGAGGGGCGAGCCATTGCTTCAGCCGGCAATGTCGTTTCTCAACCCCTTTGGCCGGCGGAGACCACCCAGCCGGCGGAGAGGATGATAATCAGAGAACGAAGAAGAAGAGGGAGGAGAGCAAGAAAAGATAATTTTGAGGAGTGTACAAATAATATAATATTATTGAGGGATCATTCTGCATTATTTAATTTTTATTTTTTACTTGATTAATTGGTTTTAGGTAATGATTTATAACCGTTGATTTATTTTTTAACGTATCCAACGGTCCATTCAATAAGGTCTATGAATAGACCTTTGACTGCAAGGTTCATATTAAACTCACCCGTTCATCAAAGCTTTGATCTTACTGAAGAAATTGGGATTATGTGTGTGTTTGATTCAGTTGTGAAAAAATTGATTATTTCAATAATTAATTATTGTATAAAAACTTTTTGTTATAATCGATTATAATCGATTTATTTTTATGTTTGTATATGTTAATTGAAAAACAATTTTAAAGTAATCTGTTTCATTTGGTTGACATAAAAAAAATTATTTTTATGTATTAAATTATTAAAATAGGTATAAAATGATTAAAAAAGTTATTTGATTGAGACAAAAATAATATTTACATATCAAAGTATAAAAAATAATCTATAAATTAGAATCATAAGTCTCAATTTTTAGTATTATTAAAAAAAGCTTAAAAAAATCTTTATTTTGTATTAATTTTTGTGTAAAAATTAAAATTAATTTTGTTAAATATAATTAAATATTATTACAACAATTTTTTTTGAAAAAAAAAAAACTTTTCAAAGATGAATCAAACTTGCACTGTATCCGATGCATGGGTGTTGATAGGTTAAAGTGCAGCAGTCCATCCAAGAGTTGATATTAGTTTGACATGCTATTTCGTTATTTTTATAAATATTTTATTCAAAGGTTAATATATATATTTAAGACTATTGAATTCTTCGTGTAAGTCAAATAGTGTTACACATATTTAATATTAAATAAAATATGTATGAAACTGCCCACTCAAAAATTACTTTGTCATTCAGGTGATGAGTTATTTAACTGCTAACCGAGGGTTTTTTTTTTTTAATAAACCATATTAACCGAGTTGGTAGAGAATGAATAGATACAGATTTTAAGATCACCATTTCTAGTTATTACTCCTAGTGGAAGCCGTCGTTTTGAATTTATTATTATTTTGGATTTTGTTATCATATATTTTTAGAGTCTATGTTAAAGAATAAAAAAATTAAATAAAAAATATAAGTATTTAATTATTTTTTCTTAAGTATTCTCTCAATTTTTTTTATCTGTTGTTTTTTAAAAAATTGTGTTTTATTTTAGATGTTATTTTAAAATTTTAACACATAATTAATTATTTTATATCAATTTTATCTTTATTTTTTTTATTCTATTAATTATTTAACTATTAGAATATTTCAATATTTATTCATCTAAATTTAATATTTCTTTTATCATTTTTTTATTGGTCAATGAGTCAAACAGTAATATTGTCTTTTATAATTATTTTTTCTTAAAATTAAGACTATTAAATTATTTTTTAATACTAATATTATTTTCTTAAACGACTGATAAAAAAAATAGAGAGTATATCTTTAGATAAATAATAAATGCTATTTTGATTCTTTAGATTTTTTATAAAAATAAAATAAAATAAAAAAGTTTGTATAAAAAGTATATCTTTTTTCAGTTCATAATGTATTAAATATTCTATTTTTCATAAAAAAAATCTATTTTTAAATCTTAATAAGTATCTAGCAAAACTTTTTTTTCTGGCTTACTCAGAAGTCATAGTAAATAAACTCTTTTCAGGTGAGGGAAAATTTTGTGGGAGGAAAGAATCAAATTTTAAGGTTAAGGTATGTTACGAGTTATGACGGTGTATATCTATAGTGATTAAAAAATTTCAATGAAGCATCAGTAATAATAATCAAATTAAAGCTGTTTGATTTTATCACTTAAATCAACCTTCATAATCATAGTAAATGAAAACTAATGTCATGACCATCCACTTTATAAAAATATGATATGTAGCTGTTGAATTAAATTTAAAGTATTTTTTAATATATTTAAATTAAATCTTAGCTATTGAGAATAAACAGAAATTTTCCAATTTGCGGCGATGCTTTACCAGGCCCATCCACGCAAAAATTGCTCTCATGATTAAGCATCTCTTTCATTGCCCAAATATAGAAGAGATAAATTATTGTATAGTCCTAAATCTTCCTCTAAAAACTTATATACTACCGGATGCGTGTAAATTTTATCCTATACATATATTTAAGGGTGGGCATGTCCCCGAAAAAAGAATAAGCATACAAGAATTTCTCATAAGATGGACACATGGATGGGACTCTTCACGGCCTTTATTATTATTATTTTATTTAGCCTTTATCATTATTAATAAACTGGATAGCACATAAAGAGGCTTTTTTATATAGATATTGCTAATTTTATCTTTATTTCTCATTTTACTGTTGTTTCGATATTATTTGTCAAAATGCATTCTTTTTAAGAGATGTTGGGAAGTCGGTCAGGTAAAAACTGACTTCTCAACATGAAAAAGTTAAATTTTTTTTTTTAAAAGATAGTGTTGAAAAGTCGATTCTTTATAAATTGATTTTTCAACACTGTCACTTCAATTTTTTTCTTACCTGAAACTAACTTCTTAACAAGGTTATTTTATTTTTTTTATTATTAATTTTTCTATCCATAGTTTTTAATGTTAAAAAATTAAGTTTAGAGTTTGAGAATAAAAAAAAAAGAGAGAGACAACTATAAACTGATAATATTATTAAAAGATATAATGTAATATGATATAATATAAAAGATAAATTTAATAATTTTATTTATATTAATAGTAAACTCTCAGTCTTAATTAAATAAGAAAATAAATAAAGAAATATTACGACATCAGAAATTAACTCCTAAGATTGTTTTTTCAATTAGATAACTAATTGATTTCACAATATATTCTAAAAATCAACTAAGATATTCTAAACATAACCAATCTTTCAGGCTGGGGCAAATAAAGTCAATCTTTTAGGCTAGAGTGAATGAAATTGATTAGGGCCAATATTTTTATGTTAGAACAACAAAGACGAAGTCAATCTTTCAGGTTGGATTAGACAAAACTGATCAGAGGCATGAGCAATAGAGATGGAGTCAATCTTTTAACCTGGATAAGATGAAATTGATTAGAAGCGCTGCAAAGGAACACGACGGAGGAGTGCAATGGAGGAGCAACTCTATCAACAAATCAATCGAAACTGGAAGAAAACATATCAAGACTTAAAAAGAGGAGGAGAAACTCCATCAACAAATCGATTAGGACCGGAAAAGAACATATATCAAGACTAAAAAAGAAGAGGTTGTGATGAGACAAAGATTTGGAAAATAACAAAACTAAATATTGATTTGATGATGATTAGTAATGATTCGAACTAATTCCATGAACTAGACACAACGAAAAGGAGAAACTATTCGTAAGGATGAGACATTGGCTCTGATACCATATTAAAGAATTAAGTTTAGGGTTAGGGAATAAGGAAAATAGAGAAATGACTATAAAATGATAATATTATTGAAAGAGCATGATGTGATATGATGATACGATGTGATATGATATGATACAAAAGATAAACTCAATAATCTTATTTACACTAATAGCAAACTCCTAGTCCTAATTAAATAAAGAAGCAAATCAAGAAATATTACGAAATCAAAAAATAACTCCTAAGATTGCTTCTTCAATTAGATGACTAATTATTGATTTCACAATATATTCTAAAATCAACTAAGATATTATAGAGATATTCTAACATATAATAATATAATTTGATTATTTATTAGGGGTATCCGTTGAGTGGGTTTTGTAGTATTTTTGGATTTGGTTCAAAGTGAGTTAGGTTGCGTCTGGTCAAACGTGGGTCTGACATACATGAAAAAATTCTTTAGCTAAAATAAATGTCAAAATATGAAATCAAAAACACATTTTGATTAAAAACAACATATGTTTCAAATAAATTAAAAAGTCATATAATCAGTCTTACACGAACATAATAAGTCTTAAACAAGTTATAATGATTAATATGAGTTTTAAATAAAATTATAGCAATTAAAAAAAAGGAAGAAAAAAAAATAGTTGAGAAGTTAGTTTC
The DNA here is from genome assembly GCA_029884605.1 of Ormosia emarginata. Classification (NCBI taxonomy): domain Eukaryota; kingdom Viridiplantae; phylum Streptophyta; class Magnoliopsida; order Fabales; family Fabaceae; genus Ormosia; species Ormosia emarginata. Next base: position 2,321,354 of record JAQQTP010000070.1, on the reverse strand, counting down.
TAAGAAACCAACTTCGCAACAGGTGGTCAAAAAATTCTATATTGACATGGTGTTGAGAATTCGGTTTCTCCCGAACCGATTTCTCAACACCATCTTAAAAAAAATCAAGTTTTCATGTTAAAAAGTGTTCTGAAGTGGATTCAGAGGAGTACCTGAGATAGGTACGTTACAGTAGTTTCCTTCTTGCGTAGCTGCAATAGAGCGTGTTGAATTAAGGGGGTTGGGTACTTACAAAGGGACTCAAACACTCAAGTCAGACAGTGCACATGTAAAATTTATGCAGTGATATAACAAATACCTTATTAGAGTGACTTAGCATAATATTTATAAAACGTGACTAGAATCATAATACGATCAGTATTAAGTGCAAGTATTTAGAATTCATATCCTATTAGAATTTGTCTTTCTCTTATTAGTGGAGGAGATCGCTATAATATAGAAACGTAGATATTGTATTTATCAACTATTAAAAGTAGTTATGGATCCTATAATCTCTTAAGATTATGATTGTCAGTTAAGATACTGTACAGATTTAATGATCACGTTATTATGACCCGATGTCGTAGTCAGAAGTCCTCATAATGTGTCATCAAAGCTTGACTTGAGTACTCATGGTGGAGTCTAATAGTACGCAAACTAGGTCCAATTCTACTGGACGGAATTTTTTATCACATTTCAGAATAAAAAGTTATCAAACCAACTTCTGAATATTGTCCAAAATAAGTGCATTTTAAGAAATAATATTGAAACAATGGTAGAATAGGAAATAAAGATAAAGTTAACAATCTTTGTGAAAAAAGCCACACAAAGAGCCTAATGTGAAAAAAGCCACACAAAGAGCCTGACTCCACAATGAGGCGTTACACATTGATGGACTAATACTGAAGCCAGTCTTTTTACTTAATTCATTGTTAAGGAGTGTCATCGTTCATTTTTTACCACTATTTATTAAATTATAGGACACTTACTTGAGAGTGGGTTATTTTTTTATTCTATTTTTTTTTTCAAAGAATGCCACACATATCGTTCTTTACTTTTTTTATTTTTTTGAATTTTTAAATTCTTTTTTAATCTACTTATTATAAATATCTTCCACTCTAATTTTAAACATCACTCTTTATGTCTATACCTTTTTAGATGGCTAAAATAAAATTTTGTTTACAATGGACGAGATATTAACTAGTTCTTTATATTTCAAATGCAACTTGTTTGATGGCTACAAGAATACATTTTCTAGAATCTATGACTAAGAAAATATTGAAGGATATTCATTAAAGACAATTATGTGGTACCAATATTTTTTTTAGGGTACAATCCCTATAAAACATTTTATTGGTTGTTGACTATTTTTAACAGAATTTTAAACATTTATCATAAAATTAACATTCAATTAATATTTAAAAACTCACTTTAGATATCGTATCAGAGTACCATAGAAATTCACTGCATTAAAAATTTAAAACTCTTTCATAATTGCATGCATCATAATTCTTTTAGAATAATGTTCATATACAATGCTATCGTCAAAGACTTATATACATTTTTTCATAAAAAGGAATTTTATATATATATATATATATATATATATATATATATATATATATATATATATATTCTTTGAATGAACTATCTTTTGAAAATATTGTATGATTGGGTAAAGTCTATTTTAATACACTATATTTTATACTCGGGCAATGCATATGATAATTAGAGAAGAATTTAAAATAAATAACTTGTTTATATAGCTTTAACTAATTTTAATTTGGATTTTATAATTTTTTTATATTTTTTATATCATTTTTTATATTCTTACTTGTTTGAATTTTTTTAGATTACTTATTTATATTTTAGTCCATACTTGTTAAAGTATCAACTCTTATATTTTTTACTCATTTAAATTTTTATCGTTATATATTCTCTTCATTAAGGTATTGGTTCATATTTTTCATGAAAGATTGATTGTTATAGTTTTTAAGATTTGATGGTATTAAATCTAATCTGGGAATATAAATATTATTTCCAACATGTTTTCATATTACTATTCATGCTCTTATCACATTAGTCCATCGTTTATCTACAATTAATTTATCTTAGAGGGGGGATCGGTTTACATCAGTGTAAGTCTTTTTTTACTTACACTCATTTTCAATCGTTAGATCCACTTTCATCTAATGGTTGAGATTATTTCGTTAAAAGTAACCATTAGATGAAAGTGAATCTAACAATAAAAATGAGTGTAAAGTAAAAAAGACTTATTACAGAAGTTGATCCTACCTCTTTATCTTATTATACAATCATATTGCTTAATCAATATTTCTAAGTAGTACACTCGAAACTTATTTCTTAAGGCTATACTAAAATGATCTATAATCACAAAATTATATTATCATTTATAGTCGTTTTAAGTATATCGTCAAAGAAAAAGATTCATAGATAAAATACAAATGAAACTATATTAAAATTTTTCTCTTAACTTTTCACCCCTATTCTTAAAAATATATCAGACTAAGTCTTAATACAAAAAAAAAAAGTATCTTCTTTTATAATTATTATAGAATACTATTAAATATTAAATATCTAGAGAAAAGTTCATTAATGATATTTTCATATAAAATTATATTACAAATTAAATCCTTAATTTTTAATAGTATCGACTAAGTCTTAATGCAAAAAAAAAAAATCTTCTTTTATTATTATTATTGAATACTATTAAATATTAATTATCTAGAGAAAATTTCATTAATGATATTTTCATATTAAATTATATTACAAATTAAATCCTTAATTTTTTTTACTTCTGTTATTAAAGTTATATCAAACTAACTACTAATGTCAAATTTTATAAAAAAAAAAGTAATTTTTTAGGTTAATAGATATTGTAGTAACAATTTAAAAAACATATATCTGCTAAAAATTATAATAATCTATAATAATATTTTTAAATAATACTCAATGCATTCTAATTCCTTAACATTCTCTAACATATACATTTAGTTCATATAATTTAAATAGGTTAAATAAAAATAACATATTAATTAAATTAATCATTTAACATTTGACTACTTAGGTTTTTAATTTTTTTAATTCATTTTCATTATAATTTCTATTTTTTCATTCTCTATGTATTTTCTATTTTATTTTTTATTTTTTTTTATTTTTATGTATATGCGACAATTTTTTTATATGTGTTAATATTTCTTTTATGTTATTACATCATATGATACATGGTAGACAATTTGATAATATATTTATCACATATCAAAAATTTAATGATTGACTTAGATAAAATATGACTGAATTTTAGACTATATATATATATTTTTTATATATTAATTATAATAATTATTAATTATATTTATTACTTAATTATATTGTGTCGATCATATTACCATAAAAATTTCGTTCATTAAAAATGTAAAACTCTTTCATAATTGCATGCATCATAATTCTGTTAGAATAATGTTCATATACTATACTATCATCAAAGACTTACATACAATTTTTCATAAAAATGGAAATTATATATATATATATATATAATCTTATTCTAGTGAGATGAGTGTTTATTATAAGAGGTGAAAGGATTAAATGTTAACCATTAGATCTTACAAGAATGATCAAGATTAAGTGCATGTTTGGTTGCACTTTTTTTAGCTGGAAATAGCTTTTTTTGGGAAAAAAACTGTTTCAACAGTGTTTAATCATATTTGGCAAAATCAACTTCAGCTTTTATACGAAATTCAATGTAAAATAAAAGTTTTTTTAAACTTTTTTTCATAATACTGAAGATTGAAACTTATGATTCCAACTTATAGATTATTCCTTATATTTTGATATGTAAATAATATTTTATCCTCAATCAAATAACTTTTTTAATCATTCTATACTTATTTTAGTAATTTAATGCATAAAAGTGATTTTTTTATATCATCCAAATGAAATAGATTAATTTAAAATCACTTTTCAACTAATATATCCAAACATAAAAACTGATTCGATTATAATCAATTATAATCGATTATAACAAAAAACTTTTATACACTAATCGATTATTGAAATAATCAAGTTTTACATAATACACACTAAAACATAAATATATGTGACTTTTTAAGTGGTCACATGACCTTTAAGTGACTTTTAATCTTGATCATTCATGTATGGTTGTATGGTCAAGATTTACTCATCTCACTCTCTCACAATAAAAACTCTTCTCACTAGATATAACCGTATATATATATATATATATATATATATATATATATAGATAATCAAGATTAAAAATTATTTAAAGGTCATGTAACCACTTAAAAAATTCACATGCATTTATGTTCTAAACTTGACCATTCATGTAAAATCCAATAGTCAAGATTCACTCATCTCACCTCTTATAATAAATACTCCTCTCACTAGATACGCTATATATATATATATGCAGTGTATCAGGTGAGAGGAGTGTTTATTATGAGAGGGTGAGATGAGTGAATCTTGACCATTAGATCTTACATGAATGGTCAAGATTAGAACATAAATGCATGCGACTTTTTTAAGTGATTACATGACTTTTAAGTAACTTTTAATCTTGACCATTCATGTATAAGTGTATGGTCAAGATTCACTCCTATCTCTCTCTCACAATAATCACTCATCTCACTAGATATGTCTATATATATATATATATATATGAAGCATATCGTATGAAAGAAATTTTATTATGAGATGATGATACGAGTAAATATTGACTATACAATCATACATAAATGATCATGATTAAAAGTTACTTAAAAGTCATGTGATCATTTTAAAAAAATCATATGCATTTATATTCTAATCTTGATCATTCATATAAGATCCAATAATCAATATTCACTCACTTTATATATATATATATATATATATATTCTGTAAATGAACTATCTTTTGAGAATACTATGTTTGTGTAAAGTCTTTTTGAATATATTTGCATTTTTTTTAGATTAATCCTATTTTAGAATACTGACTATACGTACTAATATCTTATATTAATACTAAAACTTAAATGCATCTTAATTTTTGGCAAAATAAATTTTAAATAAACTAGTAAAAAATAAAAAAACAATAAAATAAAAAACTCTTCCCGTGGTCTCACTCCCCATAATCCTCGTCCATATCCATGTAGTTTGTACAGTTGTTATCCCAACTTTCATATCCAACCCACCCCACGTGCTGCCACTAATGTAGGTTCCATTTTAATTTTAAACTAACCCTTCACTAATTAAATTTAAAGTTATTCCCCCCCCCCCCCCTATTTCTTTTTACTTCAACTAGTTTTATAATACGTGGAATGCATGAAGCTATAAAATAAATAAGAGCACAATACTCTAACATTTATTTTATTTGTCTAATTTTTCATATATCCTATCTATTTTTCAAAAGTTATATAAAATTTTCTTAACATTTATACAAATACTTCTTGTATTTTGAAAAAAGATATAAATAAATCTAATTAAACACTATAAACTCAAAAATAATTAACAGAGTCGTTAGCTAATTAATCATTAATAATTTTAAAATAATATTTATATCCTTAATTTCATTAATATTATTTATAATATTAATAAAATTAAGTGATAGAAATGTAATTAAAGATAAGAATTTAAAAATAAAAATAATATTTCAACCAAAACTCATTAAAAGGTAATATTTATAAAATGTGGATCTTGCTTCACCCATTAATATTTCTCATTGACAATTGGTTTTTGTTGGACTTTTGTCCATTTCCTATAAAAAAAACATCACAAAAAGCATCCACCTCCACCCACTTATAAATTCATATTAAGCATATGTTTATTACAAAACATAGGAGATATACCTATGCTTGTAGTAATATTAATGAACTCACAAATATGCTTTTAAAGCAAGAATATGATAAAAGTATACTTAAAAAAATAAGACTCCTTAAATCATAAAGAACCCTTGCCTGTTTTCATTATTATTTCTCTTGCTTAAAAAAAATGGATATCACAAAATGACTTCGAATCTTTCTATATATCCTTTCCAACAACCACGCCAAGAGCATGACTATAGAAAAATTCGAAGTCATTTTGTGATATCCATTTTTTTAAAGCAAGAGAAATAATAATGAAAATAAATAAGAATTCTTTATGATTTAAGGAGTCTTATTTTTTTAGTATACTTTTATCATATTCTTGCTTTAAAAGCATATTTGTGAGTGCATTAATATTACTACAAGCATAGGTATATCTTCTATGTTGTGTAATAAACGTATGCTTAATATAGGAGAGTCTTCAGTGACTTGATTGTTGCACCAAAATAATTATTACTCACACTAAATGAATAGTTTCTTATGCATTGATGAATTTATAAGTGGGTGGAGGTGGTTGCTTTTTGTGATTTTTTATTTTAGGAAATGGACAAAAGTCCAACTTTTACCAATTGTCAATGAAAAATATTAATTGGTGAAGCAAGATCCACATTTGATAAATATTACCTTTTAATGAGTTTAGGTTGAAATATTTTTTTTATCTTTAAATTTTTATCTTTAATTACATTTCTATCACTTAATTTTATTAATATTATAAATAATATTAATGAAATTAAGGCTAGAAATGTTATTTTAAGGTCATTAATGATTAGTTAACAACTCTATTAGTCAATTTTGAGTTTAAAATATTTAATTAGATTTATTTATATTTTTTTTTCAGAATACAAGAAGTGTCTGTATAAGTGTTAAGGAAATTTTATATATCTTTTGAAAAATAAATAGGGTATATGAAAAATTAGGCAAATAAAATAAATGTTAGAGTATTATACTCTTATTTATTTTATAGTTTCATGCATTGCACGTATATATATAAAGGGTTTATGTCAGGTGAAAGCACTATATTATTGTGAAAGATGAGAGGTTCAACACCAACTATTAAATCAAAATGAATGGTTTAACTTAAAAATTCATTAAAAAAAAGTCACGTGAAGTCATTTTTTAAAAAAACTTTTTCTTCCTCTTCATCCTCTTCATCATGCTACTCTCTCTCTCTCTCTCCAACTTTTCCTATTTGATCCCCCCCAAAAGCTATCAACGTCCCACTACACTCTATAAGTTGAGTGACCTTTTCATCCCAAAAGCTTTCTTTGGTCCATTTTCATTCTTCAAATTTTTATCTCAATGCATTTGGGGTCATTGTTATTCATCTCTTTAAGATAAGGTAGTTCTTCTATCGCAGTTCTGATGCTAGTCCATTCATTTTCTATTTTCCACCTGTAAAGTCATTTCTTTTCTTTGACCCAATTGAATTTAACGGTTGCCCATATCATTGGAATGTTGTGTGTACTGTTCAGGTTAGTTGCTCAGCTTAGGTGCGTGCAGTCGTTGCTTCTACCATATGATTTGGAGATTTCATAATAGCACTCAAGGTGTTTGATGAATGTTCCATTTTTTTGAGTGATTTCATATTTTACCATATTGAGTGGTTGGCCTATGCTCAAAGATATTTTGGTTTGTTTTATATTTTATCATATTGAGTGATTTCATTTTCTTTTTAAAATTTTGGCTTGTTGGGTATTGGAATGTCAATTTTGGCAAATTATTTGCTCACATTGTATGTGAAGTACAAGGAGGTTTGAAGATGCACTCAAAGTGTTTAATAAATAGATTAAATGGAAATGACGTTCAACGGTCCTGTTTTTCTCATTTTTGTTGAAGCAATTTATTTAGAAGTGATATTTGGGTATTATTTCAATCTCTATGCATGACCTTGAAATGATTATTGCCTTACAAGTTGTTAGTACTCATGATCATTTGCTATTTAACTGAGATTATTGAAAGAAATACATACTGAGTCATTTAGTTAAGAAAAAGGGAGATACTAAGTTGAATGACCATATTTTATTGTAATTTGTTTGTTAGGCAGGTATTCACACAGTTCTTATTCACTTCTTAAGTCATTGAAATGGAGTTGATGAGATCTGTGTTTGATGAGCCTCTTCGAGAAATCTTGAAGAATTAAAGTGATGTAGTCGTGATCCATCATACCAAAAGACAATGAGATCTCTTGATAGACATATGTGCTATAATTCCATACAATTGAAGAGTGAAATGACTAATTGATCATAGAGATGAGAAAAGAAGATGTGAAAAATCAAAAAGAAAAGTAGCCACTGCCACCCTTTGAGCTAGTAGCAATTGGTTCTGTTGTGTACTTTTTCCCCCTACCCATTTGGTATTATTTGTAAGGAGCATTTAAAAAAATAAATAAATGACTTATTTTCTTGCATGATTGAACTTCTTTGAGTTTTCTACTATCAACTCCATTTTTGAGTAATGGTTGAAAGCTATACAACATTTATAGTCTTGTAAGCATCAATATGCTATCCGGGTTGCATTCTATAAGGCATTTTTTATTCTTATAAAGACCAAGTCTTAAAATCATATGTAGCTTAAAGTAAAAAGCATTGACTAGTAAATAACTAATTATTCATATGGCTATTCGATTAAGGCCATATAAATAAGCCAATATAACATATCCTATTTCTTTGGTAAAGTAGCATGGCAGCACGAGCACTCTATATGAAACAACATGGATGTGTTCGACTTCTGATTCCATGTTTTTTTATAGAGTCAACCGGGTTTTCAAAGATGGAAAAATATTTCTAACTTATTAGAACGTATTACAGTTTACAGGTACATTCAAAATATAAAAAGACAAAGTCAAAAAACTAGAAATGGCACGGTGACAACACTTCAAAAATGGTTAGTACTAAGAGCTATCTAATATATCCTGCTGGGATTACTTAATAGCAATGCCTCAAACGTATAGTCTAATAGGAGCTATCTTATCTATTTACTGTTATATTGAATTAGATTATTGAGTATATTTCTCAGAAGTAATCAGAAGACATGTCAACTTTGTTAAGATTCAATTATGTCACATTTAACATTTTAATGGTCTTCTTTATTTTTGTAGCATCCTGATCGCTACAAAGGATCACAATTTTTCAAATTTCGGCAATGCTAAGAATTTTTAGTCTTGGTTAATTTATGGATTTCATGCATTTTTCTGTGTGTCTTAATTATTTGGTAACCATGGCATGAACCTCTTGTTCCATTTTGCAGCCTAAACAAAATAATGCAGTGATGGAGACTTTCAAAGTGAACTACATAGGGGACTCCCTATACATCACTTGTTCCCCTTCACTCCACCATCATAGGCTCAGCCCAAATGACAAGTTCCTGATATTGTCTTCTGATGGACTGTACCAATACTTTACCAATGAAGAAGCAGTTACCAAAGTAGAGTCATTCATCACTATGTTTCCAGATAGAGATCCTACACAACTTCTCATTGAAGAAGCACTAAGTCGGGCAGCAAAAAAAGCTGGTAAAAGCACTTTTCTTGAACTATATTTTAACAAGAAAGGAATTCATAATAAGTCAAAACAATCTTAGTGAGGTTGACTTTCATTGTTGCAGGTATCGACTTCCATGAGTTGCTTGATATCCCACAAGGGGAACGACGTCTTTACCATGATGACATTTCTATTGTCATCATCTCCTTGGAGGGGAAAATATGGCGTTCATTGGTGTAAATATATACATGCATAATATAACAACTAATTATACTGTCTGATACTAACTGAAAGTTTGGGGAAATTCCTTCTTGTCCACGTATTGCTTTCTTTTTTTGTTACCACATTTTACCATTCTTCTGTAATATCAAAGATTCAAAATTAGGCTGCTAGGGGCACACAATAGCTACCTGTTCAAATTCACTTCTAAACAGTTGTTATGTGAGAAAGGACCAGTTCTGTTTTGGTGATCCTATCACTTACTTTTTCAATGGTATATCTCTACATTGCAAGAGAAATATTCTTTTCCTCTTAACAACTTCTATGTCATAACTTGATTATCAAGTCAAGGCCTTTTTTTTTTAATTTTTCTCTAATTATTACGAAAAAGGCTTGTAGTTGATTAAAGTTCCTCATAGTTTGTGCTAAATTCATAAAGGAATTAAATTATCAGTTTTCAAACTATAAGAAAATGTAAGAGGGAGCTAGAAATCAGTTTGATTCTAAAGTACTAACAGTTCAAAAGGCATAGTCAACCTATAAATTAAGGTGCATGAAGTACACAAAAAACTTGTCCTTTTTATTTCAATCTCATCATGGTTAAAATTAATTATTATTTAGATAAAATATATGCCAAATTAGTTTTGAAAGCTAAGCTTAAGCTCAGAAGAAAAGTAAACCTTTCTGACATTTTCTAATTGTTTAATCGCCAATTGGTGTCAGCAAAACATGTGCAAATCATGCATGACAATTCAAGAAGCAATCTAGAAGATAGAAACTTCAACTACGTGAGGTACAGTGAGAGCACCTAAATTTACATGTGTGAGATTGCATAATGATCAAATCACGCAGTAGAACAACATAATAGTAATCCAAACATAATCGTTGTAACTCCTTGAAAAAATATGTTAGGCTTGTATATGGATACAGAGGTAGCCTAATACTTGCTTAACATGTCTGTTAAGTTTTGTGACTTTCTGAGCACGTTTAGACACTTTGCTATAACGCTGTGTGTGGAAAATAACTGTTTTAGGCTCCGGAAGTGGCTTAAATTGCTTAGTTTGTGGAAATAAATGTAGAGAGTTTATTTTATGTCACAAATGTGTGAAGTGTGCTATAGTTAAAATTTGAGATTTATCAGGGTTAGTTTAGTATTTTTAAGCATACTGGTTGTGTGTTTTAATACCGGATTAACAGCCAGCAGATATGGAAAAATTTAGAAATGGTAAAAACAGATTTTTAATGAATCATATGATTTATTTTAAGTCTGTTGGAGGTTAGAGAATTGGATTTGGTGAAATCTAAATGTTCTTAACAGATATAAGTTTCAGTATGGTTTTAGGGGCAAAGTGGACTTTTCCTCCTATTTCTCCCTATTAACTCTCGGTTGAGAGGGGAAGGAGAGGCAGAAAATGAAAAGAAAGAAAAGAGAAAAGGAAGAAGGAAGGAGAAGGAAGAGGAAGGAGGAGGAGGAATCAAGTGGAGCTTGGATCTTCCATGACTCATCCTTGGCTTCATCTTCATTTTGTCTACAAAAGATAGGAGGAAAGTTTGTTTTACTTCTTAACTTTATCTTCTTCATTGGGTTTATGGGGACTTGATGGGGGATGTGGGGTTTTGAAGTGTGAGAATTGTATTTATGTTAGTAAATGCATGAATCTTGTTAGAAAGCTAGAGAATAGTATGTTTTTGGTTTGATGGAAGCAAGAAGTTAGATTTTCAGCCTTGGAATACCTTGATTCCCATTTTAGGTCATATTTGGGGGTTTCTGTTAAGTGTGAATTTTGATTCACAAAGTGGTGTGATTGAGTGAAATTAAAGTGAAATAAGAGTTGCTATGTGTAGTTGAACCTTGTGGAAGGTTGTAAATCACTTGGATGTGAAGTTTAAGTGATTGGAGGAGGGTTTTGTTCCAATGGAATAGTAACCTGTTCTGCAGAATTCATGTTCTGGTGCTGGCGCCGCGGCGCAAGGATTTCATGCCGCGGCATGAGACTGATGCACGTTTAGTATTGGAACCGAAGAGTAGGACGCTGCGGCGTGGCACAGCGGGTGCTGCGGCGTGAGCTTCAGAATCTTCAAAAAAGTGTTTTTGATGTTCTTGTAAGTTCCTTAGTGTTAGGACCTTTCATGTATGTCTTTACAAGCGTGATGAGACCTTAATAAGGGTATTTAATGAAGTGAGAATGATAAATCAAAGTGATTTGTAATGCTATTTATGTGAGGTAATTAGGCATGGATATACATATGTATATTGTGAATTATGAATTGAGAAAGTGAGTTTCCATAAGTGTTGGAATCACTCATATTTACTCTTTTGAGAGTGTTGAATTACTTTTACAAGTATTTGGATAAAATGTGTTATAAAATGGACTTGATGTGCATATAAATCAATTGTGAAACTAATTATGTGATGTAATTAGTAATTATTTTGCATGATGTGGTTCTGAAACATGGTTGAGGTGGATTCCTTACTATCCGAGGTAATGCTAACTTTGGTTAGTTGAGATGAGTGATTCCTTCTCTATTAAAGAGTAGTTGAAGATGGTCATTTCTTCATTTCTCTTGGAATAACAGTGGGCAATTGAGGTGGTCTTTATCCTTATTACCCGAGGGGACAGTGGAGGTGGTCTTTATCTTCATTACCCAGAGTTTTTGAAGAACGTGTAGTTGATGGATTTCACTACCCGGAGTGTTGTTTTTCTGGATGGACTTCCAGTGCTTGTCCAAGGTTATAGATGTGACTCCCATTGCTTTGTTCAGGAGTCATGCATTTGTTCAGGAGTCATGCATTCATGACATTACCATGGACTTGGTATCATGCATTATTCATTTCATACTTAAGTTATTGCATAGGCATATACATTAGACATACCTTGGCATAACATGACAATTGTATGGGCGGTTGCTATCATGACATAAGCTCATAAACATGACAATTATATGGGCGATTGTGTGTCTCTGAGATGGAGATGTTGTTATTACGTGTCTCTGAGATGGAGATGTTGTTGTTGCGTACTTCTGAGATGGGAGTGTTATTGTGCTTCTGTGAATGAAGTGTATTCGTGATGTATGTAAATCAATTGTTATCCTAATTATTGTAGTTAACTAGGGATTGTATGGTATAGTTTGACTAGTTGAGGTGTAATACTTCTCCTAGTTGTTTGATAGGGTGAGATGCCTAATTGTAAAAGAGTAGTTGAAGATAGACATCCCTTCTTTACTCTTGGCGTCCCAGAGCAGTCGAGGTAGGGCGATGTCCTCACTACGTATGATGAGTAGTTGGGGTGGATTTATCCTCATTACGACTCATACATGCATGACAATAGTATATGATTATATGGGCGGTTGTATATTGTTGTTGTTGGCTTCTGAGAATGAAGTGTAGTTTACTTCTGTGATGTGAAGTGTGATTTTATTAGTTGCATGTGAAATGAGTTTTCTATACAACTTATAAAATGAGATTCTATTTCGGGAAGAGAAAGGACATGATTTTGGCTTTTGTCACCTTTCTAGTAATATAGTGTTTTCACTTGATGTTTTTCCCCGAAATAGCTGGAATGAATGTGATGACATGTTTTAACTGCGTGAAACTACTGAGAATATGTGATTCTCACCCCCTGTGTGTGTTTCCATGATGATTCCATGGAGGAAGCTTTGTGGGAAATGAAGCGAACGAAGTCAGGAGCTTGAAGTGCTTAGCTTAATGTAGCTAGGTAGTTTATTTTGAAATGATGTATATATGGTATTTACGAGGAATACTGTTGTGATGTAATATATATATTCTTTCATGGCTTATATTTTCTATATAATGTCGTTATGTTATATTAAAAATTGCATGGCTGTTAAGTAGCAGGTCCGAATCTAGTAATTGTGGCAGTATACTATGGTTATTAAATTCGGGATGTTACAATCGTTTTGCGTTTACATTTATTCTAGCACTATGAAGATAAATTCATAATTACCTAGTTAAAGATCCTTAATATTTTAGAAGTTTTCTTCGATTGCACACACTGAGACCAACTCTTACTATCAACTCTTTGAAAGATGGAACTTATACAAAAACCTAAGAAGAAAGAATCAAAACAGAAAAACAATTTTATGTTTTGTATATATCAATATATATATCTCTCTTGTTCACTCCCAAAATAAACCTTTGTTGCACATCTCATTGAATAGTCATATATTTTTGTGTAGCACGTACTGGAGAACTTGTGCATGAAATGCTTAGAACATGCAGCAATTGCCTGGAGCAATAAATAAAATAAAGTTCAAGTATAACACGTTTGCTGCAAATCCAATTGCAACACGTTTTCTGCAACACTTCTAAAAAGTGTTTGGAATAAGTCAATACGCGTAGTAGCAATTTTGCTACTTGGAGTAACAAAAAGTCTAACTTGTAGAAATTTTTGCTACTTGATGTAACACAAAGTCCAACTTGGGAGAAATTTACTACTTGGAGTAACAAAAGTCCAATATGCAATCTGGTGTAAGATTCTTATCTAATAAGATTTTAGTTGCTTGTTGACCTTTCCAATAGCACTATTACTAATTACACGTTGTCTAGTAATTATAACACTATTACTATTTGCACGTTGCAGCACTTTGAAAAAACTTTGATTTTTCTATTTTAAATAGAATTTTTCATATAATTGTATCATATATTAATTATATTCTAAGTACTAGTAAAGAATATAATAATATTTCATTTAGATTAAAAATTATTTATTAGATTAAATTAAATTCTCTAATTTAATTTATCAAATAATAAATTAAATAATTATTTAGTAAAGATTAGAACACTTGTTAGTATGTGACCCCATAAGTTCAATACTAAACTAGTAGTAAATTAGTCGAACCAAATTACTAATCAAGGTTGGCGTCTAGCAACACTCCTTAACCACCGGATAGCATGAAATAATATCTTTTACTTTTCAAGAACCTTTAGAAGAATAATGCAATATTTCCTTTCATCGTTCCAGCTCTGAGTTAACATTAGAGTATGGTATAATTGTCAAACTCTAATAAGTAAACCTTTAGAATTATAACCAACTAGTGAATGACTTAAGAAACTCAATTCTTCATTCATTCAATTGCCTTGGCCAATGTCTTAATTTTGTTGTTATAATCATAAAGCTCAAACTCATTACCAAGAGTTGATGGATTCTTTCTTAATATATTATTAATCCTACAAGTATTTAGTCATACCTAATATCCATTCAACTAGCGCCCTAAGGCATTAGGTGTTCAGAATTAAAGTATAACAAGTAGCTTATTAATTACTATGATAATCTCATGTCAAAGAAAAAGTTTACATCATGTCCTTCATGATAATATCTTATTGACAGATTAATGGTAATATAAACCATTAGGAATTCTTAATTGAGTCAGTTCAATGATCATATCTCTATATGCATCATTTATATATGTGAATTAATAAATAAGATTTATTAATCTCTATTCAATCGAGACAATCACACATATATTGATCTATCCGGATTAATAATATCTTATTCTCAATAATCCTACGATCAAGAACTCTTTAGATTAAATTATAAAAACTTATCTCTTATTATCATGATCCCTATCATGATGACAAGTGCTTAAATTTAATCAAGGACTTTGTCATATTAAATAAATAATTAAATAATAACAAATAAAACTAACATAAGCTGAATGTCATGTTATTTATCAAAATAAAATGTTTACAATGTGTTCTAAAAATTACACAATAGATTTGATTTAGGGCAAACCAATTATTCTTAACAATCTCCCGCTTGCACTAGAGTCAATCTCTTATGTATTTCATTCCCAATTCCTATTTGTGCTTGTTAAACTCCTTTACACCAAGTGCTTTAGTGAATGGGTTTGCTACATTTTCTTTTCCATCAACCTTTTGAATCTTAACGTCTCCACGTTCAATGATTTCTCTAATTAAGTGATACTTTCGCAAAATATGTTTAGACCTTTGATGCGATTTTGGTTCTTTTGCTTGAGCAATGTCTCCATTATTGTCACACAACAATGGAACTGGTTCTTTTATTGAAGGAACCACACCAAGTTCATATATGAACTTTTTCATCCAAACCGCTTCTTTAGTAGCCTCATTTGCTGCTATATATTCTGCTTTAGTTGTTGAGTCAGCTATTGTAACTTGCTTGGAACTTTTCTAACTCACTGCACCACCATCTAAAGTGAAAACATAACCAAAAATGGATTTGCTATCATCCATATCTGATGCAAAACTTGCATCTGCATAACCTTTTAGTTTTAGTTCTGAATCTCCATAAATGAAGAATTGGTCTTTAGTTCTTCTTAAGTACTTCAAAATGTTTTTAACCATTTTCCAATGTTCCTCACCAGGGTATGCCTGATATCGACTTGTTACACCCAGTGCATAAGCAATATCAGGACGCGTACAGGTCATGATATACATGATAGCTTCCACTACAGTTGCATATGGTATTCTATTCATGTGTTCTCTCTCTTCAAGGGTTTTAGGACTATCTTCCCTACTGAGAGAAATTCCAGTGTCTATTGGTAGATAGCCTCGCTTAGAATTTTCAATGTTATACCTCTTTAAGATGGTATCAATGTACATAGATTGCGAAAGTCCAAGCAACTTTTTAGATCTATCCCTATAAATCTTTATTCCCAAAACATAGGTTGCTTCTCCCAAATCTTTCATGGAGAACTATTCAGAAAGCCAAATTTTTGTACTTTGCAATGCAGGTACATCATTTCCTATGAGTAATATGTCATCAACATACAACACTAAGAAAATAATTGTGCTCTAACTAATTTTTTTATAAATGCAAGGCTCCTCTTCACATCTAATGAAATCAAACTTTTCGATTGTCTTGTTGAAGTGGATATTCCAACTTTTAGAAGCTTGTTTTAATCCATAAATTGATCATTGTAGCTTACAAACTTTATTATGATCAGACGAGGATGTGAAACCATCAGGTTGTGTCATATACACTTCTTTTTCGAGCTCACCATTTAGGAAAGTAATTTTCACATCCATTTGTCATATTTCATAGTTATAGTATACTGTTATAGCAAGTAGAATCCGAATTGATTTGAGCATTGTCACGGAAGAGAAGGTTTCATCATAATCTATTCCCTCTTTTTGACGATATCCCTTAGCAACATGATAGGCTTTATAGGTTTCCATCTTTCCATCCACTGCAATCTTTTTCTTGAAAACCCATTTGCAACCAATAGGCTTTATATTCTTTGAAGTTTCAATTAAAGTCCATACCTTGTTAATCTTCATGGATTCCATTTCAGATTTCATAGCTTCTTGTCACTTCTTGTAGTCAGAACTTTGCATGGCCTCTTCATAGGTTCGAGGATCATCATCATTATGATCAACCTCATTTGACACATCATCTTGTACCAATAAGTTTAATCTACTCAGTGCACGATGTGTGCGACTAGACCTTCTAAGAGATTCATTTGCAACTGATTCACTTTGTACTGGACCTTCTATCGGTTCTAAAATTAGTTCATTAACTTGTTCTTGAACCTCAACCATCAAAGGTGGTGACCTTTGTGTTAACTTCAGAACATCCAGCAATGGTTTATCAATTTGCATTTCAATCTGTTGAGCTTGCGTAATTTCATTGGTTTCTTGAACTTCATCAAGTTCTATTTCTACACCATGATTTCCTTGTGAAAGAAATTCATTTTCTAAAAAAGTTGCTCCTCTTGCCACAAACACTTTGTGGTCAGAAGGGTGATAGAAATAATATCCCATTGTTTCTTTGGGATACCCAATGAACCTATATTTATCAGACCTTTCATCAAGTTTATCTGTTTGTAATCTCTTGACATAGGCCAGACATCCCCAAACTCTAATGTGCTTGAGACTTGGCTTACGACCTTTCTATATCTCATATGGTGTTGTAGAGATTGACTTTGTGGGAACTTTATTTAACAAATATGTTGTTGTTTCTAAAGCATATCCCCATAAATTCATTAGAAGATCAGTGAACCCCATCATGGATGTTACCATATCTAATAAAGTTTGATTCCTTCTTTCAGATACACCATTGTGTTGTGGTGTTCCTGGAGGTGTCCTCTGTGATTGAATTCTATTTTCATTTAGATAATCAAGAAAATTATCACTAAGATATTCTCCTCCTCTATCGAATCTGAGTATCTTGATACTCTTACCAAGTTGTTTCTCAACTTCACTACGAAATCTTTTGAACATTTCAAATGACTTGGATTTGTGTTTCATAAGATACACAAAGCCAAATCTAGATATATCATCAGTGAAGGTGATGAAATAAGAATATCCTCCTTTGACTTGAATTTTCATGGGCCCACTAACATCTGTATGAATTAGTCCCAATAATTCAGAAGCTCGCTCTCTGTTTTCGATAAACGAAGATTTGGTCATTTTTCCTTTGAGACAAGATTCACAAGTTGTATATAATTCATAATCATAATGGTCAAGGTAACCTTCCTTGTGCAACTTGTTAATTCTTTTCTCTCCTATATGACCAAGTCTACAATGCCAAAGGTATGTACGATTTACTTGATTGTCTCTTTCTCTTTTAAGACCAGAAACATGCATAATCGATTTTACATTCACATCAGGTAAGACATAAATACCATGCTGGAGATAGCCATTCACATATAAATCATCATTATGATAAATTGAGCAAATGTTATTATTGAAAACAATACGAAAACCACGCTTGTCTAACATAGAAATTGAAATAACATTTGAAACAAATTTCGGAACATAATAACAATTTTCCAGCACCAAAGTTTTGCTAGTAGACATTTTTAAAGAAATTGATCCTACAGCTAGGGCTGCAACATTTGCACCATTCTCAACCTGAAGATTAACTTCTTCTTTCTTCAACCTTCTACTTATCTGTAGTCCCTGCAACATATTACAGATATTAAAACTAATACCAGTATCTAATACCCACATTGTAGAATCAGTAACAGTTAAAGAAATCATGAAAATATTTTTCATTAAAGTCTCACATTGTTTCTTTTCTTTCAGAGAAGCAAGATATTTCTTACAATTTCTCTTCCAATGACCTTTCTCCTTACATAAGAAACATTCAACATCAGACTTGTCTGGCTTACCCTCTTTAACCTTAGTTTTGGTCACACCACCTTTAGGTGCAAGAGGTGTCCTTTTCGGCTTATACTTACCATTTCCCTTCCTTTTAGAGGATTTACCAACTAGCATGACAGGCCCTTTCTTCTTCTCAGATGCAACTTGATTCTCATAATCAATCAATAAATTGAGCTTCTTATAAAGTTCACAACTCATTTTATTCATGTTGAAGTTAACAATGAATTGTGAAAAAGATTCAGGAAGTGACTGCAAGATCAAATCTTGAGAAAGCTCTTTTCTAAGTTTACATCCTAACTTCTCAAGTTGTTCAATAAGATCAATCATCTTTAAAACATGGGGCTCAATTGGAGAGCTTGCAGTCAATGTGGACTTAAACAAATTTTTGGACAACTGACACCTAGCTATCCTGCTTTGTCCACCATACATCTTCTTAAGATGTTCAATGATCACAGGTGGGTCCATATCCTCATGCTGCCTTTGAAGCTCAAAACTCATAGATGCCAAAATAATGCATTTAGCATTAAGACACTCTTCCAAGTACTTTTCATAAGCCTTGGTTGCTTCAGCATTTTCTTTGTCAATAGGGACAGTTATGGCAGGCTTATTGATCACATCGATAAGTTTTTTATCATAAGGACAATTTTTAAATTGCAGTACCAATCATCATAATTGGCTCCAACAAGTTTGCTGGTATCAAGAATGTAGCGCAGTGATAAAGAAGACATATTAAGAAATCTAAAACAAGAAAAAAAAATATAAGAACACATTTATCATAAAGATATGAACTTTTATCTAGATGATATTTTCACTAACTACATTATTATTAAGGTAGTTTCATAAATTTCTATTTCTTTTAGTGGAGTTAAGAAATCCTTTAAAAATATATATAAATGAGCCCCTTGATAGTCAAGTCGTTTTTCATGCATGTATATTTTAAAGTAGATAATTTTGTATCACATATAACTTTAAAAAAAAATAATTTCACACCATATAGTTCTTTAGTTGTCAGGTCATTCCTATTGGTATTAATGAATTAAGCTTTATACACCCCGGGTAGTCCAGGCGTTTTGTATAAATTAACTCCTTTTATGTATATGCATCACATGCAATAAATAATTTTTATTTTGTTTTATATTATCCTTTAAACCACAAAATTCCTGGTTGTCAGGCCGCTCTTTATGACCAAAGAATATATAAAAGCATACAAAAAAAAAATGATATAACTGATATCATATTTTTTTCATATAAAATTTCCAAAAATCACAAAGATCATATTACAAGTAGTTTAATTCACAAATGGAATTAACAAACCAATGACATGCTTCAAGAATACTAACGCATAAACTCATAAATATAATTTGTCATCCTATGCATAAAAATTAACCATGAATAAATCACTATATTACTTGTAAATACAATTCATAAAAGTAGTGTATAATTCCAAATTATACCTAAGCACATGAGTGAGCAGTGCACACAACAATTATGCACAAAAGACATCACAAGAAAATAATTCATTATTTAAAACTTACATTTACATCACAAATTCATGAATTATAATTTTAGTAATAAAATTTAAACACAAATAGCATTGCTCTGATACCACTATAAGATTGCATAATGATCAAATCACGCAACAGAACAACATAATAGTAATCCAAACATGATCGTTTTGTGTTTACATTTATTCTAACACTATGAAGATAAATTCATAATTACCTGATTGAAGATCCTTGATATTTTAGAAATTTTCTTCAATTGCACGAAGACTCTATGTGTATCTACACCGAGACCAAGTCTTACTATCAACTCTTTGAAAGATGGAACTTATACCAAAATTCTGAGAAGAAAGAATCAAAGCAGAAAAACAATTTACTATTTTGTATATATCAATATATATATCTCTCTTGTTCACTCCCAAAATAAACCTTTGCTGCACATCTCATTGAATAACCATACGTTTTTGTGTAGCACGTACTGGAGAACTTGTGCATGAAATGCTTAGAACATGCAGCAATTGCTTGGAGCAATAAATAAAATAAAGTTCAACTGCAACGCGTTTGCTGCAAATTCAACTGCAATGCGTTTTCTGCAACACTTCTGAAAAGTGCTTGGAATAAGTCAATACGTGTAGTAGCAATTTGGCTACTTGGAGTAACAAAAAGTCCAACTTATAGAAATTTTTGCTACTTGATGTAACACAAAGTCTAACTTGGGAGAAATTTGATACTTGGAGTAACAAAAGTCCAACATGCAATCTAGTGCAAGATTCTTATCTAATAAGATTTTAGTTGCTTGTTGACCTTTCCAATAGCACTATTACTAATTGCACGTTGCCTAGTAATTATAGCACTATTACTATTTGCACGTTGCAGCACTTTGAAAAAACTTTGATTTTTCTATTCTAAATAGAATTTTTCAGATAATTGTATCATATATTAATTATATTCTAAGTGCTAGTAAAGAATATAATAATATTCCATTTAGATTAAAAATTATTTATTTGATTAAATTAAATTCTCTAATTTAATTTATCAAATAATAAATTAAATAATCATTTAGCAAAGATTGGAACACTCGTTAGTGTGTGACCCTATAAGTTCAATACTAAGCCAATAGTAAATTAGTCGAACTAAATTACTAATCAAGGTTGGCGCCTAACAACACTCCTTAACGACCGGATAGCATGAAATAATATTTTTTACTTTTCAAGAATCTTTAGAAGAATAATTCAATATTTCCTTCCATCGTTTTAGCTCTGAGTTAACCTTAGAGTATGATATATTTGTCAAACTCTAATAAGTAAACCTTTAGAATTATAACCAACTATTGAATGATTTAAGAAACTCATTTCTTCATTCATTCAATTGTCTTGGCCAAGATCTTAATTTTGTTGTTAAATCATAGAGCTCAAACTCATTACCAAAAATTGATGGATTTCTTCTTGATATATCATTAATCCTATAAGTATTTAGTCATACCCAATATCTATTCAACTAGCGCCCTAAGACATTAGGTGTTCAGAATCAAAGTATAACAAGTAGCTTGTTAATTACTATGATAATCTTAGGTCAAAAGAAAAAGTTTACGTCATGTCCTTCATGAGAATATTCTATTGACAGATTAATGTTAATATAAACCATTAAGAATTCTCAGTTGAGTCAGTTCAATGATCATATCTCCATATGCATCATCTATATATGTGAATTAATAAATAAGATTTATTAATCTCTATCCAATAGAGACAATCACACACATATTGATTTATCCGAATTACTAATATCATATTTTCAATAATCTTACGATCAAGAACATTTTAGATTAAATTATAAAAATTTGTCTCTTATTATCATGATCCCTATCATGATGACAAGTGTCTAAATTTAATCAAGGACTTTGTCATATTAAATAAATAATTAAATAATGACAAATAAAACTAACATAAACTAAATGCCTTGTTATGTATCAAAATAAAATCTTTACAATATGTTCTAAAAATTACACAATAAATTAGATTTAGGGGAGACCAATTATTCCTAACAACATGAAGTTACGTGCACGCACACAGATAAATCCAAACTTTAAAAAAGACTACCAATAATACTTAAGAATACTAGTGGCATTAGAAATCTTGTTGTATACAAAAGAAATATTATTTATAAGAAGACAAAATCATACAAAATGAAAGTTTCATCAAATTAGATAGAGTGAAAATGAGAGTTAATTTATCTTAAAATTAAATCACATTTTTGTTTCAATAATATTACAACTACTATTCTCTCAATCGAAAAATAAAAAAAAATCATGAAGATAATTTGCTTATATACATGTCCATATGTCTAACACACTTCAACTCAGAATCAATAGTAATACATACAATACTGACAATAGCAGCATGCCTTTCAAGTAAAATCAAACTTACACCAATCCCTTAAGAACCACATGCCATGACTTATGTCATCATTGCATGAGAACACATGCTTATCATATTATCAGTTCATGCAGGAGCAAAATGCACATGCTGGAATGTAAAATTATGATGCTATGTGCATATAGTTGTAATATGAAAGAGGTGCAAGAACGGTGAAGAAGTAATGCAGTATAGAAATTATAAATATATACACAAATTTCATTTATTAAGTTAAAATAATAGAGAATTATAACAGTAGTATAATATATAAGATATATTAAATATATTGTCAATCAATTATATATTATCACGTCATAAAAAATATTTAACTTTTATAATAATTATTTTAAAAATTAGATATAATAATATATAATTAATTAATAATGTAAAATTTTTTACACTAATAATACATTAAAATTAAACTTATCTGTTATAACCACCGTATGATACGTAAAATATATTAAATACATTAAAAAAATCATTTATGACACATTACTGTCTAACATCTCCCCGAAAACATATGGCTAATTGGCTATGCGTGGAGAACGTATTGACTTTGGAAACACGTGCAATAAACAGTCTAGGAAAATACACCGTGGTTAAAGATGCCTAAAATTTCATTTGTGGAGTATGTACAGACAAAATTGTTATGTTTAAGATGAGTATGAATAAAGTATAACAACTGGTTTCAGATGCGTATGGTAGCAACTTGAATAGTTTAAGATGAGTATGAATAAAATAAACGATTAGTTTCAATGCGTTTGTCTGTTTGGTAGCATAATTTTGACGAAAACCAAGATTAAGAGTAATTAGTAAGACGAGAGTAAGAAATTTTATTATCAATAATTAGAAAGGGATAGTGGTTAATGGTGAAGACAGAACAAGAACAACTTTACCCCCAAATTGTTCAGCATAAGAGGATGAAATAAGAAAAGTGCGAGCAATATTCATTATGTGCCGATGCTTATGTGCAACATGCCCCTTTTTTTGAACGCTCTTAGTTCTTACACAAGAAAGTTGGGGGATCATATGCCTCGAGAATTTAAGAAGCGAGTTGATTATTAATTTCATATTCTCCTGCATTATCATTCGCAGATTTTGATCTTTCTAAATGATTGCGTAAAAATCACTTTGACAAAAAAAAATGATATTTTTGAGCGATTTATCATTAGATACATCCAAGTATAAAGAGAATAGTCATCAAACAAAATTACAAAAGTACTTGAATCCACACATGGTAGCAGTTGGGGAATGACTCCATATAAACGTACTAAATCAAACGGTCCAAGAGAACTTGAGAAGAAGAATCATTAGAAGAATATGTTTTAGGGAAAATGTATTTTTAAAATGTTTTCTTTAAAATAAGTAAAAAAATATATTTATTATTAATTTAATCTAAAATTTATGATAATTTTAATTTACTAAAATTTAATAATAAATAAGCTCATATTTATTTATTTTAAAAATAAATTTATTTTAAAAGAGATTTATCCATGATTTAGACACCTAACATAGCGTATAATCAAATGACTTGGTCAAAGAGAATCGAGAAAGGCTTCAAGTACAGGTTTGCAATCAAATGAATTGTCTAAAATGACATTTCATTAATTATTAATTATTTTTAAATATTTATCATAAATTTAATATTCAATAAATATTTGATAATTCATGTATCAGATACTATATAAATTCCTTGCTCAAATAAAGCACGTGAAACTAATTATTGGCCATTTAGCATCTATAATAGATATCAAGGAATCTTAACGGTCAAATTTTCAAAGCTCTCAGATTCTGAAGCTTTTCATGACCGTTTATTTCTATTGTTAATCCTTGTAAGTAGTGACTTCCCTTCTCAGTTCCTCAAGTCAACCTTTTTGTTTTATCTCCTAATGAGTTCTAAAACAGTCTTACTGGTCTTTAGAACAAGAAGCATTACTTGTTATTTGTTCAACCCAAATATTTTAATCTTTTTTTAATTTTTTATAAATTTATATTATATTTTACAAAATTATTATAATTACATATAACTTGATTTGATATTTTTCTCACACAAAAATACAATAAATAAAAGTTATAAATATTTAGTTGTACATCAAACATTTTTCAAGAAGCAAGGTCACTTTATACAAATTAGTAGTGGCTAATGATTGTGTGCCTTTTACCTTATTTCGGTGCTTCCAAAATATTTATATTCAGTAAAAAAAGGCTCATCAAAAGTAAATTTATTTTTAAAATAAACATGTAAGAATATATTTATATTTAAATTATTTAATGAATTAAAATTATGATTTAATTTATTAAATTATAAATAAATATATTTTTATTTATTCACTTTATAAACAAATTTCCTTCAAAATAATTTTTTCCCATTCAGCGAATGTAACTCCCGCGGGAGGAGGGGGCCCACTAACCAAAAATAGGGAAGTTAGCATCCAGTCGTGTTCATATAGTTGTAGCAAGTAGTATATCACCTGTTTGGCATAAGAAACTTGTGCATATTTACTTGAAAGCATGATTAAGTGCACGAACAAAAAATAATCATTCATTTTGCATCTCATTCAGTAGAATTTTATTTACTGAAAATTTCTGGTTTCTGAAAGAACACCATATATTCATACAGATACACAACCAATGCCTAATTGCCTAAGTAACAGCTTTTGCAACAGACAAAACTGTGACACCAACTCTTGCACTCCAGCAACAGCTTAAAAAAATAAAAATAAAAAACTCCAGACAAAACGATGCATGAAAAGATTTTCTAAACTTCACTCGGCAGTCAGTCAAACCTTATACAACATTCTAATCATATAGTTGAAACATCCATGGATCCAATAATATCTCTAGTAAGTTCCACGGCATCTAAACATTCCAGGAATATGCAACAAATCTTTGGAGTAAAATTTCCCGCTGCAAAATTCACCCCAAATCAAGGACAAGAAATAGAAACTCGAAACCGAATCACTGAATAAGGAAGCCATAGTCATAAGCAGAAAGGGAAATTCCAGCATGTTTATCACTAGAAGCAGAAAAACTAGACACCTTTATAAGTTAGAGACTAATTTTGCTTTCATCAACTCTTCATCCGTTTCGAGGGTGGTGCAGCAAACTGGTCATCTCCCAGCTCATGTTCATCAGTAACTTTAGCATCATCTCCCTCTTGCTTTGTGCTTACATCCTGGGAACATTCTTTAGGCATGGTTTCTGGAGTGGTACTGTTGATTCCAAATTTTTCATGACCCTCATTTGAGGTTTCTAAATTGTCAATCGGAGAAGTAGAAGGTAGCATCTTGTTTGATAGTGGAGCAGAAGGCTTGTCCGATGAGGAGGAGGAGCCCTTAAGCCTGCTGTCATCCATCTCTATTTGTTTCTCAAACATCATCTGAAGACGCTTCCCTTGGTCTTCAATTTGAATCTGCAACTTTCTTTGAATCTGCATAATAGTTATAATATCAGAATATTACAAAAATTGAAAGCTTCCCTGTGGTCATCTTCCTTAGAAAAAAAGAGGAAAATAAACAAAACTCCTCCACCTTAGGATTACAGGGTAAAGACAAGGTGAGTCTTAAGTACTAATAAAGTACCTCAAGTTGTTCATGGAGCCTCTTCTGGAGTTCCATCTGCAACCGCAATGCTTCAGTAATCCCCTTACTCCTGCAACCACAATCCAAAGTATGTTTCTGAGCATTAATTATTCATTTCAATGCAATTAAAGCAAATGGAACAACTGTATATATTGGAAATGGGAACAATAAGTATCATAGCCATAGTGAAAATCGAACCTGTCTGTGTTAGGTTATGTTTTTAATTCAAATATTTGATAATTAGAGTAGAGATAAGTTACATTGAGTGGACATTACATCTGCTCGAAGCATGCAACAAGAGCAAATGATCCACACCAGCAAAAAGATCGGTCAACAAATGTGTCAATGCAATAAGAAAGAATTCTACTCACGTTTTGAAGTCCAAAGACTTCATTTCTTCGACTGAAGTCAACTTTTTCTCGGGAATTCCTGCAGGTAGGGAAGAAAAAGTCATTCACACTATTATTCTCAGATTGACAAAGAAAATAAAAGGGGGGGGGGCATATCTATGTGCTTATTATGTGTACTGAAACCCTAAAGAGAATAGGAGCAAAGAACATTGGACACATAGAAAGCATGAAAAAGGACAATGCACATAAAAAACAATGCAATTTATATCGCAAACAACACATTTTCCTGAAACTTTAGGGGGTGAGGAAGCTCCATAAATCAGAAATATACTTAATAAACAAACCTGGTTATATGAACAATAGAACTGCTATGTAAACTTACACATACCTTCTGATGACTCGGGTTTGTCTCTGGCAGTCCTATACTTCTGAAATTAAAAAAAACAAATAATTCATTAAAAACCTTTGACTAAATAAACACACCCACAAAAGAGCTATCTAGTGTAGCCATTTATACCAAAGACAAGCCAGTTAAAAAGAAGAAAAATAACAAATGTACCTGTAGGTGACTTTTCACATGATAGATGGTAAGGCCCTCAACTTTCATCAGATTCAAGACACCCTTTGGAGTAGCCTCTGCATGTTAACATCATGAGATCACAAGAAAAGAAAACACGAAAAATATCTGCCAGTGAGAAGGTCAAGAAGTACAAGATTATGGAGAAGTAAACATACTCTCACTACCACCAAGCTGATTGACTGCTTCCACAAAGGCCTCATGAAGTTCTGGAGTCCAACGCATTCTTGGCTTAGTTTGTGGTGCAGTTGACACAGAGTTAGGAAGTTCATTAACTTCTCTAGATTGTACATGCTGCTGCTGTGAAACCTGGGTCTCCTGCATCAAGAGAGAAGGATACATTTCTGCACCTTATACATTGAAATAAATAAATAAATAAATAAAAGAAGCCGTAAACAAAAAGTTAAGGTGCAAGTAACAACAGATTTCAGACTATTGAGAAACAAATACAGGAGGAAAGGGAAGAAGGTATGAACTATATACACCTACTCACATGTATATGGCGATGAAACAAATTGAAAAAAGAACCAAGCACCTAAACGCACCAAACAAATCATACCCCTCTCCATGCAGAGTGGTGGTTGAAAGGAGAAAATAAGATAAAGAGAACTGCACAGCATGCTTTATGATTATGCATTTATGCCCATAACTGGACAGTTACAGAGAGTTATACACATACCATTTGACTTGATTTTAATCTGCATTAGTAACCAGTTTATATACGAAAACCATGGTCCGTAGACCATAGAGAGGCATGAGATGCAAGCTACATCTACATGTTCTAGTTAACTTCACAGGTCAGAACAAGCATTTTAAGACCTTGCAGTACTACATCAAAATCAGGTTGAGAAACAAACCTTTGATTTTTGTTCTGCTACATTATCATCACCGAGAAGCTGACCCCAATTTGGGGGAAGATAATCATCTACTAACATTAACTGTTCAACCCACTCCCCGAAATCAGTTGTTTTGGCATTGTCACCAGATATGTAAGAAGCACTATATTCCACCTGATCATTCTGGACGGAAACATTATCAGGAAACTGAATATCCTGAAACGGATCTGGTCCCCATGAAATATCATCATTTTCTTGAGGGTGAGAAATGAATGTTGTAGAATGTATTTCTGAAACAGAGGAAAAAGGGATGTCATCAGGGCATTCAACAGGGGTTGAAAACATGTGTCCAGCACTTCTGATGTTGGCATTCATTGATGCAGCCTGCACAGAGGAAGTGGGAAGAACAGGAAAAGATGAAGACATAGCTCTGGAGGATCCCAAGTGAATCAGCTTTGTTTGACCTGATTTCAATATGAAAAGCAGGTTGTATGTCAACTACTCAACCACTAATGAGAAATTATCTTTGCCAATAACATAATTGGACAAAATATACAGTAATTCCTTAGGCCAATTCATATCTCACTAGTCAAGAGTATAAGCTTGTGGTGCCTATGAGAAGAAAATAGTTAAGTTACAAAAGCACCAGAAAACAGATAGAAGTAATGCTTGTTAGCAGAATATATTGGTACGACTTGTGATAACAGGGCCAAAGTATGCACCAGGGTGACAACAATAATTTTTAACTGTTCACAAGTGCCAGCAAAATGAAAGAAACAAATTCCTCTGAATTAAGCTTGACTCTAAAATGAAAAAGTATGGATAAATTTATCCTTACTTACTTTAATTTAAAACACATCGTGATTTTAATGCATTAAAATTTAATAATAGATACACCTTTACTTATTCACTTTAGATGCATATTCACTTTAAGAAAACCTTATCCAAATTGGAATTTACCATTCACTGCACCATCGCCATCGAAAACACCACCTAGGACTAGGAGGAACAAGGTATACCCACAATCCACTCCCCCCCTCCTCTTCACGAATTAATAATTAAGAAGAAGAAGAAACAAAAAAAAATTAACGGTGTCGCCGTGTCAAAAAAAAATTTAATAATAATAATAAGAAGAAGAAGAAGAAGAAGAAAAAAAAAAAAAACTGACAGTGTCGCCGTGTAAAAAAAAAAATCGGAAGCAGCAGAGCATGCTCTTTTCAATCATGAGTTAAAAGAGAAAGGACCCACCAGACAAGATGCCTTTTTTCGCTTAGACCCGTAACTATAATCGTTTGTTGAGGCAACCCAATTCAGAGCAGAGAAGAACAGATCAAAACCCACTTACAGAATTCCCAAAAAAAAAAAATATTGCAAACTTTAATAAAAGTTAACATGGAGTAGAATATGTAACAAAGTTGTTTACGATACATTAGAAAGAAAAAAAAAAATCTCTAAGCAATCATCTGAAATGAAGCCAAGCGAAGCCAAAATAATAATAAGAAGAAGTGTCATCTGAAAAAAGAAATAAAAATGAAGTAGGTGTATAGAGAAGAGGAGTTACCTGTAAATTAGAATCGAATTGAGAAAAAACCAGAGAGTGATCGTATCTGAAAGACCGAAAGCAAGAGAGAATGCAGAAGACGAGGAAGAGCAGCAGCAGTTTTAATGCTGCATACGATGTTTTGGGGTTTGTTGTCCCATAAAACAAACGAGAGGACGTAGACGTACGAGGCTAACCTTCTGCTTTTTCGACCCTTTTATGATTGGATTAGTCGCTAATTCTATTTGACGTACGATTTATCATATTATTATTTAAATATTTAAATTATTATTTAATATATATAAAATTATTTTTAATAATTATTATAATTTTATGATAATTTTTATTATTTTATACTTATTAAATAATAATTTAAATATCTAATAAACCGTCCACCTTGACAGAGTGAAAGTAAAATGAAAAGGAAAACGTTGTGGTGCTCCTCACACAACTCAACGTTCATTTTGAACTGTCTGATTTCCATCAATGTTGGATGATGGGGTTTCTCATGATTGTTTTGCAAGTTGTTGACTTTGCTATAGAAAGCTAGACAGTTGTTAATATGCACCTCCTTATATTTTAGTGTATGATACATCTTGAAAATAACTTATAATAACAAGTTAAATCTAATTTATTTATTATTATATTTTAACTCAAAATATTTATTATATTGCATTTTAAGCCTTCCTTCATCATCTTCTTGTTCTTGCAGAATAATTTGTTAGGATAAACCCTTTTTCACCACTTTGCATCAGTCATGGAAGTCTTCATCCCCTTTCAACTCTCACTGCCATGGACTCAGCAGAACCACCACGGTCCTTCACATGCACAACTGCAACGCCACTGCGATGATGACGAGGGGCCTCGTTCTGGGCGGATCGAGGCCATATCAGAGCCCTCTTCTCAGATTTGGTATACCGACGGCAACTTTCCAACAAGATCCACCACGAACCATGACTAGGGGCAAGTTCGCGAATGTCCACTTCGACCTCGAGATCGGCAGACAACGCTGGTTTGCGGACGATGTCAATTGGTGGACGAAGCCACCACAAGTCAGAGGGGAACTCGATCTGGGCAGATCAAGGTCATATCAGAGCCCTCTTCTCCTTCTCTGCTTCCCCATCTCCCTCGCCGTCGCTGTCCACGCCACCTTCTTTGTCGTTCATGATAGGTACGCCACAATGCACTCCACCGTCACCATTAGGCACAATGAAAAGCGCCCCTCAGTCTACACCATTTGCTAGGCTTCGCCCTCGTGCGGCGCGTGCTCACTACCCTAGTTACATCGCTTGACGATCAGGTTGGAGGAAGGGGGTTTTGGTTTTCTATCATGTTCATAATAATAACTCATTTCTTCCCCATCAATTATGGTAACTATCGTTGGTCATTGGGTCGACGGCGGGTGGAACTCGGTGACGGAAGGTGAAGGTGATGAGTGGGGATATTGGGTAGAGAGGAAGGCCAAAGATGATGACAGGAAAGAACATTTTGCAAATTACTTTTAGATCATTTCTATTATTTTCAAAGATCAATTTTGTAATTTAAAATTTTACAAATTAACTTGTTAACCAAGTTACAAGTCACTAACTTTAGTCATTGATCTATTTTTCAACAAAACAAACGACTGTAAAAAGTTGGTGCATGATACTCCCTGACATAAGGTGGTGTATATTAGAGGTTGCCTAGAAAACTAAGGATAAACATGAAATATAAAAACATGTTGTATAAATATTACTTACTTTACAAAAAAAAAAAAAAATTAATGTTTTAAGGTTCCCTATTGGTTATATTCACATTGCATTATTTATTTTAATTAATTAATTATTAAATTTATTTAATAAAAGTTTATATATACGTAATTACTAATTTAAAAATGACTGTAATAATTAATTAAGTATATTTATGGTTAAATATATGAAAATGTTTTATTAAATATGTCTTTTTTTAAAAAAAAAATGTTTGATTATTAATTAATTAGAAAGAAAATGCTAGTTTTCACGAAATGAGTTTCATGATATTTTTATGAAGCTAATGTGGTTGGCTAATAGAATATGTGAGTGTGTTCAATTATTTTTAAAATCACTTTTTTCTTTAACTATTCATGTATCCTTATACATTCATACTTTATAGTTATTTTTGTGTAATTTTTTTGTGATAAATAGCAGTGCTCTAATTAAAATTAAAATGATGTGTACAAATGTGTAAGTAATTTCTACTCTTTATTTTTATGTTTTAAATATTGTTCATACATAGTATTATATACCATTAAAGAAGTAAAATACATGTTGCCTGCTTGTGATTATGAAAGGCTGCTAATGCTATGCAATGTAACTAGACGCCAAAATGCGTAATCATTGTCATTATCTAAATTCTTTTGTGAAGTATACGGTCGCACTTTCCTGGAAAACGAATGGAAACAAACAATGATGTAATCTGCGTACTAGTACTTTTTTCCACCTTTTTGCATACTATTACCTGTGAAAGTGCCCACTTATTATTAATGGTTAATCAGTGATCAGTGTTCCTAAGAATATTCTCTATTCCTACTTTTTCAACAACCGAATTAACATATATATGGTCAAATAACATTCTATTTTCTTTTAACTTATTATTCTTAAAGCTATCGCTTCCTTCTGGGGGATAAAAAAAAGAAGAATTCGTCCATGGATAATCTTCTTTGAAGGTTTATCAAGTCCGAACAAAATTGATTAATTTCTATTATCTAATAAAATAATTGAATGTACAACAAGAAAAAAAGTTGAACAAGTCAAATAGTAAGAGATACGATGAGTCGCGGGTTTTAACTTGTTTTTTACAAAGCTGCTTAACCCTGCGGTTTATTTCAAATTTCAATGGCCAAAATTAATTAGTTTTTGACTGCTATAAGTTACGAGATGCAGGGACGGATTTATAAGGTATTAAAATTCTAAATTATCAAAAGATAAAAATGATAAAGGTAATCAAATTATATTTGATATATATTTAATAATTCATGTCTTAATATATATTGATGTTATAATTTTAATTTTTTTTTACATTTACTAATCCTCTCATTTTTAATTTCATTTAATTTTTTCTCCTTTTAAGAATCTATATATATATATAAAATTATTTTATCAATGAGCCATAATATAAAAGACACTCATTTTTGTTATATATTTAATATTCAATATTTGTTTCTTTATTCTTTTCTTTTCACTTTTTTCATAAAGGTTCATATAATTAAATTAAAAGTACAATTCTCAACCCTTCTAATCAATTTTTATACTTGTTAAATAAAGAAAATATTAAATATTTTTTATATTTTCAATATGTTAAATGTATTTTTTTTATTTAATACTTTCTTTGTTAAGTATTATAAAAATTATTAAAAAGATATTTTAAGAAGACATAACAAAATTCAAATAAAATGTTTATTTTTCATATCAGTGGATGACATTAAGATGTAGCTATTTTAATACATGCAAATATAATGTTGACAAAGTAAATTAAATTTATATTATTAGGTTAGTTTTAAAATAAATCTTACTGATTGAGCATAATACACTTGTTAAAAATAAAAACCTTTCATTAAAAGAGGCAAAAAGAATTTGTTGCTACAAAAAAAAGCAAGGTAGCTAGAGCTACAATGTGAAATATAAATGTCGTTACGTCTATCCCTAAAAGCCTTTTATTGGTATATATTATTATTATAATATATATTTGAAATCATTAACAAAGCTCTAGCTACCATCAGAGGCTACAAGCTGCAACAGTATCTCAAAGTTGGGAGTGCACCACAAAAATTTGCTTCCAAGGAAGATGTAGCCATTGAAAAGTACACTGATGAGTACCTCAATTGGGAGCAGCATGGCTCATTGTTACTTTTATGGCTTCTAGCATCAATGTCTGAATCGCTCACAACCAGAATGGTTGGGTGTGAACATTCTCATCATGTGTGGAATCAACTTGAGGTGTTCTTTGTTAGCCAGACTCGTGCCAAGATCAAGCAACTGAAATCTCAGCTTCGAAACATGAAGAAAGAAGCTTCAATCAGTGAATATCTTCTACAGATCAGGAAAACTGTAGATTCTCTTGCTGCAGTTAGTGCACCGATTTCAGTAGCTGATCATGTTGATGCAATCTTGGATGGGCTTACAGATGAATACGATTCCTTTGTGATTTCTATGTCTTCAAGATCTAAACCTTATTTTGTTTCAGCGATAAAACCTCTTTTGATGGCTTAGGAGGAACGCATAGAGAAACACAGAAAACTTGAAATAAATTACTCACTACATCTATGAGGATCATTCTCACTATAGCTCTCTCCAAAAATTGGTCAATTCATCAACTAGACTTAACAATGTTTTCTTAAATGGTGATCTGACAGAAGAAGTTTACATGCAGTAACCTCCAGGATTTATCAGTGGTAATGTTAGTCTAGTTTGTAAACTTAGTAAAGCCTTGTATGGGTTGAAACAGGTTCCTCGGGCCTGGTTTGATAAACTCAACACAACTCTTACGTCACTTTGGTTTCCAGACTCCTAAATGTGATTTTTTTGTGTTTATTAAAGTCACTTCTCAAGCTACTGTCTATGCTCTAGTCTATGCAGATGATGTTATCATCACTAGCAGTTCTTCTTATGCCATTCAAGCTCTTATTGTTGATCTTCATTCCACCTTTGCACTCAAGGATTGGGAGAACTTCATTATTTTATTGGAATAGAACCAAAGAAAACAAAGTCTGGTGGTCTGTACCTGTCTCAAGCCAAATATATTAAAGATCTGCTACTTAAAGCCAAAATGCAACACTACAAGCATGCTCCTACCTTAATAACTGCTCGTTTAAAATTATCAGCTCATGGTAGCAATCCTATGTCAAATCCTTCCCTGTATCGTTCAATAGTTGGAGCCCTGCTATAAGCCACAATCACTAAACTAGAAATTGCTTACTGTGTAAACAAAGTTTGTTAGTTTATGCATAGCCCTCTTGAGTCACACTAGGAGGAAGTTAAAAGAATTTTGAGATATCCTAGTTGCACTAACTCTTATGACCCACATCTCATAAAGTCTCCTAATTTGTAGCTTTATGCATTTTCTGATTCTGATTGGGAATCTGAACCTGATGATAGGAAATCTACCTCTGGTCAATGTGTTTATTTTGGCAATAATCTAGTTTCCTGGACTTCTAAGAAGCAATCTGTGGTGTCCAGGTCTAGCACAGAAGCTGAATATCGCAACTTGGCTTCTGTCATGACAGAATTGTTGTGGATTCAGTCTTTACTCAGTGAACTTCATCTCTCAGCTGCTCTTCCAACTCCTAACATATACTGTGACAACCAAAATACTGTACTGTTAACTGCTAATCCTATACTCCATTCCCATAGTAAACATTTTGAGTTGGATCTTCACTTAGTATGTGAGAAAGTTCAACAGAAATTAGTCTTAGTATTCTATGTTCCTGCAGAATAACAAGTTGCAAGCATTCTGACCAAGGCAGTATCCAGCTCACTCTTTCATAAGTTTAGAGAATCAAACTCAGAGTAGAAGACACATCTTCTCCTGAGTTTGAAGGGGAATGTAAAGAGTATAACTTAGCTCCTGGTTAGTTAGGAGTTAGTTAACAGTTAGGAGTTTGTTTAAGAGTTAGTTAGTTGTAATTCTGTAGAGAAACTGTATTAAGTATTGTAAAGCAACTGTATAGTGTATAGCTACACTATATACATCTGTTGTAAAACTCTTCCACAGTGAAATGAAATCATTCTGATTCTTCTCTCATTTCTTCTTCTCTCTCTCTCTCTCTCTCTCACTCTTTCTCTCAACTTTTCTATTCGTTTCTCTATCAGATTCAGATCTGATACCTTTCATAAAAAAGAATTTTACATAATCAATACTTAAAATAGAATCATAATTTGTATTTATTTTAGTTAAATTCACTTCAACTTTAGAACTTTTGTAGATTACTGCCTATTGCCTAAAGTTTTAATTTGAACAATTCACCCGCTTAAAATTTAAACATTTAACAATTCACTAGTTTCTTTATTTTTTTGTATTGTCAACAATAAATATTTCATTGAGTTTTTTTTTTCATCTAAACATAACGCTATTTATAGAGGAAGAAAAACTAAAAAAATAACTAGAACATGTTAAATTTTAATATCTAACACTAAACAATAAAAGAGAGGAAATAATTAGAATAATATACTTTTTTTTTTCCTTTGAACACCGTAAACCCCCGATAGCCAGTAGCCCCTTTTCTCGGTTTTAGTTTGGGATTCTGAATTCTAATCAAAATAAAATAACCTATTATAATTCAACTTTTTTTTTTTGTTAGGACATGATTGGTTAGAACAGGGGGCACGTGAGTCGAGTTTAGGGAGAAAAAAATATCTAAACTAATTAATTGAAATCGAATCGGGATCATTTTTGTTAATTTTTTTCAGTGTAACTGACCAATCAACCTAATGATAATCGAGTTGGTTCAGGTTGGGTAATCGGATTGGGTGGGTTGGGTAGTCGAATTGGTCGACTTAGATCGACTCATGAACATTTTCTAATAAGAATTACTCAAAACGACGTCGTTACTTGAGTAATCGGGTCATCGGGTTAGTTCACTAAATCCGTCACCCAAACCGATGGCTAGACGGGTTTATCGAGTCTGACCCGTCTACCTGAACTAACCCGAATATATATGGTCGGGTCATTCGGGATTGCGGATTGGGTTGCGCAGTCCTAGTTAAAAAAATAACATATCAATGCATGAACAAGTTTAGTATTACTAATTTAAAGAAAAATAGATAAAAATAAGAAATTGTAAAGTATTTAAATTTTAAGAGAATAAATCGTCAAAATTAAAATTATTGCATTAATTGGTAAAAAAAATATTAAATTGAAGCCAGTGATTTATAATTTTATTTGTTTTTTAGTAGTGAAGTTAGAAATTATTCAATAAATATGTGTCCAAGTTGATCAGAATAAAAGAGGTTCATATTTTTTAAAGATATAATTTTAAATTTGAATCTCAAAATTTATATATATAAAAATATCAATTAAAAAAAATTCGTTTAAGTGTCATAATAAATAAGAAATAATTTTATTTATATAAATGGATGTGAGCTCAATTGCCATCGATCCATGTGTCATAATCAGAGCAATAAGGTGTGGAAGGACCATTGGTGATTGGACCACGCAGCAGCAGGCAACCGCGCGAGTCACTTGGAATCTGTTAAGCATTTCTCTTCCCCCTTTCTCCACTTCACAAGGGTTCCCTATCATCAAGCATCTACCAGGTTCACAGCCAAAGAAAGCAACTTTTGGAAAAGTCATAACCAAGAAATAAATAAATAAAAAAAAACCAAGTAACTTATATCAAAGCAAAACTGGTTACTTCAAGTCCACACCACTGGTACCGTACGAGGTAGTGATGGCAACAGTACAAGCATCCCACGGAGCCATGACAACGGTGGCCGAGAAGGCACCAATAACTGCTGAGAGGAAGGTCCCTCAAGACTTGGACACCAAACTCCCCAAACCCTGTAATCTATTTTCTTATCCATTCTCATTTTCATTTGCTATCAAGGTCCATTTTTTTTTAAAAAAAAAAATAATTAATGAAGAGATTAAGAGTTAATATAATATAGTTTGGAAAATCTGACTAAGATATCATCCAATTAAGGACCCCAAAAGGGGAAATTTTAATGGGGTTCCATCAAAATTGATGATTGCATTTCTGGGTTGGATTTTTTTTGTTCAGATATGCCTCGAGGCTTGGTTGCCCCTGACACAGAGAATGTGAATGGCACGTGGGGCCACGAACACAATAACATGTCTGTGCTTCAGCAGCATGCAGCCTTCTTCGACCTTGACAAAGATGGTATCATTTACCCATGGGAGACATATAGAGGTATTGTACTAACATTATGGATGAAATAGTGAATCATGTGTATTGTTTGAATTTGTTAATGATGAACGTTTAATGTCCATATCCTGTTTTTTCTTATATTGTGTTTGATTTCTAAAGCATTTTGGATTACTCAAGTGTAAAGATTAATTTGATCATTTTGTACAGTTATCTAATAAGTGAAGGAAATTCCTTTGATCATTGTTTTAATCATTTTGCAGGATTACGCACAATCGGTTTCAATGTGATTTCTTCCTTCGTACTTATGATTCTTATCCATGCAGCTATAAGTTATTCTACTCTTCCTGTAAGGCTGTTTTAACATGAAACTAGCCTAGCCTAGATATAGTACTCATGTAGACAACTAGACATATACCTTAGCATTACTTCCACTTACTTGTACTGTACATGTTCTGACTTCTAACACAGACATGGCTACCTTCACCTTTGTTCCCAATTTACATACAAAACATACACAGGGCCAAGCATGGAGGTGACACAGGGACATATGACACAGAGGGAAGGTAATCAAGATTAAGAAGAATGCCCTATTGTTGTCTGGTTTGGTGCTAGGTGACATAAGTGTTTTGGCTATAAAACCAGGAGCCTTTATGACTTGCTGTTA
Organism: Ormosia emarginata; assembly: GCA_029884605.1. Classification (NCBI taxonomy): domain Eukaryota; kingdom Viridiplantae; phylum Streptophyta; class Magnoliopsida; order Fabales; family Fabaceae; genus Ormosia; species Ormosia emarginata. The sequence goes on along the minus strand of JAQQTP010000070.1, from coordinate 2,283,386 downwards.
TTTTAAATTCTGCAGGTTCATTCCAGCAAATTTCGAATTCATTTTCAGCAAGTATGCCCATGAAGTCCCTGATAAATTGGCACTGAGGGAGCTCTGGCACATGACTCAAGCAAACAGTGTTGCATATGATTTCTTTGGCTGGTCCTTGCTCTTGCTACTTTTCTACATGTTGCATCTTGCATACATAACTATCCTGCATATAGACATCACGAATTATAAGTAGTGGAATTTCTTTGAACCAATTGCAGGGCTGCGAGTAAACTGGAGTGGGGAGTTTTGTACCTTCTAGCAAGAGATGAACAAGGTTTTCTGTCAAAAGAAGCTGTAAGGCGTTGTTTTGATGGGAGCTTATTTGAGTATTGTGCTAAAGTGCAAAAGGGCACCACTGGAAAGATGGCTTGACTGAAGAAAGTAAACGCTCATCTCCATGATAGGATGAGAGTGAGACTATGAGAGTGTATGAATAACTGTTTCTGACTTAGTACTTCTTTGCTGTACTTGTTGTTCACCTAACTTAGCAAAAATAATGCATTTCCTATCCTTCCAATGGTATTGTCAGCTTTGCAGCATGTATGGATCATGTTTTACAAGTTAATAACTTCATTAGTCATCCAAATGGTATACATTGTACAGTAGGTAATTCATTATTGAATGGATCATCATGTTTATTTATTTCCAAATTAAAGTGATTTACTTTTCCCAGCACAAACTAGTTCAGAACACCATGATATTGTTATTCAACAATATATCACTCTATACATAAAGCTCAGCAAAATAATATAGTAAATGAAGATTTTAGAATAAAAATCATAGAATTTGATCGTGCATCCAAACTTCGTTTGGCATTTGCTGCACTTGCAATTCTTGGCCACAGTTCATCACATTCCTTCCTTCCCAATGGCTCCAGTAATAGCAGAACCTACCAAAAAAAAAAGGGCAAAATCTTATAATAGAAGTCACAGTATTGATATTACAAGGATCAATGTTCTTACGCCAAATCTAAATCTAATACGTACTGGCCTCTCATTGTAAAATACTAAGGTATTAATATTCAATCATAACATAAAAACCCTTCTTTGGATTCCTAAGTTCAGGACGGTTGTTATTAAGAGAACATGGGACAACAGTTTCTAAACAGAGATTTCCAACCATGAGAAGGCTTTAACCATGGCAAACTCCAACCTTTTTCCTCCCCCTTCTTTTTGGTCATATAAGTTCGAAGATACTAGAATACCCCAAACCAGCAGCAGCCATGGCACACAGCACAACAGAAAACACTAGACAATACAAGCTTGCAGAACTGTGGATTTCAACCAAAGCTAGAGGAATACATTGTTCTCAAAAGTAGTTTTACACAAATTACCTAAATAAGTTTATCTAGCTAGTAAAAATTGTATAGCAATCGTAAGTTTTCTTTTCGGGCTCTTCAGGAAATGTTGAAACTTGGTTCTGGTGCTTTTTCAATAGAAAAAGGTCTTTTATGGTACTTCTTTGATCTACCCACGCATTTCAAAAATCACATATTCTTTTGAAAATCACTTCAGAGAAATGTTCGTATAGAGTTAAAATTATAAAAGTTAAGAATCAAAATATTTTTTTAAAAAAATTTAAAAATTAAATACATCATATTTTTATTGAAGTTGAGTACAATGCTCTTTTATATCATAAAATTTAAGAAAAATTTCAAAAAAAATTTATTGTACTATACGTGATATACACTTTCGTCCTGTTATTTCAAAAAAAGTATAAAAAAGACCTATTATTTTGCGTTTTGTGCAAAGAACTCCAAAATGATAACGGACGTTACATTGCGATGGTGGTTTGCGTGAGGTGGATCTGGGTTTTTGGGGGTTCTGTTTTGGAGAGTAGTGAAGGCAGATCTGACGTGGTGAAGGCAAAGCGACAGTGATAGTGGCTAATAGTCTGAGGTTTGGGTGGCTGGACGGTGGCTGCACGGTTCTGGGCTTGTGGTCCAAGGAAGAAGAATACCGCGTTTTGGAGGAGAAATTTTAGACGTGCATGTGCGCGTTTCTATCCAAAATATAATGTCTATTACCATTTTAGAGTTCTTTGTACAAAACGCAAAGTAACAGGTCCTTTTTGTACATTTTTTAAAGTAACAGGACCAAAGTACATATCACGTATAGTATAAGGAATTTTTTTAAAGTTTTCTCTAAAATTTATTATTGAATATATGTCAACATTTTTAGTAATTTTTTTTTAATATAAGTGACTAAATTATCAGTTAAAAATTTATCTTTATTTTATTTTTGAGCTTATTCTTGATAATTTTTATAGCTAAAAATAATTTTTCACTAATAATGGAGGCTATTTTTCTTGACATATTAAAAATACTACATATATCTTAAAAATTTATATAAAAGCTGAGGGACTACGGCAAGTGCATGTCCCTGTAAATTCGTCCGTGTTCAGTGGTGCTTTTCAAATTTACTATAACTATTAAAAACTGAAAATACCTATGAAATATTCATTTTTTAAACTATAGTTTATCTTTTCTGATTAAATTTCTATCTACCAAATTTTATATCTATTTTCATAATTTTAGATACTTTTAATAACTTTATTATAGTTTTATCAAATAGGTTAAATTAAAGTTCGGTTTTTGTACAGTTTATTTTATTTTCAATTTAGTTCATAATTTTTTTTTTTTTTCAAATCAATAACCACATTTTTAAACATTTCAAAATAATCTTTGTCATTAATTTCTGTTATAATGTTGTTATAACATCGTCAATAGACTAACTTAGTAAGTATTCTTTTATTCAGTATATACTATTTTAAATGTTCCTTTATATGTAAAACGTCTAATAGATGCTCTTGCATTTCAGTAAGTGTTCATGTAAGTACTCTTTTTTTAAGTAGGTGCTTTTTTGTTTATTATGTGTTATTTTAGATGCTCTTTTTTATTTTATAAAATATTTAGTATGGACTAAATTAACGATGTTATAACGAAAATTGACAATAAGAATTATTTTAAAAATATTTATAAGTATAAAAACTTATTTTAAAAAAAATTTAGGGATTGAATTGAAAATAAATGTAAAGTATAGAGAATAAAATTTTAATTTAACCTATCAAACATCTTTTTAGTTAATTTACACTTCAATTATTATTATTTTTTTCATATTTTCACCCAACAAAATTTTAATGACTTTTTTCAACAACTTTAAAGAAAATGGAGACATACATTTTGAGAATATTTTAGCATTTTAATTATAATGAAGAACTAAATCTATTTTAAAACCAACAAGGGTTGTGTACCAAAATAAATAAAACCAAAAAGGAATGGGTGCAATAGTAAGCAAGCAACACTTTTAAAGAAATAACAAAAATTCAATTCTTAAAGAAGACAATTGTTGAAAGGATTTTTTAATCGCAACAGTATTCAAATATTAGTCTCACAATAATATATATAGAAATATATAATCAAAGACAAAAGAAAAGAAAAACTATTTAAGAATGATTAGTTATTCAAATCAATTTAATTCATTTTCCACAGATTTAATGTTATTTGATAGGAATTAATAAATTAGGTAGTTATTTAATTAGATTAAATCAAGCCACTCTCCCACAGTCCAAAGGACGCCCTGACGTTGTCTGCAGGATTAGTCGCAAAGTAATATATATGTCGAGATATCTCATCAAATATATATAATAATAATAAAACTTGTATAAATAAGAATCAGAGAAGCAATCATATCACAAGTTGATTGATTTGAGAATGTGATAAATGATATTATGGAGCTAGAGAAATTGACGATTCTTTCCAGTTTTTTGGTATTGTCATTGATTATCTAAATTTGGCCATTTTGCAATTGTTGAGCTTGAAAATATCAAATCATACTTAGCATCATCGACTCATAAGTTTAGTCTTATTTTAAGAGAAATAATAACGTATATTTCACAATCTTTTAAAATTTTTTTTATTATAAATTATTATTTTTTTGTTATAAATTATTTTTTATATAAAATAAACTAATCCAAAAACATATATAACTTATGCTGCATACAACAGAAGTGGCACAACGGGATTTACTGATGAAAATTTTCAGGTACACCTTTTGGAAAACTTCAACATGAAACATTTTAGCTTTGAAAATTTTACATTTTGAAAGAAATTATATTGTCAATCCAATCCGGAAGTTTGTGTTCAGTTTTTTTCTCTCCATTCATCTTTTTTTTTTTCTTGGTTGTGTCAAGATGTATAAATCATCTTTTGGGGCAGAAAAACTAATATTTGATCTTACATACAAGATATTTTCTTGTTAGGATTTGAAACCGACTATGCTGAATTTACAAAATCCATTCAAACAAGATAAAGGGTTTATACTTATGGATTTTACATGTAAATAACCTCAGATAAATTCCCATTCTCCTAACATTATTTTCCCACCTCAACAATTTGCTAAAAAAGTTTGTTCCAGAATTTCGCGATTATACAAGAATAGCCCATCTTCCTATCATAAATTTGTCACAAAAATCTCATCTATATGACTGCCATATATGTTACTGCAGCAGCAAGCATAATAAACCGCTTGAAAATTATTTACTGCCAACTCTCTGCAAACAAGTGATGACTGAAAAAAAAAATTAACAATAAAAATCATAACTACTCCATCTGTGTGCACGTCTCTACCTGAGTTTTTTAGTTTGCAATAATCTAGTTCCTGCCAAAAAATGAGTAGTATGTAAGCAATAAAATCTTCTATATCACGTAAGTAAATGTTTAAAGGTAGAGCCAAAGAGATCGGAAACAGCTTCGCAAAAGACATCATTGAGAGAGAAAATGTCAAGAAAACAATCATACAGCCAACAGGGTACTCAATTCCTTAAAAGAAGTTTGTTTGTCTCCATCGACCCACTCAAATGGTTGTGGGATCGCCTCACTTACTTGAACCCGATTATACAGATAATTTCTCTTGTTACATGAACCCTATTTTCTATTTTTCTTTCCCCACAAAACGAAACATTACAAATGCAAGGAAGTAAAAAATTAATTCTTATTTTAATTCAAACAAAGGCTTCTTGATCATTACATTAGCACGTAATAATATACAAATAGAACAGGATAATTATGGGTAAGCCTGTCAAACAACTCAAAGCAGACTCCCCTTATTTTCATGAAACTCAATGCAGACTCCCCTTATTTTCATGATTAAAGGTACATAAACGACTATTAGCACATATAAAAGTTCATACCCTTTTTGCATTCATTATTAGATTACCTTTACATTCTCTCTTTTAGTTTCTCTAAGAATTGGTCACATATCATATTAAAAATCTGTTGATTCATAGAACATTATCTCTTAACTACCTAGCCACCGATTTAAGTTTTGTGAAGTTAGGTGTTTCATTGACAAGTCTCCTAGACTCTAGAACACTATGATATTCCTGCAGGAGCAACAAATGAAAAAGAATAATTTTTTTCTTTAAATAAAACAGCAAACTATTAAGAAATAAGAACGCAGAAAAGGAGGATCAGGAACTTGACAGCAACAAGAAAAAATAAATACATAAATGAAGAAAAATTAGATCAAAAGAGCTCTTAGAACCCTTTGCAAATCTGAAAAAGAAACTTCCTTAAAGAAATGATGAGCATAAAAACAAGGAGGAAGCCAAGAAAACTATTATATCCAAAGTACGGTTTACTGGTAGAAACCACTATCTAAAAATTCTTGCCTAACCAAATGCACCAACATGCCAGCACAAAAGTGTGAATGCTTATTTCATGAAAGTTTTGGTGATAACAAAACAAAGACAAAGACCAAGTCCAAGGGAAGCTTTAAAGCAATAGATTTATAGGACTTAGGATCTTATTTGTGAGAAGTGCTATGTGATATCTCAATAAGCTTAAAATGGTTTTGTAAAGTCTATCATGAAGTCTTTTAGTTGGTGGTTGTTGGTTTTGAAAAATCTGGGTTGCTTTGCACAAAATCATGTTTTAAACTTGGGTTATGAAAACCTTGTTTGAATCCTTGAAAAATCCAAGTTTTAGTTGTTGGTAATCTTTACAAAGCTTGTTTGTGCTCAAAAGTTGGTTTTAGAATGGTTATAATACATTACAAGAGCTTTGTAACCCATTACCAGCAATTAGTAATCCATTCCCGATAGTTGGTAATTCATTATGATGGTTCGTAATCCATTATGAGCACATCAGAAAGCTCGTAATTGATTACCACAAGCTTGTAATCGATTACAGGCTTTCCAAAACTCCTTTTTATCAAAACAGAAGCATGGTAACCATGCTTGGTAATCGATTACCAAGACCCCAGAACTTGTTTTAAAGCATGGTAATCGATTACCATGATGTTGTAACTGATTACCATTCTTTTGAAACTAGCAACAACTAGTTTTTGGTACATTAAATGTTTCACCAACTCTTTCTAACGACTCTATTTCATTGATGGACTATAAATTTGTGTCTTGGGACACGTAATGCTATCTTTTGAATATCTAACAACCTATTACCAAGCATTAAATCCAAGTTTTAATTCTTCCTACGTTCTTGCTCTGTTTAAAAGCAAATTTGTGATATTTTTTAGAGTTTCATAGTGCTTCAACTTGTATAATCTGCTCTTTGAGAGAGTTTACTCCTTTCAATCTTTATTATAAACACTTGTGAGGGTGGAGGATCCCTCTAGTAAACAAAGAAGCTTCTACACATAAGGGTGGATGATTCTAGAAGTGTAAGAAGGGCTCAAAGCTTGTAAGGATTTCTCAAGCACATATTGAAGCTTGAAACATAGTGGAAACTCCTGGGTAGATGATCCTAGGGATTGGACATAGATCATAAGGGTGATTGAACCAGTATAAATCTTGTTTGGACTCTTCTCTACACTTATCTCTTTACTTCCAAGCTTGTTTATTAACTTCGCATACTTGTTGCTTCATTCTTTACTCATTCACTTTCTTTAAAATCTTGTGTAAGATTTTTTTTTGGTCATAAATTTATTAACCACATAAGAAAATAGATTCAACAAAAATCAAAAGGGACTTGCTTGCAAAAAGTTTTGAAAAACTCAATTCACCTCCCTCTTGAGTTTTGAAGCCACTTGGTAATAAAAAGCGCAACTCCGCAACACCTTATCCTCCTTCCTTCTCCCAAAATCCCAAAAACAGGCAAAGAAGAAATTCCACAACAAATCCTATGACCATTGCTCACCATATCCTAAAGAACCTACTCCACAACTGCCTAGCAATCTCACAATTCCAAAAGAAATGATTTATAATTCTTAGATATTGTCACATACAAGTTTTCATTCATCATGCAATTAAATGGACAATAAACATTGAATTTACAACTAAATTCAACAATTAAAATGGAGCATGAGAAAATTTTGATCTACCGTAATTGCAAATTTAAAACAATACATATAACCACTTTGGGAAAAAAAAAGAAGAAAATGCATTAAATAAAGCAAGTAAAGGAGACGTGAGATAGCATGACTAAGACCAAATTATCTAACTGACCTTTTTGTTTCTTATCACGGCAGAAGGCGCTTCCACAACAACATTGAAATGCTTTAATAGGATGGTCATGATCATCAAAGTCAATACCATAATCCTGTAAATAATTTCTCACATGTCTTATCCATGAGGAAACTCAAACAACTTCGTAGAAACTTTTGATGAGTGTAAACTTCAACTTAGGTGTTTGTTACACTATCATCTTCATCTAGGATTCGAGAATCTTAGATACTTGAGTTCGATGCCCGTATTTTGTGCACAAGTATAGGATTGCAACACTATCATCTAAGACACATACAGGCATACCTCCCAAAAGATGTGAGAATTTGACAACTCAAAGTAAAAGGCTTCACCAACATTCATAAATTACCAGCTGTGTCATTTCTTTGATAATTCTTACTTTACAAATCAAACATTGGGATTACCGATATATCCTTTTTTCTTTTGGGCCATTTATACCCATGTGTCCAAAATACTTGGGAATGAAGATACCTGTGTACCAAACACCTTCATACACTTTTTATGGCAGAATATTGAGGACTCAACACTAGGAGACCATATTTGTGTTCACAAACAAAAGTATGCTTTACTTGTCAACAATTGAAAGCAACCATTTAGAAGTAATGTTTGCAGATAAAACATATAAGAAGCAAAATGTCCAACCCGCTTACCCATGTTAACTCCTCGTATGCATTCACTTTTCTGTTCGTAAAGAGGGCAAGCTGCAGACAAGGAAGATAATAAACTCTAAATATATGCCCAACAAATAATTTTCATCAGCTTCCATCAATTTAAGTAACTTAATCTGTTAAAAAGGAAATTTATGAATATAAATCAACCAAATTCTTATGAATATAAATCAACCAAATTCTTACATGATAATAGTGACGATCAGGAGTCTCCACTTCAACAGGAATGTCTATCAGATTTGCATCAGAGCATCTGGAATCATGAACACAGAAATCAATAGATGAAAAGAAAAGAAAAAGAGAAAAGAAAAGAACATCCGTAATGATGAACACTGGGAAAAAAAATGAAAGCGGAAGAAAAGGACTAAAGGAGAAAAGAAGAAAAAACACTGCTCTATGATGGACTCTTAACAGAAAAGGAACAACAAAAATCCATCACGATGGCAATCAAACGAAAGAAATTTCTTAATTCTCTGTTTGATCCTTTTCAATTTCACCATATGTTGAGCTCGAAATTACCATTAATGGTTCTATTCTCTTGCTTGATTATTTAAAACAAAACGAAAGAAAGTAGACAGTTGATATTGACACTTGTAACTGAACATGTTAGACAATAAAAAATATGTGAAATTGTAGCTGTTTGGTCATGCAAAGAGGTTATTATATTTTAAAAACGAAAGTGAACAAGCTGACCTAATTTCATCCCTAAAGATTTCGGTTCGAAAGTGATCTGGCTAGCCCAATTTCAGCGCAAAAGTAATTGAGCTGGCACGATTTCAACCAGATTAGAAAATATGGTTATGGAATTTTGAAAAATTATTTTTTGGTACATGGAACCATTTGCACATAAAAAAATTACCTATGATTGATAAACCTTGCAACATTTCCATTATATGTTGCATCTAAGCATAGTGCCTCCTCATCCTTTAACACCCCTTCTGAGCCCCAGTCTGCATCAAGGGTTACAGGATATGTATGTCTGTCATTGCCGCTATTCTGTATAGTCCTTTCATATAATTCTGTATTGGTTAATATTTCCCCAGCATATTCACATACAAAGCATCCCTTGGGCAAATCTTCTAGTGTTCTAAGGCCCCAACCTTTTCCTTCACAAGTCAAGAACACCTGAAGAATAAAGGATGACCACGTACCCATCATATATCAAATACAAGAAATGTAGCAATAATAACACCTGGTACTAATAAAAAATAAATGTAACAAATAAACATTTTGCAGGATTTGTTAAATGAAATGTGGGCACTTGCGGTAACGTGAGTGAATTGACAGTTGGCACACTAATAGAAACTAATTAATGCAGTGATCCAAAAAACAAATAGGTTAATACAACAAGATGATGAACTCCAGAAAGTTAAATTTTCTTTAGTCTAATTAGTCTGACTTTCAAACAGCAAAAGATGACATCTTCAGCACATCAAGAGAAAAGTACTGATTAAGATATGTTCATTACACTACAAAGGTATCAAAGAAAGAGTCAAAGTCACAAATAACAAGACATCACGTCTTCCTCCCCTAATCATATTGCAATTTTCACTTGCCATAACTTCATATAACAGTCATAACAAAATAAAATTAGTTATAGGAAATAAAATTCTCATCAAATAAATTGCAAGATTATTCAGAGAATAGGCTACCTGCAATTTACATCTTAAACCTCGTTGCACTACACGATTTCCACACTGCATGTTGCATCCACATTTCCTCCAACATTCCTTTATAAACTTCCTAACCAGATGCCCCTTGCATTGTTCAGGCATGTTCTCATTCTTAGACCTCTCTAGTGGGCATTCTTGACAATACACAAAATGATGATCTTGAGGTTCATTTTTCATAGACATGCAAACTGTTAGAAATTCTTCTTTCAACAAACCTTGTGAAGTGTAAGCAAACTCTCCACCAGTTTCTTGAGCACATGCACAAGGAAATGATAAGGAAAGACAGTTGCCTGAACAATTAGAACAGCAACCCTCATCCGCAATCCGAGCTAGTGAAATATTCACATTAGCACTTTGATATATTATATTATTTGGTATGTAATTAAACTTTGGGAAGTCCTCACTTCCAATTTCATCTAATAAAGATATTTTAACGTTTTCTGAACCTTTTGTTATGTCACTGAGAAAGGGAAAGGAATTATTTTCATCTTGAGTAACAGCTTGCTGCCGTAGACATGCCATGTTGTGTGAATTGGCATACTTGAGATTTAACCCCTTCGGATTTAAATTCAAGCCCAGCTTCAAATAACTTCCACATAAATCATCTAATAACTTCACCATAGAAAGTTGGGGCTCAGCAGTCTTGCAAGAACTCAGGTACTTCTCCTCCATGGACTTCATAACAGCATCCAAACTAGGAATATGGAAGTTTGGTTGTCCCAAGGCAGTATCACAGTTCAAAGAAATTTTAACTTCTCCCAAAGGTGAAGAAGCAATATCAATATTACCCTTACAGGTTCTGGTGCTATTATTGCATGCTGGGTTATCATCTTTCTTGTGCATATCCTGGTACAGAGCTGACAGAGATTTGATACGATGATTTCCATTTGAATCATCAGATGGGCCTAGAGAGAATCAGCAAGAAATTCACTAAAAAGCAGTTATTATAAAAAAAAACTTCAAACCAAGTTCAAGTGCTCAACAGCATATGCCTTTCTGACGCAGTAGCAGAATGTCTTAAGAATAATAAGGCAATTGCATGTTGGTAGAATATAATCCAGTTATGATGTATAAGACATCTACAACAACACATTTTTCAGCATTTTTTTTATCTCAGCAGAAATATAGGACGCATTGATATTACAAATCAATTCCTTTTAGAATACTCCACTCTTATGTTTTATACAGAGGAAAAATTAGAATAAAGAAGGGAGACATTTCAGGACTCAAACTGAAAGAAAGTTGGATCATAATTGATGCAAAAACAAAAAACAAAACAAAACAAAAAGAGTGAAAGATATGTAATTAGAAAGGCTGCCATGAATACCTCTGTAACTCGTTGAAACAGGTCCAAGATGTAACTTAGGTTTCTCAGTTCTTGGTGTCATAAGCTCCTTCTGATGATGATCACTTGGCATATTTTTCCTCTGGATACGAGGACAGCTAGGTTCATCAATTGGATCTTCATAATGCCCTGCAGATGATGCTTTCTCAGGATACGATTTTCTATCTTTAGCAGCCATGCAAGGTAAATTTGAGATCCTTTCTACCTCACTCAACCTTGTCTGCAATGCTTGTGAACTGGATGTGGGCTTCATATCTCCCACGGAAGTTTGAGATGGCTTAATGATTTCCTGTTTAAAAGTCTTCGGAGGTATTTCAGTGTCTTCAACAGAGAACACTTGTCTTGAGTTATCAGTTGATAAAACCTGCTCATCTCCATCTACCAAGTGCAGTTTCTGTGTTGGTCTTTCTCCGTCATGATAACTGATTGGAGCTTTTCTCTTACCTTCTGCTTGCTATTTGAAAGAATATAACAAGGTCAAGGTATCAACAACAAAATATAAAAAAAAGAAAGTATAAACAAAAAACAAAAGGGAAAGAAGCTGATCGATGTAGATTCAAATGAAGAAATCGCAAATATTAATAACTCTCAGTTTAATTGTAAATTCTCATCTTCCCTAAAAGAAGATAGGGACAAAAGAAATAACGGGTTAATACACGTTTTTATTAACCAATTAGTCATAAAAATTCAGATATTATGTCATAAATCAATTCTCTAAAAATTTTAAACTGTTAGATAAAAGTACATAAATATATTTTATTATATCTCTAACACGAATAAAACACTTAAAACGCTTGACAGTTCCAAGGACAATTGATCAAATCGATGTTTAAATATATAAACAAACAAAAGATGTTTAGAGAAACCTTATCCTCCTTTAACTCAAAGTATGCATCTACAAGCGTCCGATAATTGTCTTCTTCAATAAGTTCCCACTTTCTATCGTACACTTTTAACAACTTTTTCAACACCGGCTTCACCTCTTCATCAGAAATTCCTAAAGCCCTCGTGGCATTAAAGGCCTTAATAACTCTTGGATTAGGAGCCATGATAATTTCAAAAGGTAATTGTCACAAAATGCAACACTAAAACAGCAGCCACCTTATATGCCAATACTTTGTGCTCCTCCAAATGGCCCTTTACCAAAACAGACTATCAACTTAAAATTTATATGCCCCAGTAATTAACCTTTTTTTCCTGCATATCGCAAAATGGGATCAGAGTACAGCACCTCATAGAGGCTCAATGCATTGAAAAGAAAGTTATTGTAGAACAATTGAAGCAAAAGCAATATTATCGGAATTTTAGAAGAGAACTTTGAAGGAGAATAAAAATCAAGGAAAACATCAAAGATCAAAAATCAAGGACTAACGCAAGATGTTAGGTGACAACTTTCTCAATAATCTATATATATGATATCACAGATAATGCAAACTTAAAGTGTTATTACAGTGAATAGACAGATCATGATCCAACACTAGTGCACTGAAATATCATGATTATTAAAACAGAGTGACTGCATGAACATTTTGCAAATAAACTAAAACAAAGTGACTTCTTCTGCCTGAAAATTACTTTCTAGTCACCTATTTAGTTCTTTTTATTAAGTCTGTAAGGTACTTTGAATTCTCTGATGGGAATGTTGATGAAAACAAAAAAGGAAAATATTATCGAATCGTAAAAATGTATGAATCGTATTAGTGATACGGAATCGCACCGATTCATATGATACATGTACGATTCAGAGCCATCTATAATTTATCACATGATACGAATCACTATCTTGCTAAATCGTATCCAACAGTGCAATTTAAATCATAAATTGTACAATTCTAACAATTATGATTTTAACAACTTTTTGCCTAGAACACAGCATAACAATTAATATAAGCAAATTAAAGGAAAAACACATATTTTTTTGGTCATTAAAAGTTTAAAGAGAAGGGAGGCTACCCCATTCCAAAGTCAGGACATCCTACAAGTCTCGATAAGGGCTTAAAGTGGTTATTACAAATCGTCTCCAAGGGAAATTACTGACAGGAGGAATCAAACCTAAGCATTTCAAGCAAAGTGCTTCCATCCTTACAAGCTGAACCAACCCCCATTGGTGATTTTTTTTTCAGGGCTTTTTACTGCAGTGTATTTAGGGCTCAATGTACCAATGCCATTCAATGAATTCGTAGTGTGATTTAAGGCAAAGGAGACGGAAGAAAAAGAAAACAAGAGGAACAAACAAGCAAACTTACAATACGTGAAGAAATGATGAAGGGAAACCAGTTGACAGTGCTTGCTAGTTACTATGCCTATTAAATCTACAAGAGAGCTATACCTCTAGCAACAAAGTCCATAAGCACAATATAATTCAATTTAGATCTGCTGGTAAAATAAGTGTGTGTTTGGGATAATTGTGAAAGCTTAATTATTTTAATAATCGATTATTTTAATAATCAATCTATGAAAATTTGATTATTTCAGTAATCGATTATGTTTGGATATGTTAGTTGAAAAATAATTTTAAGTTAATCTATTTCGTTTGAATGATATAAAAAAGAATAGCTTTTATACATTAAATTATCAAAATAAGTATAAAATAATTAAAAAAATTATTTAATTGATTAAAAAAATTATTTAATTAAATACAAAATAATATTTATATATCACTATTGAGATTATTCCCAACAGCTTTTTTATTAAATGTTCAAATAATAGTTTTTCTAAAAAAGCTGTTGCCGTACATGAATTTAACATCAACAACTTTTGTTGGATTGCCCAAACACGTTGCAAACTCCATCCAACAGCTTTTATGCCAAAAAAAGCTGTTGAATCCCAAAAACAATATGAAACAAACAGGCTCTAAATACAAGAAAAAAAGAAATAGCAACATTTTGCATTCATGTTATTTCCAAATATCTCAATCAAGATTTAGAAATATCCGGGATAGAAAAACATTGTCAGATAACCTAGGATGCATTGTACTCCTGTATGGCTGTGGTACCCATCTAAGTACCCAGTATATATGTATATACACATGGATACATATGTGTATACTTGAATTTTTTTTTAAAAAATCTATTTAGTACATTTGAGTACAACTACAAATTGGTTATACATTGATGAGGATCATCTTCTGTTGACCTAAACTGGAGAGAATCATGTTTATATAAAAGGGAAAAAAATTGTTAGTTTTTTCTCCTCTTCTCTCACCCTCTAATTACCTTTTTTTTCTCTTTTAGGAAAACAAGATCCTATCCTATTTTAGCCAACAAGAGAAGATCTTCATCGTTACACATCTCAATGAGTCAGTATGACTCAAGTACAGTCCACACAAAACACAACATTTTGCTATTAAGTTTTTTTTATTTGCTACTAAATTAAACACATATCTACTTCACCACTTCAAATATAAAGGCCTACCTTAGAGGCCCTCTTTTGGTATTTTTTGCTTTCTTGATGTACTTTATAGAGTTTTGTTAAAAATTTAGAGTTAGAATGCTATGAAAATGATATTTATCTTGTCTTGATTACTTGTCTCCCAATCTTTAAAGTCCTCTTATGAACATCAATTTTTTGTTGCTTCCACCCACCAAAAAATCTTAAAGGTTCCTACAATAGTGCATATATGTACCTTCAGAAATCAATTCATGAAACTAAATTATCTTTTTGCTCCCCTAAACAAACAAAAAAATAGAGCAAGTTCTGCATTAAAACAGGGGAAGAGTGATGCCAAAGTGATATATTGCATTAAGCTGTAAAAAAGGGTTTTAGAATTCCCTAACTCTAGAAACCAATATTTACTAAGATAAACTTATTTAGAATTCTGCATCAAATAAATGTGTATAATCCTACCAAAACTGTTTTCACTGCTTATTTTTTAAAAAAAAAACATACAAGTTTAATGAGAGGGGACGTTGCCTCATTCAGGTTGGGGCAAGTATCAACAAGGTCATACTTGCAAATGACCTATCAATTAATGTTCATCCATTCAAACCCAATACCTTTTTGTCATCCTATCAAATGAGCCAGCCCTTGGTGTTTTCAATTCTCACTCTCTCCCTACCCAACGAGGTCGTAGATCTCATTTGTAACAGAAAATTTTTCCCGTTTTCAAACAATAACAAGAAGACGCTGTATACTATACTTGTAACCGTAAATTGCTTTCTTTGACCTATTTCCCCTCAAAACAAAACCGAAAAAGTCAGCAAAATGCATACAATTACTACCCTATCTAACAGTTAAAAAGATGGAGAAACGAATTTGGTTCAAACCACCATTATTGCGGTTTAATCTCTTTTGGAAAACCGAATAGTTAGGATGAAACTAAGATAATGTATGTTTGGATAGAGAAGCTTAGAGGAGAAGGAAGCTAAACATTTATTTATTTAATAATTTAATAATTTAATAATTTTATAAAATAAAAATAATTTAAAAAATTATTATATAATTTTTTAATCATTTTTTTTAAAATATTTTATGACTTTAAAAAATTAATTTTCATATCTTTTACCTTCAAATTCAAACACATTCATCCATTCCATACGTATCTTAAAATAAAATAAAATAAATAAAATGGAAAAGAGGTTTTACATAAACATACACAGTGGGAAACGAGAAGGCAGGGTAGCTCAAGAGCTATTTCGTGAAGGAGAATCTTCTTCAGAAGAAAGTAATATTGATTTCTCTGGAAGCTTTAAACAAGACCAAGAGCCGTGAAAAGTGTTCAACAGCAAGTTATCCTTCCCTTGAACAACACGGAAAGTTAAATTTTCCCGAGAAAAAGGAAAAGCATTCTGATAATGTCGCAAGGTAGCGCCTGAGAATAAAGCCCCGAGTCCTAACTCCTAATTCCTAAACCCTCAGAAACTCTGAGGGCTGATAATGCGTGTTTGGCTGCCAGGAAAATCTCTCTGGAAAATAGAGAGAAAACATGCGTGACTGCGCGCTTATATGCAGGGGAAGCCGTAGAGCCGCCGACTCTATTGTTACATGATTTATCAACTACGGTGGGCTACTAACACGTATCATGTACCCGGTCTGATGTGTTGCACTTTTATTGGATGGAGTTTTATAGTTATTGACTTTTCGTATAGATTGACCGGGTCTTTGAACTTGTTTCGATGATATGCGTTGCAGACGATGAATTGCTCATTTTGTCTGTTAAAAACCATTGATATCAGAGGATTCGGGATAATCAGTTTCTTTTTCAGTCGTTTTTGACATTCATTCAACGTGAAACGAAAAAAAAAAAGGGCAAAAGTGCAATAGGTCAATTACGAGGGTCCACAAGCGGAAGGGCCCAAATTGGTGTTATTAATGATTGGTATCGTCCTAAGAAAAGAAAAGTTGTTATATTATAGAAAAGAAAAGAAAAGAAAAGAAAAAATGAAGGACTGAGGGGAACTGAGAGTTATTATTTACCTTATTTGGTGTCATTCAACAAAATAAAAAGCATGCTTTTCTTTTAATATTTGATTTTATCAATAAAAAGAATAAAAATATATAAATAAATATAAAATTATTTATCATCAAAGATTTACATGAAAGATGTAAAAAATGTAAGATCCACAAAAAATGCTTATATCCAACTATCTCCCTTCCAATATACCAAATATGAAATGGGTCTAATCCTTCCTTCTTTTCCTTTTATTTTCACTAAAAAATTACATATAAAAAATATCGTGAGACTTTGTTTGATATCCTTTTAAGGATGGAAAGAAAAGAAAATAATAAGATGGATGAACTTCATCCCTTATTTGGAAGCAATTTAATAATGGAAAAAAAATAATTTGGATGGATATAATTTTTATGAACTAGTATTTTGTACACTTGCAATGCACATATAAATTTAAGAATTAAATAATAAAAATAAAAAAATTAATTAAAAATAATTGTATCAAATAAAATATATGTAATAATTTTATCGTGCAATACACATTTATAAGTTTAATTTAAAAATACATAATATTTTTATAAAAATTTCATTCTAATATAAATATTAAATAATTTAAATATATAATATTATAAAACAACTTATATGTTTAAAAATATATTTATAAAATGTGTGACAAAAATACATTTGGGAAGAAAAGTTTTTGTATCTTAAGCAATTATAGTTTCAAAATTAAAATATGTGACGAAATCTTGTAGAACTAAAAAAGAAAATATTCATGTAAACTATTATTTTCTCGTTAGTTTAATTTTTATATTTCTTTTTCTTTTTTTCATTTTATTTGCATTTTTTGTTCTTTTTTTGTCTATGAAATATTAATATTATTATTCTTTTTTTAAGGAGTTTACATCAACATTTTAATTTATTAAATTTTTCGTATTTGAATATGTTTCATCAATATATACAAATATGTCAATGTTGTATTGAAAAAAATGACAAGATATTCATTTTTTGGGGATGGAGGAAGTTTTTTAATCGTATAAAGTTTTTTTTTATTATTTTTACTTATTTGAGAAATTGTATTTTTTTTCTTATTCATTTTTATTTTTATTATTTGGTTATTGAATTTTATTTTTTTAATTATTATTTGATTTTTGTACATATGACATTTTCTTTATAACATATTTTATGTTGTCATATTAAATCATATATAGCAGAAAATAACTACATAAGATGACATATAGTATAATATTAGTTACTCTACTTGCTGCATGTCAAGTGTTGGGAATTCCGGGATAAAAATTGTAGCGGAAAAAAGAATTCTCACCAAGGATCCATACGAAAAGGGGACCATGAAACGTGATTTTTGAGTTTACCTCTTGAAGCCAGAAGAAAGATGATCAACGCAAACCACTAACATCGTAACAACGATAATGTCTCTACGTAGTCCACACAAACAGACCCGCGAATGTCCAACGTCTGCTTGGAGTCCCTCCTCCCCAACACAGTGCTAGCTCTTGAAGAAAAGGAAACTTGTTACACTATTTCACTCTTTATGTTCTCTAAGTATTGCAAGGGTTATAATCCATGCCCTTTTATAGAATAAGCCTCTCATTACCTTATTCAAAAAGCCTTCCATTAGCTTTTTCAAGAAGCCTTTAATAGCTTCTCCAATAAGCCTCCAATAGCTTCTTCAAGAAGCCTCCAATAACTTCTTCAAGAAGCCTCCAATAGCTTCTCCAAGAAGCCTTTCATTAGCTTCTTCAAGAAGCATTCCATTAGCTTCTTCAAAAAGTCTTTACTAGCTTATCTAAGAAGCCTCCAATAACTTCTTCAAGAAGCCTCGAGTGAAAGAGTAGTAGTAAGGTTTTGTGTTAAGCCTTGGGCTCATCTGTTTTGAGTTTTGGCCCACGATAGAATTCTAGTACAACTTGGATTCTATTTACTCCAATTTAGTCTGTTCTAAGTGTGTGACCCTGCTGGTTCTCATAACATTGGCAGTAATATTAAAATCTTATTTTAATATTACAAACAGTAAGCGGTATCTAGCAATACATCGCTGCTACCCAAACAATGAGAATGTCAGTGATTTGGCATAACCCTTTTTGTGATCAATGTTACCGTGCAATTTAGTCCCTTTGTCCAGATATCTATATTGAACACAAGGCATGAAATGCGTCACCCTTGTATAGTTCACTCCTTCGTTTCCTGATACCCGAGTAGACTTAATAATAAAAAATGAGATCAATATCTCATATCAACTCATTTGAGAATGGTCATGCATTTCACAATCTCACTCAATCAGGGGGCCCGAAGATATCGCTCTCGTTATGTAGGAGGGACAAGTCTCATCTAGATCACTCACATCTCTCTGCATGATTCGCAGTATGTCTAATAACATACTTTATAATCACTTTGTTACATATGACGTTTGACGATATTAAAACACACAACTCCTCATGTAGGAATCGTAATGATTTCAGATCAAAGGACCACATACATCATTGTCACTACGAGAATCGCTTATGACACTTCTATGTAGCGTTCTCATGGCGGGTCTATCCAGTACATTATTACTCTAATATATACCCATGTAAAGACTTGATATCTCATATTCATGACCCATGAGATGTGGTCATCAGTCTACGTACATATTAGTCTTAATACATTATTATTGTTCTAATTAACAATAATACTTGACTAGGAACATTTAAGAATAGTATTTTATCCAATAGGATCTCACAATCAAATCATCTACTTGATGTCATATGGCATCAAACTTACTATTCTAAGGACTTTATTATGTTTATCAATAAGAACACAATAAATGAAATGTCTCATATATTAAAAATAGCATAATACAATGTATGTAAATACAGATAAAATGTATCGGCCTCTAGGACATACATCAACATCAAGAAAGTAATGTAATTACTTGTTGACTGGGATGACACATGACAAAATTGGAGTTCATATGTTCATGACCAAGTCATGACTCATTTATTAAGACCAATTCAATATTTAGACAAAATATATAAATTTAAGTCTTATGAATAATTAGACTAATAATTATTTGTTTTGAAATATTATTTTAATTAGGCTAATAATCTTATTTGTCATTAGTTTATTTTCTCTTAAAATACTTAAAATATTTTTTTAAAAATTACGTTGAACAACTATCAATCCTCTAATAATTTTGTCATAAAAATATTATTAAATTATAAATAATATATAAAACATATCTTTATTCTTTATAAGTCCACCACCATTATGTAGATAATGATAATTAAGCAAATTATTAGGATTGACAAGATATGTTATTAATATTAAAATGTTGACTATGAATTTTAAAATTTATAATATTATTAATTATAATATTGGTGATTATTAATTATTAAATATGTTTGAATTAGTCATATTAATGTAATTAATATAATTATTATTTTGATATGAAATTGATTATGAATACATGACATGTGTAAATTATGAAAACACTAAATTTTCCTAATTTATGTTAAACAATTTTTTATTTGAATTTATATTATATTATTGATTTTGAAGGTATGAAACATGTATATTAATGTAAAAAAATTCCTTTTGTGATTTTTTGTGTGCATATTTGTTTATGATATTTTTTAAAATATTGTAATAATAACAATTAACTTGATGCTTTAATTATTATCATATATCATGTCATAATTTATATTTATTTATTCGTATATTTTGGTTTCTAATTTCATGGTAGAGTATTCTTAGTTTACAAATGAATTAATTTGGTTAATAATTAGAAGGAATTCTATAATAATTGCAAAAACTTATCAATTTCAAAAATCATTGATCTCAAGGCTCACGCCGATTAAGACTCAATTTGATTAATGACTAAAAAATATTTCTTCTATTTCTTATCTTTTTTTTTCATTTTTCATTTTTTATTTTGTTTTCTCGCTTATTGATTTTTTTAATTTTATTTTATTTATTTTATTATTTGATTTTTGTAACAAAAATTATGATTTGTTCTTTATGTAGAAAATCGGAGGTCTTTCATATATATAATTGACTGAATAATATGTACATGTCTTATAATAGTTGGCATAATTTATTTTTAATGGTAATTGATTTTGATTGGATATTTTTATTTTAATCTAAAATTAGAAGAAAATTAATAAAAAAATTACATTGATTTATTCAAATTATGAGAAAATTTAAAAAGATAATTTGAAAATAATATTTAATATTGACTTGAACATATATTTGGAAATTAACTAAATTACATTATAAATTGTAAAAACTTACAAATATATATTCTATTGGATCAAAATGGTTTGATTTGTCGCACAAAATATTAATCAATTCCTAATTCTCCCATTTTTGGGTGGAACCAATAATTACAACTTTTTTTATACAACAAATTTGATAACCTAGCCTATAATTGATTCGTTGGTAAAAAATTAGAAAGAAACATAAATTAGTCTTCTACTGAGAAGGAATTGGAATTAATAATTGAAAATAATTCTATAATAAATTAAAAAAATTATCAATGATAGAAATTGATAATTTGTAATCTTTGACAAAAGTAACAAAGCTACTTTAAAAAATGTCATAACCTCTCAACTACTCTCACTCTCAACCTAGAGGTTGTCAGAAATCCATCGCTACCAGTCACCGCTCGTCTGCTTTAACAATTGTCACTCTCAGGTATAATTCCTCCTATGTTCTTATTCTTCTTTCTCATTTCCTCTTCATGTCTCTATTTTTACTTAATTTTGATTTGTTCGCAAGGTTATGAGTATCTTACATCGCTCGCTAGTACGGTTCGTAAAACTCACAATATTGTACTCATGAGAGGAAGATCAAGCAACCACAACAAAAAAGAAGACCAATATGTATTTTGGAGCTTCAATATAATATTCTATTTTGTTAGAAATTATATATTTCAAAATATTCTTCTAGTTCGTCCAAAAAATATTGAATATTTCTAGGTTTTATCATACTTTTATATTTCATTTAAAGAAGTAGAATTTTTTTCTATTACCAAAAAATTGAGAAAGATGAAACTAAAAAGCTGAAACGAGATTTTGATTTCGAGTTATTTAAATTTTTTATTAATTTGGTAGCAATTTAACAATGGAAAAGGAAAGAATTTGGATGGATATAATTTTTATGAATTCTACCATTTTTTTTTATATCTTTTCACTTTTGGATAGAAATGGAAGGAAGAAAAGAGAAGGAAAATAATTTTGTGAGTCATACTATATATATTTTGATGCATCTTCATTTATTTACATACATTTATATTCTTTTCTTTGATAAAACTAAATAAAGGAAGAGAAACATATTTTCTTTTCTATTATATGATACCAAATAAGAATGATAACTAATCATTTTTCTCTTCATTTCCTTTTATATTCTCCTTCATCATATCAAACATGCAAAGGCTAAGAGGTGCTAAGCACAATCTTACTAAAATATAAAGTTCAAAAAACCAGATAAATATTTATAGTACAATTAATCACTAACTCGTTTTATACTCATTTACAACAAAAAGGGCGGAGCAATGGGAGAGTGAAAAATCATAACAATTGATACAATATGTTAGATATTTGTATAGTATCATGTTCACATCACTTCAATTGTTAGCAGATTAATAATTACAACTCTTATATTCTTAAATCAAACAGTACATACATTTTTTTTCACACCTCATTTAATATCATTCATTATGTATACTTTTTTCTATCACTTTCTCTCACTCAATCACATCTATTAAAAATTGTGTGAATAGTATCTACATCCCTAAAAGAGGTGTAGAATAATTATTTTCCTAACAATTATATATATGTTAAGAAGCCAATTGAACTTCATTAAAACCAAAAATCACTATATAATTCTTAAACAAAAAACTACAAGTGTATATATCTTATCTTATACAATCATTAATTTATTTACTGAATTTTCATAAAATACATATTTGTCTATAATATTATAAAAGAGATTTTTTACTATCATATCGAATTTTAGTTTTTTAGGAAATTACCATTAGTGAATACTCATTTAAAGATTTGAAGATAATAATACAATAAAAAAGATAGGAATGCAATTGCATCTTATTGTCCATTTTAATATTTAAAAAATTAATACAAAAAAATTTGAACACTCTTCATTATTTTTTTTTATCTTAACAAATAGGAAACTATGAAAATCTGTGAGAGATTTGTTAGATATTGTTTTTTAATATGAAACAATGAAAGTCTTAATAAGAAATTATGAGAGTTGTTACTTGTCAAGTAAATTTTTATGAGTTATAAATACTTGTATTATTGAATTATTACGATAATGAAAATGAGAGTGTAATAAATTGTATTGTAAGGGATCCAAGATAGACTTGTTTTGATAACAAATTTAACTATTGTCAGAAAGTATTTAGGTAAGCATACAAAGGAGATGTGATATTATTAAAAAAAAAATTGTTATTGGAGTTTATAACTTGATGAGATGTGTACGATGATACGGCCAGGAAGACTCTTGTGTCCAAAGTCTTCATGATAATAGAGGTCAAGGGTGTAGTAGCGTATTTTGTTATAAATAGAGGTTCAAGTGTGTCAAAAACCTTTTTGATATGAAAGTAAAGTAGTATGTTCTATTGAATATAGTATTACAAATACGAATATTTGATTGGAATATTTGCTTAATAATTTTGACCGTGGCTTGAATTCGAAAGATGTGATTTGATGCAATGTAAAGAAATTTATTACAATGAAGGAGGATAATATAATGATATGAAGATCTAAAGATTAAGTAAAGATTATTGGATTTGATTCAAATTTTTGTTTTGATAAGTATTGATAGTTTCATATTCTATTAGTTGATTTAAATTTTAAATTATTATTAATATCAAGATATATAAGAAGTTTGTTAAATATTTGGTTTTAACAGGAAACTACGAAGGGTTTTGCTCTAGAATGGAAAGCTTGAGCGTCTATACGCTTCAGCTTTACCAAAGTGATTTCTTTATTTTTTGTAGCTTTTAGTCATTTTAAAATCTTAAATTGGTTATGTTTAATAATTTTTAACCAATACACAGGGATAGGGACGGCGTTTGAACGCACAAGTGTTCGCTAGCATTGCCCAACTATGAAAGTCTTGATAAGAATAGCGTAAGCTTATCAATCAAATTTGACTAATGTTATATTCTCCTACTCAATCATTTTAATAATCATCTTAATATTAAATAAAAAAATATTAAATAAAAAAATAAATACATCTAATATCTTGAGAATATAAAAAACATTCAATATTTTCTTCATTTAATAATTAAAAAGATTGAGTAGGAGAATTGAGTAGGAGGATAAATCATTTCTCATCAAATTTTTATGAACCAAAAATACTTGCATTGGAAAATTGTTGAGTTTATGAGAATGAGGTATATTTTAATAACTTTCAAAACTTGTTTAAAATTATTTAATTTCTTTAATAAGTGCCCTAAAATATATAAAATAAAAAGTTTTGTATAAAAAATAGAGTTCTTTTAATTTTCAATGCATTGAATACTCTACTTTTCATGAATTTTTTTTTATTTTAGATCCTTAACAAGTATTTTTAAGGCACTCTTTAGAAAAATTCAAAATTATTTAAGATAAATTATTTCTATAAATGCAAGTTATTTTAAATTAATTTTAATTTATTCTTAATTTAGTTAAGATTTGTCTTAAATCAATTATAAAATTAAATATTGCTCCAAGAATCTTGTTTTATAAAATTTTCAAATTATAGCCAAATTCTAAATTTAAATATAGAAATGGAAATAAAACATAGAAAATGAAACAATAATTTAGCAGAAAAAATAGGAGCCATTAATAAAAATGTAATACAATAAAAACTAATTTTGCATTGATTTTTTCTAAACTAGTTTTAGCCTTGATTAGAAAATAACTAGTTTTTAAATTTGTTAGTGCTTACCAAACAACTTAAATTTTAAAATCAGTAAACTGAACTTGTTTGAGTAGTAGATTTGATTCTTTTTTTTCATTGATGTAGGCATGTTGAATCAAATAACATTAAATTGTACATGATTTGTGTAATATTTTCCTTGTTTATAATGTATATAAGTAAACATATAAAAAAAAGGAATATGGTATTACCTAATAATATATATAAAAATTATTTCTCTAATATATTTTAATTATGAAACTTCAATAGATTCAACTCATTTTTTTTAAAAAAAAAAAAAATTATACACATTTATAACATCAAAGGTGATCGGGGAGGAGAAGGAGGTTAGGGTGTCATTGTCAATCAAACTGAGTTATTTGGAGCTTGAATATTCAATCATGATATAAGTACAATTTCAATCAACTTAACCCATTTTTTTCCGCTTATTTTGGTTCATCAACATATGTAGCGAATAACTACATTTTCATGTGAAAAAAAATCACATTTCTGTAACGAGATAATCACATGAGAACTAAAATAGAATAGATTTTATTCAAACTAAATAAAAAATTATTCTCTCTTGAATTATTAGTTAAACTAAACGTTATTTGTATGCCAATATTCCTCGTACCAAGTATTCACCAAAAGAAGAATATTATATACTATCTTTAGAATCATATAATTTGACAATTGATTTGATTTATAAATGAAATTCTTTAATTTAAAATTTATAAAATAAAAAATTATTTGATTTTGAAATGAAGTTTTTTTTTGGAAAGTTGTGAAATATAAATTAATTTGGTTTTAAAGCATTTTTTTATTTAAAAAGTTATAAAATAAGAATTGATTTAGTTTATAAATCCTTTTAATTTTGAGAGATTCTTAGATGTTGAGCAAGAAAAAATTATTGCTATGTACTATTTTTTGTGTATCATCTTAACTATGTGGTCATTATTATTTCATATTTTAATTACATTTTTTATTTTATAACTTAGGTGATACACGTTGAATAGAATTGAACAAAAACTTTTTCTTTCTTCAAAAACACTTAAGAAATTTTCTTTAATTTTAGTTATGTACGTATAATATATGCTCAAATTATTTTTGGTTTTAGTTCATTTGATTTTTAAATCAAATTAAATGAAATTGATTTATAAATACAATTAAGTCAATTTAAATCAAATTTATTTTTTTAATAATTCTAAATGGTAGGATATATAGAATATCTTGAAAGATCAAGAAAGGAAAAACAAACACAAACAATATTTAAATTGACCCTTATCTTATAAATGAGAATATTATCTCTTGAGAGTATAATATTTACTTATTATATATATATATATATATATATATATATATATATATATATATATATATATATATATATATAGGAGATATTTAGTGAGAGTCTTTTTGAGTTTTATTTTTAGAGATTTACTTTCATCTAATGGTGAGATGATTTCATTAAAAGTAACCATTAAATGAAAGTGGATCTAACGATACAAAAAAACTTACACCTGCTACAGAATTGATCCTCCTCATATATATATATATATATATATATATATATATATATATATATATATAGGTATATCTAGTGAGAGGAGTTTTTATTGTGAGAGGGTGAGATAAAAATCTTGATCATACAACCATAAATGGATGGTCAAGATTAAAAGTTATTAAAGGTCATGTGACCACTTAAAAAGTTACATTCATTTATGTTCTAATCACCATTCATATAAGATTCAATGGTCAATATGTATCCCTCTCACCTCTTATAATAAACACTTCCTCTCACTTGAAGTAAGATCATATATATATATATATATATATATATATATATATATATATATATATATATATATATATATATATATATATATATGGTATTTTTTTTTTCTTATATTACATGTCCGTTCTTTTACATTAGATTTTCATTTATGTTAACTCTCTCTATTTATTTTCTCATTTCTGATTTATTTTCTATATATTACAAATCAAATTTACTTAATTAATTTTCAAATTTGCTTAATCAATTCCATATTCATCTACTTAATCAAATCTCATCTTTTGTTCTTTGTTAATATTTGAAAAAAAAAATATTTCCAGTTACATGTATATTATGCTAAAAATTAAGTCTCTGCACATCAAAACTTTAAATGAAATAAAATTAAAAAACATTAAAATTTATATATAAAAAAATTCAGGCATTGCAAGAGGCAACTTACTAGATGGTCATAAGCCTAACTTCAAGTTGCATACATTGGTTAATATTTAGAATTTAAGTGTGAGTTAGATGTGAGTGAAGAAATCCTACATTGGAAATTAATGAACAAGTTGAGGGCTATAGAAGTGAAAAAAACCTAAAGACATAATGCTTTAAGGTTTTGGGTCAAGATGTAATGTCAAACTCACTCATGTAATTTTTTACTTAGCCCATTTGATACAAATCTTCTCGATGTTTTGGGCTTCCTTAATGTAACAAGTGATATTAAAACCGATAGTTGGCTGAGATAAGTATCGGACAAACAACAGTGATTGGTTGATCCATGTGAGGAGTTCATTGTGTCAAAAGTCTTATTGATGATGTGGAAGTCAGACGACGTGTTCTATTGTAGATGATGAACAACTTCCGCTTGAGAAGGATGTCTGTGCGTAAAAAATTCACACTTAAGGAAGAAGAGATTATTATAAATTAAGTGTGAAAGACTCATACTTAATGACATAATTCAGAAAAGCAAACCGTAACAGCCAATTCAACCAACTGAACTAGGAACCCCCACCATTTCACCAATCTAATTATCCTTTATAAACAGTTTTAGTAAAAAACTAGTTAAAGACAAAAAAAAATTGGTCTCAAATCGGTAAAACCGGTTGACCCATGACCAGTCCAACAGGTTGGATGGTCTAGTCTTTTACTTAAGAAAAAACTAGATTTTGCACCCGTGTGATGCACGGATAAATTTAAGAATTAAATGATAAAAATAAATATAACTTAATTAAAAATAATTTTATTAAATGAAATATATGTACTAATTTGTAAAAAAAATATTTATAAGTTTAATTTTAAAATACATAATATTTTCATGAAATGATTTCATTCTAATATAAATACTAAATCATTTAAATATATAATATTATAAAATAACTTATATATTTAAAATAATATTTAAACAATTTAGAGTTCAATCAAAATGCATATAATGTTTTATTGAAACAAATGTTCAATTTATATTTGAATTTATTATAGAGCTTGTAGTAGTTATATGTTAGATTAAGACAATATAATGTTCAACAGCCCATTAACTCTAATTTTGGAGGGATTTTGTTTATACAAATATTAATATAATTTTTAATAAAACTAAAAGTGAAATAGATAATAAACAAAAAATAGATAATAAAAAAAATTATATAGTAAAATCTATATTAAAAGATATTAACTATATAACATTTACCACAATATATATTATGAAATTGAACAAATTGCATTATAAATTGTAAAAATTTATAAATATATATTCTCCCAAATCAAAATATTAAATAATTGACTCAAGCCAATAATTGTAACTTTTTTTTATACAATAAATTTGATAACATAACTTATAATTGATCCATTGGCAAAAAAGGGGGAAAGAAGCATAAATTCGCCTTACAACTTTAGGATTCAATTATCATCACTTTGCTTCATAGCTTTCATTAAAGATTTTGTAAGAAAGACCTGTAAGAAAAAACATAAAAAAACGATAGACATTTTTTTAAAAATATGATTCAAATCTTAATAAATGTGACAATATATTAAAAAAAATACTCAAAGAGAATGGAGGAAAAATAAAAGCTTACCTCATAGAAAGAAGACAAAGAGAACAAAAAATGTGAATATGTTTTTTTTTTAAGGTTTCATTAGGAGAAGACATATACAGGATTGTATTTGCATTGCTTCAAAAGCTATTAATCTGCTGGATTATAAGACTTTTGGTGGCAATCTTGCTCTCAAGCTTGACATCAGGAAAGCCTTTGACACTTTGGATTGAAATTTCTTAATTAAGGCCTTGGAAGCCTTTGGTTTCAATGCAAATTTTCGTAATTGGATCAAGGTAATCTTAAATTCAGCTAAGCTCTCTTTTCTAGTTAATGGTAGACCTGTGGATTTTTTCAATTGTAAGAGGGGGGTTAGGCAAGGTGACCCTTTATCTCTTCTTCTTTTTTGTATTGTTGAAGATGTTCTCAGCTGTGGAATCACTCAATTGGTTGAAGCTAGCATTCTCAAAACTATCCCTGGACCTAATAATTTTTCCACTCCTAGCTATGTTTTATATGCTGATGATGTCTTAGTCTTTTGTAAGGGAAACAAAAGAAGTCTTGAGGCCTTGATGAACTTGTTTAAAGATTATAGCCAAGCTTCTGGGCAACATCTTAGTTTAAACAAGTGCAATTTTTATTCAGGTAACATCACTGCCAGAAAAAATAATTATATAGCTATTTTGCTTGGTTTTGCAGCAGGCACTCTTCCTTTCTCTTATTTAGGGGTTCCAATATTCAAGGGGAAGCCTAGGAAAATTTATCTCCAACCTATTGCTGACAAAATTACCTATAAACTAGCTTTTTGGAAGGGCTCTCTTTTATCCATTATGGGTATAGTTGAGCTAGGCAAGTCTGTCATCCAAAGCATGTTCATTTACAGTTTTCATGTTTATGCTTGGCCAATTTCTCTTTTAAAAAACCTTGATAAGTGCATCAAAAATTTTATTTGGGCTGGTAACATAAATGTCAGAAAAATGGTCACAGTTTCCTGGAAAAAATTATGCTCACCTATAATGGAGGGAGGTCTTGGTATTAAATCTCTTAGAGCCTTAAATGCAGCAGCTCTTATGAAGCTATCCTGGGAAATTGTTGCTTCTAACAATGAATGGGCAGTTTTCTTCAAGACTAGGTTCATCTTTCTGCATAAGCCAATTGTTAAGTATGTCAAATCTTCAATTTGGCCAAGCATTAAGGTTAACATGAATACTGTCCTTTCGAATTCTGTTTGGCTTTTAGGGGATGGCAGGATTATTAACTTCTGGCTGGATAACTGGTTAGGCCAGCCTCTGGTGGAGTCTATGCAAATTCCTTCTACATTACACAAATTGCTTAAATCTTATGTGGCAGACTTCATTCATAATAATAAGTGGATAATTCCAGTTCCTCTGTTATAGCACTTCCCTCTTATTGCTAATGATATTGCTCAGATTACAATTCCTAAGTTTTGTGCTACTGATCAGTTAGTCTAGCAACATTCGAACACTGGCTTTCTTACACTTAAAGATATTTTTCTGCACTTCAAGCCTCCTCAGCCGCATAATCTCTGGTATAAGTTGATTTGGAATTTTGTAATTCCTCCCTCTAAATCATTTATAGCTTGGAGGTTGCTTCATAATAAGATGCCAATAGGTGATATTTTGCATCATAGAGGTAATGTCACTGTTTCTGTTTGCAACCTATGCTATCAAGCTGCTGAATCCTCTGATCATATATTGTCCTTTTGCAATGAAGCTTTGGACATGGTTCAGTTCTATAGTAAACTTGACTATAGATACTTCTTCTTTGAACACCATTCTTTCTATTTGTAATAAAGGTTGGAGCCTGCAAGCTAAAGAGGTTCTTTCTGTTGCTATTATTAGCATTATTTGGGTAGTTTGGTTTTGCAGGAACAAAATCATATTTGATAATAAATTTATTTCTCTCAAAACTGCTATTAGCATGGTTATTTCCACTACTTCTCTTTCAGGCAACCTCAGCAAAAAACAATGGGTTCATTTATGCAAGAATTCTTAATTTTGAAAGCCTTTGGAGTTTTAGGCCACCCCAGCAAAGCTCCTTCAATCATTCAAGTGGATTGGCTTCCTCCTGCTTGTGGATGGATCAAAGTAAATTCTGATGATGCAGCCAAAGGCTCTCTTGGCCCTGCGGGTGGTGGTGCTATATTTAGAGACAAGAGTGGCGCAGTTCTTGATTGCTTTGCTGCTTTCTATGGTGTCACTGACTCTATTCATGCTGAGTTGTCCGTGGCTAAGTTTGCTATTGAGATAGCCTATGAGAAAGGTTGGCATAAGCTTTGGTTGGAGTGTGACTCTTCTTTGGTAGTTCAAGCCTTTACTTCTTCTGACATTGTTCCATAGAGACTTAGAAACAAGTGGAATAATTGCTTCCTTCTTACTTCTAGCATGCAATTCAAGGTCTCTCATATTTATAGAGAAGGAAATAATTGTGCTGACAAATTAGCATCTTTTGGTGTTGCTTCTATGTGTTATTCTTGGTGGGATTTGATTCCTGATTTCATTAGGATAGACTTTTTCCGTAATAGGTTTGGTCCGTCCAATTATAGATTTAAATAATCTTTGCTTTCCTTAGGTTTGGTTTTTGTCCCCTTATGTCTTTGTATTTTTATTTTATTTTTCTTTAACAATATTCTAGTTTGCTGCAGATGATTGGTAGAGTCTGAGGTGCCAACCTAGTTGAGATCTCTTCTTCTATTGTGATGCTTTTGCATTCTATTTTATAAAGAAAAAAGAAAAAAAAAGAAAATATGAATATATAAAACAAAGAAAGATGAATTCAACAAAAAAAAAAAGAAATCGTAAACCAAATAACCTAACATGAAGGAATTAAAAATATTAGAGAAATTTACATAATTTGATTCCTTTGTATTTTGAAATTAGAAGAATTAAAATAAAATCTAGTCAAGGAGAATGAAAGAAATATAAAAGTTTAGCTAGAGAAAGAAGTTAAAGAGAACTAAAAAGGTGAAA
The DNA here is from genome assembly GCA_029884605.1 of Ormosia emarginata. Taxonomy (NCBI): domain Eukaryota; kingdom Viridiplantae; phylum Streptophyta; class Magnoliopsida; order Fabales; family Fabaceae; genus Ormosia; species Ormosia emarginata. Next base: position 2,252,088 of record JAQQTP010000070.1, on the reverse strand, counting down.
ACATGTATTTGTAAAGTAAAAAAAGATTAGTTGAACCAAAATGAAAAAAATGAAAATGTAAATCAAATGTCCTAATGTGAAGGAATGAATAATATCAGAAAGAATTTATATAAAGTGTATCCTTTGTATTTTGAAATTAGAAGAATTAAAATAAAATCCAATCAAGGAGAATGAAAGAAAGATCGAAGATTAGATAGAAAAAAAAGTTAAAGAGAACCAAAAAGGGTGAAAACATGAAATTATAAAGTAAAGAAAGATTAATTGAACTAAAATGAAAAAGATGAAACCGTAAACCAAATACTGTAATGTGAATGAATAGATAATATTAGAGAGAATTTATATAGAGTGAATAATTTGTATTTTGAGATTAGATAAATTTGATTTAAATAATATATTAATTAGAGGCAATCAATCATTTGTAGGTCAAACAAAATATTATTAGATGCAATCAATTAATTATTGAATTAAAAGGAGCAATTTTAAATTTTAGAATTTGAATCCATATATATTATTTGAGTTATTAAATCGTCATTTGAAGGTCAATAAATTGAACTATATTTAGAAATTTGTTGTTTAATATATTTAGAAATTTAAAGGGAGGTAAACAGATAATCATGTGAATGAATGAAAACTCTATTGAGAAATTGCATGACAGAGATTGTTTAGCCAAAATTAGGCTATATTTTAAATAATTACACAATCAACTTCATTCAAAGGTTACATGATATGTGATAATTATAGTAATTGTATACAACTATAATTATAGATAAATATAATTCAAATTTTCAATTTTGTCAAAATAGTGAATAACGTGAGATTATTCTTGTAATTATTCAAATTAAATATTAAATAGAATAAAATGCTAATTTGAAATTATGTGATAATTATAGACAATTATAATTATAAATAAATATAATTCAAACTTTCAATTTTGTCAACATAGTCAATAACGTGAGATTGTTTTTCTAATTATTCAAATTATTAAATGTTAAATAAAATTAAATGCTAATGTCAAATTATTGTCATAAGTGAGTAATTTAAAATTCAAATTATTCTTTTCAATTCAGATAGAATTGCTAATTTTTGCTCCAATCTCTCATTGATTAGGTATAAATGTGTCATAAACACATTTCCTTATTTATTTTCATTTGAAATTATTTAAAAAAATGTATAAGCATTGACATACAATAATAGACACTTAATTGATTACATTTAATAATAATGGATAATTTCACTCCTTCTTATTTTATTATTTTTTCATTATGACGATACATATATACTTTTCATTTAAATTCTAACGTCATATACGCCACATGACAGTTTTTCGGAATATATATTTGTCACATGACATCATTTTAGATAAGTACTATCATGTTAAAATGACACATGACATGATTTTATATTATTCCATTAGGTGTCGTTTAGAATTGAAATATCTTAAAAGATTAAAAATTTAAATTAAAAATCTTAAAATATAGAAAAATGTTTTATGTATAACTAAATATGTCTATCGTCTTTATATCATATGTCAAATTAGTTTAAAATGTTAAATCATTTCATATACAATTATAATATTTTTATAACATATAAAATAATTTTATGAGTAAATTAAAAAAATTAAATATATTTTAATTAGATGAATAATAATATTAAAAATAAAACTTGGAAACGTCCACGTGAATGACAACCAATGACCCACGATGACATCAACTAATAAAGCCTTTCTTCCGGATTAATTCTAATTCTTTTAATTATTATATGAAAAAAGTGATATTAAATATTTTTAATATATTAAATATATTTATTTTTTATATAATATTTTTTATTAAGTATTAAGAAGATAATATAACAAAACTCATTATATAAATGTTGAACGGTGGATGGCCTTGGAAGTTCCCGATGTGGGACTTTTATTGAGCTTGTTTCTTGTATATTTATTGTACATTGAAGTCCGTTTTGGGAGCTATTTAATGTAGGATTTTTATTACACTTGTATAGTGCACATTAAGACAATACGATAATAATAATTTTATATTAATTATTCTTATATAGTTTTTTCTCTTTTCTTTTTTTATTTTTACTTAGAAATTGCTTATTTTTTTCTCTATTATATTTATTCTGGACCATGGTTCGGGATCCTATCCGAAAGGATCGACCCAACACACGTATTACTAGACTCGGCCATAGATACCCCAGACCAAACCCTACGACATCGGACTACGGTATTGGATTATAACTATCGATGGATCTGTACAGATACTCCTAACTGCTAATCAGGATCTCACGATATTATAGGATCCATAACTACTCCTAACAATAGATAATTATATATATGTCCCTACATTATAGGATGCTTTCCAATGATAAATGGAAGACAATCCTAGATAAGATACTAATCCTATATACCTGCATTCAATACTAATCTTATTACAATTCAAGTCACACTTTATATATACCAGGTAGGTTAACCAAATGAGGTATCTGTTATCTAATTGCATAAACCTTACTTATGCATTGCCTGACTTGAGCGCTGGAGTCCCTTTGCAGGTACCCACCCCCTAGTTCAATATGCTTGGCAGTAGCTGCGCAAGGAGAAAACTACCACATACGTGTCTTTCTCAGGTACCCTATGAATCTACTTCAAAACATTGGTGCCGTCTGTGGGAATCTGATAAACTTTCATTCTCACGTCAACCATGGTGAGCACAAGACAAAGGAACAGAAGCGCTGCACACGCTGCCCCTGACTAAGCTCAGGGCCTAGCGGCACAACGCGACCCTCATTCCATTGCACAACCAGAAACCTCTGCTGCTAGGAGCAGGTTTGTTGCCGTGAAAACTCTTAATGAGAGACATGAGACTTCAGCTTCTACTGAAAGCTCCACTCCATCTCGAAGGGTCTCCATCTGTGCAGGCTCGTTTGGGGATCCTTAACGATGATGCAAACCACGCATCTCACTATGAAGACAATGCCCAATCCGAGATGACGAAGAATGGCTTTTGGGATTTGCTGCGTCAACAAATAACGCTGATCGACGATCAGCGACGTCAGTTAGAAGAACAACGTTGTCTGTTAGAAGATCTCGAAAGATCTGTGAGGGCGGACAATGACAACGGAGAACGAGAGGTAGCCCGTAACAACCAGGGCCCACGGCACGTCGGAGCAGAGGTTGTTGCAAACAACACCTCGACCCCCCGCCACCAGTAACAATTCTCGGATGCTGTAATGGCATACAGGGTTCCAAGGAACTTTAAGCCTCCGAGCAATTTGGAGCCCTATGACTGGACAACGGATCCTTAAGAAAACTTGGATGCCTACACTCAGTCGATGCAACTCTACGGGCATACCCCAGAACCATTGTGTCGGGTCTTCCCTCTTTTTTTGAAAAAGGATGCCCCCAAATGGTTCGTCACCCTACGGACAAAAATTACAGGATGGGACGACCTCACACAGTGATTCTTGCTGCACTACACCACCGCAAAGGAATGCCCGAAGTCGATTGATTCTCTTTCTGGAATTCGCTAAGGGAATAATGAATCCCTGCACGAGTACATTAAGAGGTTCAGTCATGCTTGTGTCAGCATAGAAAATCTGGATGACAGGTTAGCCCTCCACTATGTCAGGAACGGTGTCCAAACTGACTCTGGTTTCTTCTGGTCGTTAGCAAAAAAGAAGCAGGCTTGTCTAAACGAATTCTACCTCCAAGCGGACAAATACGTCGAATTAGAGGACATCACTAGGGCTAAGGAGAGCCTGGAGAAATGCGAGTTTGCCCAACAAAAAAAGACCCAGAACTCTAACCAGCCTTGTGATTCCTCTAAAAGCGAGAGGTACCGGCCCAAATATTTCGAGTATACTCCTTTGAACACCCCTCGAGAAACGATCTTGAAGGAGGTCCTTCAAACCAAGTTCCGGGATATCGAGAGGCCACCACCCCTGAAAAGACAGTCCCAAAAGGACCATTCGAAACATTGTAGGTGGCATAAGAGTTACAGCCACAAGACAGAAGACTGTTATCAACTCTGGGATATTATTGAGTCCCTAATTAAAGAGGGACGACTGCAAAAGTACATAAGCTGTTTCCGAGGAAACGAGGACCGCGGAAGACGCAGGGATTGAAGACGAAGTCGTAGCCCACGATGGAGCCTAGACCAACGTCAAAGAAGAAGAACCCGGAGTCTTGCCAAAAGATCCTAAATCCCACCACGCCGTGACATTGAAAATAGGCAAGATTAGGATCAAAATACTCAATGTGAGGATAACAGGAAAGACAGACTTATCAGCACAATTTCTAGAGGATTTGTAAGTGGTGGTTTGTCTAGTAATTCCCGGAAGAAAGCACTCTGGACAGCAGTCTTGAGCATATTCGGCTCTTCATGAAGACCCCATGTTGAAGACAAGGACACACCACCTATTTCCTTCTCCGACAAAGACTACAAAAATATTATCCGAGATCACGACGACCCACTGGTCATATCCGGAATAATATCTAATGCTGAAATCTGTCGTATCTTTGCAGACCAGAGGAGTTTAATGGATATTATGTTCATGGACGCCTTTGAAAGGCTGGAATTCCCTCTGTCTGCATTCACACCATATGAAGGTGAACTGACCGGTTTCTTCGGAGAAAAGGTTACCCCGGTGGGATATTTTGAAACATTCTTAACCTTAGGTAACGACAACATGTACAGAATTGTCAAAGTGAGATTTTTTGTTGTTGATTGTCTTACAATATCATTCTGGGCCGTCCTACATTGAATGACATTGCCATTGTAGTCTCAATCGCCCACCAGGCCATGAAATTCCTTAACAGGAATAACGAAGTGGTCATAGTCAAAGACGACTAGATTGCAACCCGCAAGTGTTATAATGAGAGTTTAAAAATTAGCAGGGCTTCCAGGAAGACAAAGGCACGAACATCCAGCCAGGCTCGAGATCAAGTCAACATCCTGATGACCGAGCTGGACGTACGTGAAGAAATCTGAGGTATCAGGCCCCAGCCTGAAAGAAAATTGATCCCACTTCAGCTTGGTGATAAGTCCGATCAAATCATCAAAATACGTGCAACCCTCGAAGAGCAGGAGAAGATCCAGTTAATAGAACTCTTGCAGAAAGATAAGGATCTTTTCACTTTGACATCCGCTGACATGCCTGGGCTTAACCCTGCTTTCATCTGTCATCATTTATCTATTAAACGGGATGCGAAGCCGGCTTCATTAGGGAGATCTTGTATACCACACGGCTCTCGAATGTCATCCTGGTTAAAAAGTCAAACGGGAAATAGAGGATGTGTGTGGACTACACTGACCTGAATAAGGCGTGTCCTAAAGATCTATACCCCCTCCCGAACGTTGACAAGCTAGTTGACAGCTCCTTCGATTTATAGCTACTATCTTTTATAGACGCTTACTCCAGGTACAATCAGACTTCAATGTACCTCGGAGACTAAGATAAAATAACATTCATCACTGAAAGGGTGAGTTATTACTACAAGGTAATGCCTTTCGGGTTAAAAAAAGTTGGAGCCACCTATCAGAGAATGATGAACATAGTCTTTGCAGAACAGATGGGGAGAATGCTAGAGGTCTACATTGACGATATGATAGTCAAGACCCTGCTGTCAGGGTCCTACACTTCAGACCTCGAAGAAGTATTTGCGCAGTTAAGAAAGCACGACATGAGACTTAACCCAGAAAAATGCGTATTCGGGGTCTAAGCTGGTAAGTTTTTGGGTTTCATGCTGACTCACCGCGGCATTGAGGCAAACCTCGACAAATGCAAAGTGGTGCTCGACATGTATAGCCCCCAAAGTGTGAAAGAAGTATAACAGCTAACCGGATGGATTGCAGCTCTCACACGATTCCTAGCCAAAGCCGCTCACAAATCCCTCTCACTCTTCAAGTTATTGAAAATGGAGACATGATTCGAGTGGACGCAGGAATGTGAAGACGTTTTCACATTTTTGAAGAGCATTCTGTCATCCCATCCCATTCTTACAAGGCCGGAACTAGGTGAAACACTTTACGTGTACCTTTCCGTCCACGAGGAGGCTGTGAGTTCAACACTCGTCAGAGAAACACTGGAAGGTCAGAAGCCGGTTTATTTTATGAGTAGGGTGTTGTAAGGCCCTGAACTCTGATATCAAAAGATCGAGAAGGTTGTATTCACACTCATCATCACGGCTAGGAGGTTAAGACAGTACTTTCAGTGTCATCTCATATTGGTAAAGACAGATCAATCCATCCAACAGATATTAAACAAGCCAAACTTAGCAGAAATGATGATTGTTTGGTCCATCAAGCTTTTTGAATTTAGGATCGCCTACGAACCCAGGGTAGCCATCAAGGCACATGCACTCTCGGACTTTGTAGTAGAACTCACATCGGACCTCGGTGATACCGAGGAAGTCTCCTGGATCGTGTTCGTGAATGGATCTTCAAACTCGAAGAGAAGTGGCGTCGGGATAATTCTAGAAAATCTCGAGAGGGTGACTATCGAGAACTCCCTCAGGTTCGATTTTCCCACCTTAAACAACTAGGCAGAGTATGAAGCATGCATCGCTAGACTGGTAATGACCAGAGACTTGGGAGCCACAAAGATTAGACTATGTAGTGACTCCCAGCTCATGACCTCCTAGATCTGAGGTGACTATCAGGCCAAAGAACCCCTCATACAAAAATACCTGACACGAGTATAAGAACTTCTCACGAGTTTCCGAGTAGTAAAGGTTGAGCATATACCTCGGGAACAAAATTTTAGGGTTGACCTCTTGTCCAAATTGGCCAGCACTAAGAGTCCGGGAAATAACCGTTCGGTGATCCAAGAGACCCTTCCGTAACCCTCCGTCATTGACGCGTCCGTCTTCCAAGTCGAAGGGCAAGAACCTACTTAGATCACGCCATTGATGGAATACTTACAATCCGGTGGCCTCCCTGAGGATCTGAAGGAAGCTTCCAAATTAAGGAAAGCTGCAGTCAGGTATACCATATGCGATGGACAACTATACCGACGTGAATTTTCTTTACCCTTCCTCAAATGCCTTGGACAAGGTCCACGAAGGAAGTTGTAGACACCATCTAGGAGGTAAGGCTCTAGCTTTAAAGGCACTAAGGGGAGGTTACTATTGGCCTACAATGGAAGCAGACTCACCAGACATGCAACAAATGCCAACGGCACTCCGACCATTATCATGTCCCGCCAGAGGAGCTATCCACGACGTTTATACCTTGGCCATTCTATCAATAGGGTATGGACATCCTGAGTCCGTTCCCTTAAGCGCTCGGGCAGCTGAAGTTCTTGGTAGTGGCCGTAGACTACTTCACTAAGTGGATCGAGGCGAAACCCCTAGTCACCATCACCTCGGCCCGAAATTTACTTGACGTCATATTATCATCAGGTTTGGAGTCCCAAAGTCCATTGTTACAGACAATAGGACACAGTTCAAAGACAAGGGATTTGAGGAGTTACTTGTCGGACTGAAAATAAAACATCATTGCAGCACCGTGGAAAACCCCCACACAAACGGGCAAGCCGAAGCAGCAAACCGCATTATCGTCAGAGGATTGAAGAGAAGACTAGTTGAAGCCAAAAGAAATTAGACCGAGCAGTTGGACCACGTCCTATGAGCTTACCGAATCACCCCTCACTCCACTACGGGTGAAACTCCATTCAAACTAATCTATGGATACGAGACAATGATCCCGGTAGAGATAGGAGAACCAAGTTGGCGTCTCCAGAATTTCTTTCCTGATAATAATTCTGGTTTGATTAGAGAAGACTTAGATCTACTCGAAGAAAGAAGATGCGTCGCCCACATACATGATGCCATAATCAAATAGAGAACGACAACCTGGTATAATTTGAAGGTTATTCCCACGAGATTCCAGCCAGGCGATCTAGTACTCCGTAGAGCTAACATTGGCGGAAGGAATGCCTCATAGAGAAAACTAGCCCCTAACTAGGAAGACCTCTATCGTATCGTGATCAGTACCGAAAAAGGAGTTTACACTCTTGAGACACTGACAGGAAAGCCGGTGAAGAACTACTATAATGTAGACAAACTTATAAAGTACAACAACTAAGCGCCTTCTAAGGCCTAGTCTCCTAGTTTACTTCATGTTTGATCTACCCCAATTGTTACGAGAGCACGTTGTATGGACCTTAGTCCTCTCATCTACTCAATTACATAAGTATTACAGTACAGTATTGGTACATGAGTCTTGAGTTTTGATACATATGATTACACTGAAGCTTTCGAAAGACTTTCAAAGGCTATTATGACATCCCAAGTCACCATGGTACCCGTCTTGAGTTATCTTGTGCTAGATAGGTCGTGCAATAGAAAAATCCTGTATTGAGAAGATTCTCGCACTAAACCATAAGTACGAAAGACCCCGATAAGGACCAGTCTTTCAAACCAAAGTCACGTGGCATCCTAAGTACCAGTGCAAATGGTAATGGACCCCGGACAAGGTTTCTTACCTTAGGCATGGTTCTCAAATGCTAATCTATCTTGGACATCAGATTCTATGCCAAGGTTTCTAATTTCTTATCATGCATAGTCCTAAAAGAAACCCTAAACGCTCAACGATAGTGGGCGTTGGACCCAGACCGCAGTATACTCTTTTCAGCCAAATTTCTAAGTCTATAGCTGTAGTTCTAAAATAACATGATAGACATTGGACCCCGAAATAGACAAAGGGGCGCAAATAAACAAAAATAATTGATTAAAACCCCGAAAATCGGGGTAACGCCATTGTTCATACAAAAACCCCACGCAAAGGGCAAGAATAAAAATTCAGAATTACTTCGCGATAGGATCTGGACCGCGGACCACGGCGGAAGAGCCTTCAACACTTGGACCCTCACTAGCAAGACGAGGAAGCACGAGATGACTATCTCGGACTACCTTCCCGAAGTCTAAGGAGTTCAGAACCAGAGCAACCCCGGGATTAAAGAGCTGGACTTGGTTAATGACGTTTTAGAATTACTCCTCCTTGATATCGGTGCAAACGGTAATAAGCTGGCCGACATCGCCTCACAAAGAAGTAACTCGGGCATCAAGTCGTTTGTTCTCGACTTGAAGACCTTCATTTTCAGCTCTCAGTTCGACCACACACTTTTTGACCTTCGTCAAGTTAGCCTCTTGCTCCTTTGCTGCATCTTTCAGGGCGGCCACCTCACTTTCTAGCTCTCGGGCCCGGGCTTCAGCATCGTTTTTGGCCTTTACAGCCTCTTCCTTTGCTCTAAGAGCTTGGTTTTCACCCCACTCTGCGGTAGTAACCTTTTCCGCTAACTTCCACTCATGGTTTTCAACCATATGCTCTAAGTACCAAGTCTCCATAGTAAGACAGAGCCCGAAAATCTCGAACCAAGAGAAGGTATTCTTCTTGCCGCATAGGGCTGGATGAGCTTAAACTTCTTCATCCAGAAGATGGAAGTCGACAAACTCATGGGGGTCCAAATCCTCGCTGTACAAGTTGATTGGTCCGATGTTCTCTTCAACTATGACCCTCTTACCCCGGTCATCTGACTGACCCTTGCCTGCCACCTTCCTCTTGCGCCTTACAATCAAGGAAGGGGAATCCTCCACATGGATCGATTCCCTCTCCACGATCGAGACCTCGGTTGGGCGAGGTGAGGAGATCGGCACAATATCAGTAGTGGGGTCTGATGATCCTAGTTCATTTCTGGCCTTCAAGGCTTCAAGGATTGACAAGGCGTTCCCAGTTTGAGACATCTCGACCAAGCTCTCTGAAAAACCAACATAGGCAATTAGATTCATATAATGACAAAGGAAAATAAAATAAGCATGAACAACGACCTGTACTACCTAGCACGACCCAAAGCTCCTCGTCGTCCGGGGTATCTAATATATCTTTAGGTCGGATTTTACCGACCTCGTCAACCCACATTTTGAAGAAATTGACAAACTCAATCTCCTCGTTATTCAAGTGACCTATTTCCCTCTCGAATGATTGAGGGGGATGCTCCATGCCACCGGGTTCCAGTATAGGCTAAACGTTGGCTCCCCATCACTTCCCAACCAGAAAGGACGAGTGTCGCCGGCTGCCATCAACTTAAAGAACTTTTCGTTAAAGTCCTTGTAACTTTCTAAGTATAAAAAGAATATCGTTTTTCCTTGCCGTGATCGCACCGACAACCAATATTGTTGACGAACGCGGGCACCATGAACGGAATACCTCGTGTGGAAGTAGAAAAATGCCCAATCGGAGTATCGCAACCCCACCAACCGGCATATTCTTTCGAAGGCCAGAATATTAGCCCAGCCATTAGGGTGGATTTGACTAGGGGTGGCATGAAAAATCCGGAGGATAGCAATGTGGAAGTCATTGAAGGGGAAACTAAGTCCAAACCTCGTGAAGAAGTCTTCGTAGAGAATCATGAAGTGTTCCCCCGCTTGTCAGGTCAAACACACCCATTCTCTCCCCGAGAACACGATCAACAATTCGTGATCCTTTCCACCCTCCTCAGTAAGCTCCAAGTAATCTATCAACTTATCCACCCCGCCGGACTCATAAACTTGAGATCGTAATCAAGGCGATATTCAGTCGTAATGGCCATTAGATCAATACCTAAGATCCTATCAAATGCATCATCTGCAACCCATGTGTAAGGCAATTCAGAATCTCAGCGAATACGAATCACCTCATCCTCGGCCTCTTGATTCTCCGGTTCCCGAGCTTCCGGAACTAAGGTAGACGCTTCAAGAATGAGCGCTCTCCTTCTGGCCATTCGAATTCCTGAAAGACACACAGAGGCGTAGGATCAGAACCAGTTAAGTTCAAAGATTCAAGCATAGCAATGAGCGAACAGAGAAGACTGAATACACCTATGCACTGGCCTTCGCACCCGCCAATGTTAAAGCCCCAGCAGGACACCTCCGCCGCAAGCAGTGCGATGAAGGAGATGCTCCGTAGGGCAACGCCATTAGAAGATGGGGGAAACAGCTTCGCCTCACCCTTGTTATCAGTAAAGAAAGGGAAACACACACCATCAAAAAGGATGCGCAACCACTCACGAAACAAAGATAAATGAAATCAAAGCCAAGGGAAATGGAATACCTTGAAGAAAATGAAAGAAGAGGGAAGAAATCAAACTTTTGGAAGTTCAAAAATACCATAACCACTTTGCGTTGCTGTAAAGTTTGTCGGAAATCCCTTAGGCTACCACTCTTTAACGAAAAACAGTGAAATGAGCCAAAAAGGCTAAAAACCCTATTTATAGGGGTTATAGTTAGGGGTAATTCCATTCGAGCATTTCAGATTTGAAAAGATATTCATCATGGTATACAAAACACTATGCACGTCCACTCAACCCGAGCGCACCTCGTGGCCCACGTAGCTGTCATGGTAGTAGAGAGGACAATTATCCAGTAGACTAAGAGACACGCAACGTCAGAATCCGAGAGTTTGGAAAACTTGTTCGGACCCCGGAGAATTGACTACCCTGGAGAGTTCCCCCGAGATACATTGACCCTGGGTTCCAATATTTAAACTTGGCACTTCGCCGATCTCGACTAAGTACCAAGCTGGGGGCAACTTAGCATATCACATCGTCAAGGTGAGCGTTGGACTCACCTCGGTATAATATGAATACCACGATTTGCAGAAGAAAGGAAAATAGAAGACAAAAGATTCAAAGTAAATGAAAAAAAATTGTTATTTATTTCACATTCTATACATCGTCATACATCAAAAAGAAGGGAAGTGGAAACATTTGAGATATGAAATGTATAAGAAAAAAGTCGGACCATGTCACATCCACATTTCCTTCGCGGCACACAGAGTCACTATCACTACCACTACCACGGCTCCCTCAGAACCTGCATCGGCATCTTGAAAAAGTGGATTGACTTTGAAGAATCTCGGCAAATCGGAATCAGGAATCCGGGACGCCAAATCTTCTGCATTGCCTCCATTAATAAAGACCCGGGTACGCTCTCCTTCGTTGGACTGGGTGTAGTTTTCATGAAGAGATCGTTCCACCAGATCCCTGGCCAGTTCGATGATCTCTCCAAGCTACTTCAAATCATAGAGTAGTTCCAACAGTCCCTCATGCATATCCAAATGTTCTTATAGGATTTGTCGGGAAGGAGAACGACTTTGTGCTCTGTTTCTCCAAGTGCCTCAGTCCAACACAACAGGTATCACAAATCTCCCCAAAGACAAAAAGCAAGTCTAATACACCCTCGTACGCTAAGAGAGTAAGATATATGCCGACAATACGCTGGGAAAGAAAGATATCTAGTTAAAGATAAGTCATTTGAAAAGAAAATGAGGATTTTCATAAACTTGGGTAAAAACAAGAAGAAAGCCTCAATGAGAGGCAAAACTCTCCAAGAATGCACAGGGAAAGAAGATGGAATCATTTCTCTCAGAACATGTCACTTCTAGGTAGAAACACAGAAGGGAATGCCAATAATAAACGCAAACATTCCCTATTTATAAATGGAATGAATCATTCTGATAGGTTCTTAGGAAAGAGAACCTGTCACACCATAAAATCCACATTCAATGCTCTCCATTTCCTATTGGTTACGAGAGCATCAAATGGTTGGGAAGCTACGTGAAGCTGACGTTCCCCATTAAAGGCTCCTTAACTCTCGAGGAAATCAAAGCAAGAATTTTCAAAGAACCCAAGACCAATAAAGGACGTTACTGCAAGTCAAAAGATCCCGTGAGCCATACTTGAGGGCAACAGGAGTTAAACCTAGGAATAAAGAACGGTGATGTAGGCAAGGACCCATCACGGTTTCCAACCACATCTCAACCTCGGAGGTACCCCGTACTCGACAATGGACCTCAGTCTCAATACGAGACACCGTGAAACCTGACTTCAAAGTTAGGGCGTAATCCGTTGCGAACCTGATAATCCTATACCTTGACACTTAAGTCATGTCTAAGCCCCTAACAGTGGATAATCATATCTACGTCCCCTACATTATAGGGATGCTCTCCAATGATAAACGGAAGACAATCCTAGACAGGATACTAATCTTATATACCTGCATTCAATACTGATCTTATTACGATTCTAGTCACGTTCTATATATACCAGGCTAAGTTAACCTAATGAGATATCTGCTATCTAATTGCATAAATCCTACTGTCAAGATCGCTCGACTTGAGCGTTTGAGTTCCTTTCGGCGTACCTACCCCTTGGCTCAATACGCTGAGCGAGCCATGCGCTTATGAGAAAATCACCACATACGCGCTATCTCAAGCACTTTCAATCCACTTCAGAACAATATTTTATTGTCTTCTTTTCTAAGTATTTCTTAATCAAACTCATTTGGAGAATTTTGAGTTCCATTTCAAGGTAGTGTAACATATATCTATATTAATTTTTTTTATTTAGTTATTGGATATAATATTTATGATTTTATTTTATTTTATTTTATTTTATTTTATTTTGGCCATGATTCAACTATTAAATCGTTAATTAGTTCTTTGATGGATTTAATGACCAGTTTAGTTTTTAGAACCTTACTTGATGAAGATATTATTAAGAATTCAAGTGTGAATTGATGTGGATAAAAAAGTCTTATATTAAAAATGAATAAACAAGTTGATGACTATATAAATAGAAAGATCTATAAACTTATGATGCGTTTGACACACATAATAATATATAAGATCTAATAAGATAAGATAATAAAATAAAAATTGATAATATAAAAGATCTAATAAATTATTACACTATCAAATATTTAATTATTATTGTATAAAAAAATTAATTATATATAAAATTATTTATCATAACAATATTACCATTTCATATTATTATTTTTTTAAACTAACTTCTAAAAGGACATCAACCTTCTTCAATAGAAACCGAGAAGACATCAATCCACCTGGTTTGTACAAATCTACAGTCAATAGAACCAATTCCGGAATAAAAACAAAAAAAATGGAAGGCTGAAAACATAGGGTCTACGTACTACATAGAAGGGGAAACGCACACAGAGAACCCAAACGGCGAAGCTCCAACGTGGGTGGTAGTGGCAGCTCGGACGTCTATTGGCAGCAAAAGGAGGCAAACCAAGAAAGGGAGGCAAACCTTTCCATTCACCCAAAAATTCCCCCAAACCCTTGCTAAACCCCAAATTCGCACACTCTAACACCCCGAATTCTTCTACGGCGCTCAAATTCAAAACCTCCACCATGAAAATAATGCTCTGAACTTCATGCCACTGAGCACGGCAACAGCTCTGGCGAGCTCCGAAGTGAACTCGAGCACCAATCAACACCGGAAGAAGCTTTTAGGTCACGGAGGAACAACACAATCGAGGAAGGAAGGGGATGCTCCACAGATTCTGATGATTGAGGGGTAGCTGAGCTCGGGGTGGTGCGGAGAAAAAGAAAATTGGAGCGAGAAAGTTGCGGAAAATGGAATGGGAAAATCTTTGGGGAAATTGTGATTTGATTATGAAGTTGTAGAACGAGAGAAAGTGAGCTAGAGAGAGAAAATAGAAAAAAAAATAAAGCATAAAAAAAATGCAGTGTGGTCTCTCTATGGCTGAGAAGTGAAGAAGTGTGAGAAAGAATTGAAAAAAAAAAAATAAGGGAAAGGGACAACAAAGGTCAAGGGGCGGATAAGATTGCCACTCCAGTTGGGAGCTGCAACAGTGGCAGGTGATAAAGGATGGTGACAGTGGTCTAGGTTCTTGGTTGAGAAAGAGAGATTTAGATTCACAGGGATGAAGTAAATGGGTAGAATGATAAGAGATATCTTATTAAGTTTTATCTCGTTAAGATAGGAGATAAAGTTATCAATTTATAATAAAATAAAATAATTAATTTAATTTTATTATATTATTAAGTGATTGTATTAAATATTAAATAAAATTTGATAATATTAATTTATATTATTAATTTTTTTTTATATAATGCACTAAATATAATTTTAATATCTTAAAATTTTAAGTAAAAATGTAATATCAAGTTTGCACATATAATAATCATCCAAGTTTGCTCTTCCTGTAGCGGATGTAAATAAAATTATTTGTAAGGTTATATATCAAAATCTAATCAAGTCAAATCTCATTTATAAAATTTGATTAAATTTTTTATTATTTTAATATATTAAAAAATTTGATAAATAAATTTATTCAATATAATATTTATATTAAATAATTAATAAAATTATAATATAGTGTTTTAATTTATTTTATTAAATTTAATACAATATGTTAAACAGATCATAATTCAATATTGTTAATTATCCCCTAATAAAGAAAAACAAAGCAAAAGAAGATTATTATACAGGCAAAAATATCCTATTAATCACACGAATCCAGACATCCAGTTCACTCTATTCATAGTCGTCATTTTTACATCGAGAGTTGAGAAACGATAAGAAAATAACACCCAAACCCAGAGCAGCAGCCGCTCCAACAATTGTTGCTGCCAACTTTTCGGTGCTGTTGTTTCTGCTTGTCCCTGTATTCATAAATTTCGTATATAATAAGTAATTGTGTATAATGAATGGCAAGGAAAATAAATTTTGTATGTTATTTTTGGGTTTAGCTTTTTCTATTATATGCTGAAGGATTATCTACGCAAAAGACTTACGTAACAAGATAAAGAAGTTACAAATTTCAGCTCATTGCACTTTTACATAAATCTAAATATATATAATAGTTAAAAAAAAATGAAGCAACCCAAGACTTGTAATTTTTTACGGAAATTTTGTAAATATGGTATGATGTGGGGAAAAAAGTCTTTGTAAGAAGGCACTTTTGTATTTGCATCATTTTTTTTCATTTTTTATTTGTTAACATCGAAATCTTGTTCGTAAATTAGATTTTATTTAGGAGGTCTCAAAATACTGGTGGATTCTATATAAATATTGGTATCATTTATTGTACGAAATCAAAATAATATTAAATTAATATAATTAAATATTATGTAAAAATAAAGCAATATAGTGCAAAATTGCAATCCACAAAACAAATGAAATAATTTTTTTTTGTATAAATATACATGTAATAAACTAACCAACACAACGAAGTTAGGAGTAACTTAAAAATTAAAAATTAACATAAAGATAAATTATGACATTTTACGATTCACACCTTTATTTACATTTTTTTTGTAAACAAATAATACATACACATATTAATTTTTAAATTATGTTTATTTGAATAAATAGGAAAAAAATTAAAAAAGTATTTTAATATAATAATTTATTTTTAGGCAATATCTCTACATGTTCAACTTATTTAAACTATTCATAAAACTAATTCCCGTTCAATCACATAAATACGAAAGTTATGTGATCGTCCCACAAAATAGTTGCTTATTTGATATTTAAATTTATCTTCATCACAGGAATACCGTTTGTGGGTTTTAATATAATAAAATTAGAGTTTTGTTATATATTTCTAATAATATTTTTAATAATTAATAAAAAAATATTAAATAAACAATAAATACTTTCAACATCATAAATTATAAAAAAAATATTTAATATTTTTATATTTAATATTCTTTCTGCCCTTTTATATGTCTTTAGAATTTTTTTGTTTCAAATTATCTGTTATTTGAGAATATTAATAAAGTATTAATTATTTTTTTTTCAATTTTACCATTATTCTTTATTATCTCTATTAAATTTAATAACTCCACATAATTTATAATTAATAGGATGAAAGAAAGAATAATGTATTCATTAGATTATATTTTTCTTTATTTGAGATTATTTAATAATATCCTTAATCCTTGTGTAAGAATTTTAAAAGACAAATATAAAAGAATTGAGAAAGTAATTAA
Organism: Ormosia emarginata; assembly: GCA_029884605.1. Taxonomy (NCBI): domain Eukaryota; kingdom Viridiplantae; phylum Streptophyta; class Magnoliopsida; order Fabales; family Fabaceae; genus Ormosia; species Ormosia emarginata. The sequence continues at coordinate 2,235,292 of JAQQTP010000070.1, read as the reverse complement.
CAGGATTATTAGAAGTATTAGTGAGTAAGATTTAAAATTATTCTAAAATTTTTAAAAAATGAAAACGCGAAAACATGAATTTGGTTGTTGATTCAATTTGATAATTACCTGGGACTGAGTTGGCAGGGATTCCATCTCCACCTGATTCCGGGTGGTATATATAGCTTATAAAACACTTATCGAGATATATTTGTGCAGAAAACGAGCTACCGCATTCTTTCTTAGCAACCTGCACTGCATCGCTTACGCATTCACTACATTCACAAGTGTCTGAATCACCTTCACACTGTGCCATCAATTGCACCGATTTGTAATTCATTCTACAGTACCCTTCACTGTTCAGAATTCCACTTTCCAGTGCCACAAATGCCTCGTCCATCAACTCTCTAAACTTGACATACGACACAGTGGATTTCCCACAATCCTTGTGAAGCAGATTATTGCTATTGTTATTACTTTCAGATTCACCAGTTGTTTCTGGAAGCTCTTCAGTCTCATATTGAATGTAGCAACCGTCAAGTTGCACCCTTGCTGATATGGAATCGCTACACAAGGTGTTTGACATCTGAGGAAGCAAATTTACACAGCTGAAACAATCTTCTGTGCTGATATCATCCCTACATTGAAAAAGGCCTGAGATGGCTGTGTCATCGTTGACAAGTTCCTTGGTTTTGAAGAACTTCGACTGGGAGGATTGTGCGATGAGTTGTTGGAATAGGGAAGTGAGTGTTTGAGAATAAGATTGAGATAATAACTGAATATCGTTGAAGGTTTGGCTTGCACAGGTTTTGTACACTAATGTGTTGTAATCAGAAACTGCTTTGGAAAAAGGTAGGCAGAGCAAGAAAGTGAGGATAAGGAGGGTGGTGGAATAGGGAACATCCATTTGGAAGATGGTTTTCGATCGGTTCAACGCTAGCATTTGGTGGTTTTGAGACATTCATTTGGGGAATCCACGTTGGAGATTTTATTGGTTGGGTTGATAGCTATTACGATCTTTTGGGAATGGTGACTTTGAACTTTGGAGAATTAGCTTTTTGGTTTGCTTTTCGTTCCTAATTCTATCTGCCCAATGAACTAACAGCGACTGAAGTCCCTGAACAAGCAATACGTCAAAGTATGGAAATAAAAGAAACACCCCTGCCTCATTCCAATTTCAAGCTTGTTAATATTTTACTATGTGCATGCTGATGTAAGATTAATAATTTAGTTAAATAAGTTAATCCTTTTTTAATGTAGTATTTATTTAGAAGGGATGGTAATTCATGTCATTTAGTTTACACATGAAAAAGAATTTTATAAATTTTACCTTAACTTTATCTTTGCTAGTTAATTGAGTTATGCTTATAAAAAATAAATAAGCTTGACAATTGATCATGTCAGTAATAAGTTATGTATCCGGTCAAAATGAAAGCATAACATTAATTAAATTGCTCAACCCAAATAATAAAACAACAAAAAGCATATGGGTGGTAATGTTCTAAATAATCGACTAATATAGATTAGTCGATTATTAAAATATGTATTGGAAAAAGAAATAATTCTTTCACCCATACTGTATTAATAATATGTTATGCGAAAACTTTACTAGATTGAAAAATATTAGATATGCATATCACAATAACATATGAATAATGCTTAGGATACACATTAGTATCGAACACATCAACTCAAATCTGTATGAAGTGATAAAATTATAGTAAAATGAGATAGAAAAAATTATAATCAAATAATAAAAATTATGTAAATATAAAGTGATGTGTATTTTATAAGTGTATATGAGTAATACTATACATACCATATATCATGTTTGATCAAAAGAGTTTTTTTAATACACTGATCAAGAGTTTAATTATATATAATTGTGAGAATAAAATTTTCAACAAACATTTTGTTAAGGCTGGTATTACAACTTGTAAATTTGTTTCTATATTTAGTTTTTCCCAGCCCATATTTCCTATTTTTCCGAGGTTTTAAAGCTTTGGTCTAGAAGTACATATTTCAATCACAAAAGGAAACAAAAATTAGAAAAAGGATAAAAAATTAAAAATGACATGGCCTATAACCAAATGCCAAATTGTTTCAAAACAACCACCCACCTCTTGTATCACTCTTTGCTTGAATCCAGACATATGGCCGACCCAAAAATAAAAAATTGCCATGCTTTAATTGCTTTCCAACATAATAAATGAAACGTGTTGGTTAACGTAGAAAGAGAAAGACCTTTTTCATTTGGCGTTTACGGTGGTGGGCGAGCCACCAGCACCACCAGCTTCCCCCACCATCGTGACCAAATTAAAATCCAAACAAAATAAAATGTCTATGCTTGCGTCCCCATTCCAACTCCTAGAAATCAACCTCATATCAGCCCAAGATCTTGCACTCGTTTCCAAATCCATCAAAGCCTACGCTGTTGCATGGGTTAACCCAGAACGCAAACTCACCACACAAATTGACCCAGACGGCCACAACAACCCTACATGGAACGAGAAGTTCGTGTTCCGCGTCGACGACGAGTTCCTCAACGCCGAAGACTCAGCCATCATGATCGAGATCTACGCCTCTGCGTGGCTCCGAGACGTTCTCATTGGCACCGTGGGAGTTCTCCTCAGCAACCTCCTACCCCTGTCGGCACGTTCAAACAACCTCAAATCATCCAAGGTGCGGTTCGTTGCGCTTCAGGTTCGAAGACCCTCGGGTCGCCCTGAAGGGATTCTCAACATTGGTGTTAACCTTGTTGATGCAACAATGAGGAGCATGCCTATGTATTCGGAGCTAAGTGCCTCTGCCGTAGGGTATTGGGATATCTTGGACCCCAAGAAACCGAAACCAAACCAAACGCCACGACAACAATTCACCAACGCCAAGGAAAATAATGATGATAACTATAATACTTATGATTCCAAGCTCTTGACGCTCCAACGCTCGCAAAGCGAGAAAAACGATTCCACCATCAATGATTATACCTATCATCCTCCAAAACAAAATGGCTATGGTGGGGTTGATGACGTTCAAGGGGGTTCTGAACTTGGGGTGCCGATAACAAAAAAGGGTGTAATTGTGAACGCAAATGGGTCATTGTGTTCTGACGTGGGACCCTCGCCGTCTGTGGTGGCTGCGGCGATAGCGAAAGGGTTGTATCCTGTGCCGCTGCCGGTGCCGCGCAAGGCGGGGAACATGGTGTTTGAGGATTGGACGGAGAAGGACGGAGAGGAGGGGCTGAAGACGAAGATTGAGCGGTGGCGGTCGACGGAGCTGCCGCCGATATACGACCACCTCGGGCAGATCCAGAAGAAGGGGAAGCCGAACACGAAGGGTAAGGGTCAAAACCAAAAACGGCCTGGTGGTCGTGGGAGTGGGCTGTTTTCGTGTTTTGGCACCGCGTATGGGTGTGAGTTTTCGATTACTTGTGGTGGGGGTAACCGTAACAAGAGGTACGATGGTAGCAAGGCTCATCCTACTACTGCATCTGAGCTCACATATGATGAATCCTATATTTGAGAAATTAAGGATTAAGGAATGGAATAAGAAACAACTAGCAACTTAATTTGAGGTGCTGTAATTAAATTGCAATGGATCTTCATAGTTTGGATATTTAGAAGTAGAAGGAGTGCCCCATTGGAGGATGTCTCAAGATGCTTAGAGTGTGTTGTCTTGCCTCCTCTCCTCTACTTCATTTTTTATAATTCCTTTAATTTCTCTTTCTCAACTTTTTATCAGGTCCTGGTGAAGACAGGACAATGTATATTGGCATTGACATTAAATGGTTTAATGAAAACTTGTATCACATGGGGCTACTTTATAGTTTATAGTTTTTTGGGTCTGCTATTTAATTACCCAAATGAATGGAGTACGAGAGGGACATATTAGTGACTCTACTTAGTAGTTTTATTTTTGCCTTTGTTTTTCATCACACTCTCGTTATTGCAGTGAAATTAAGTCTCTAATAATTTTTGTACTTTACCACTGTTCTCGTATGTCACTTGCAGTCATGATGAAGATTCAGCATTTGGGCTTACATAATAAAGAAGGAATAGCGTGTATGTACCCGTTCGTAAAACCTAAAACAAGAAGCCGCATTCTTATAAGTAGGATGAAAGATCTAATATCGAAGTCAGAGAAATCCTCTCATATAACAAAAATATTATGATGAAAGGAGATAGATATAAGTTTTATTAAATAAATATTTATTATGATTAATTATAGGATCTAATAGTTATATTTAAAAGAAATTATGTTTTTTTTTTTTAACATGATCCTCTCATTTTATTCAACAACATAAGAGAATACAAATTCATATTTGCATATTTAGTCTTACAACAATATTTAATTAGATACGCGCAGCCAAAGACTAAAAGACCCAAAACTAGTAAAGCTATACATCAATAACAAAACTTTTTTTTCTATTAGGTAAGATGGGTTACTTAGAACAAACGATTTTGTCTTATCATAAATAATGCATTCAGAAATGTCATTTAAAAATATATTACTTGTTTTAAAAAAATAAAAGAGTTGAGATAGAACGGCACATGATAACAATTAAGAAGCGTCTAAGCGAGATACACTGCGATGAATTAGGGACACCCTATATCTATCAATAAATAAACAACAACAACAACAACCAAGAAACAAAGAATTTCTAGCAAGCGAAAACTATTTTATTATTTGATCAAAATTACAGCAACAAACGCTTCTTGTTATGATGAAACTAGAAGACCACAAAGAAAGAAATTAACCTGTCATACTTGTAAACTTTTGAGTCAATTTACTTAGCCTTTGTTTGGATGTGAAAAGAAAATAGGAAGAGAGAAAATAGAAAGAAAGAAAATGAAGAGAAGAGTTCTTATTGTTTGGATGAAGAGAAAAAAGAGATAAAGAAAATGAGAATTGAGTAAAAAAAATAAAAAAATAAAATATATAATTATATAAAATTACATATATAATCTTCTTTTTATTTTATATATATTTTTATAAAACCTCATCTCTCAACCCCATCATACCAAACCTCATCCCCTGCTACGCCCCACTCCCCTCCTTTATGTTTTCTTTCATTCTCCACCTATTCCCTTCACCCACCGGCACCCCCTTCCATTTCTTTAATTTTTAGTTTTTCCCTTTTCATCGTCGTACCCCTTTTCCTTCTGCCCTCTTCACTCCTACAATCTCACTCCCTTTCCCTCTGCCATACAACCTCCATCGCGAGCCGTCATCAAACGAGAGAAAATTTGGGCTCATGTTGGCCAGATCCAGGTGGAGGGGGACGATGGCTAGGCGGCGCGAGGTGTGCGCGTAACAGATTTGGTTCACAGCTGGGTCACGGTGCTGGTTGAGCCACGGTGTTGGCTTCTGCGTGGGTGGTAACGGTTGTGGAGCGTGAAATAGATTTGAACGGCTGAGGTGCGCACATGACAGATCTTGGACTCTGTGAGGATGGCACGACGAGGGTACTATTCGGTTCTGGTGAGCACAGTTGACGGCGCGGTGGTAGCCGGTTGCCGAGTTGACGGTTTACAGCAGGGTGGTGTACGGTTGCGCGGTTGTGATGGTGGCCGGTTACGGTGGTGGCCAGTTGTATTGTTTTTTAAATTGAATAATTGATGTTTTGTTGATTTGCAGTGAGTGTATGATTTAATTGAAGTGTGTTTATGCGGGTGAAAAAGATGATGAGTATAGTTGTAAATTTACAACATCTGCCCATCTTTGCTCCATTTTCTCTCCATAAGTGCGAAGAAAACTTTTGTGGTTGAACCTACATATTTTTTTTATTTCTTTTTTATTTTCTCTCAACAACCAAACAAGAAAAAACAACAAACCCTTTTCATTTTCTCTCTTCATATTTTCTTTCATCTCATTTTCTCTTCAATCAAACAAAGGGTGTGTTGGTGTAATTTTATTATATTTAAATATATTAATATAAATATTATTTTCTAAGAATTAATAATTTTTTTTACTAGTATAAAATGAAATTCCTTTTAGTATGAAACTAACAGATAAAAAATGTATAAAAAATATTGTACAATATTATTTAACTATCCCTAAGATCCCGAACGTGATAGAATGTCCACTTGTGACGTTCAAAGAGTCTAGATACACCCAAGAAATGCAATTATTTTGACATATATATATAGTATACATTATCCAAGTATGCATGCTCTTACACAAAGTGGCAAATTTTGATTTATTTGTGTAACTGTGGTACGCACACAAACCAAATTTTATCACCTTAGACGGTATAAAAGATGCAAAGCAGTCATTAAATTACAAGGAACAGTAAATGTTGTTGGTTGTCAGTTTTTTTGGTGGCCTTGGCTTGCTCTATCTCATATTGAAGGTTTTTCCATCAGAAAGAGCTAAACAAGTGCAGTATTATATCCCTCATGGAACTCTGCATTTTTCCTCTAATTTATTCCCTTCTCAGTAACTGTTTGGCAAAACTGATGAGGATTCGAGGAATATATGAAAGGGATAAATTGCTTTGTGAAATGAAACTGAGAGTGTTCTGTACAAATGGATTAATAAGATTATTATTCGTTTATGGTGGCGCACGAAAACGCTAGTTAATGGGCTTGAGACTTGAGCAGAAGCATTTCTTTAAGGTCTGGACTTAAGAAAAAGCCCAAAATAATTGATGAGGTTCACATGCGTAGCCCCATGCATTTTCTTATGGTGGTTTGGGTTGGGTACTTGGGTGTTACATTTATCGTAAGATGATCAACATTTATTCTATTTTTTAAAGGACATTTAGTTTGGGGTTGGTTAAACAGGAGAGTTGCTCCTAATTTCTATGAGACCAAAGATTGAATTTAAGTGCGTAGTGTATATAGGTGGACTTGGAATTTGAGTGGTCCTATTTCCATATTTGTGGGAAGTTTTTTGGTAGAATGTGGGAAGAGAAGTCTTTATTCTAGCTTTAAATGGGTTCCTGCACAATCTTTAGTGTCGGGTTCTGTTGCAAGCTTTTGGGTGGACCAGGGTTTGGAAAGCTTGGGCAGCTTGTGATTTCAGGTGAGCCTGCACTCTGCAATTTATTTATTTATTTATTTTTGTTGGGGGTTGGGGTTAGACATAAGGACAAAGGCCAAGAAATTAAACAGAACATATGTTTAAAAGACTAAAAGATCAAATAAATATGAAAGCGATAGGTGACTCAGTGGTTGTAACTTCATTTTCTTATTTAAATTTGAAGGAATTTTTTTTGGTACATGAAGGATTTTTTTAAAGCCTACAAAAAAATTAGGTAAAGAAGCTTAATCCCTCGCGTTCCAGCAGATTCAAACATAAGTTTATCTTTAGGGTCACAAGTCACTTATTATTTTATTAAAATATTATTTTTTAAGTAAGTATAATTTATTATATTATTTTTTAAATATTTAAATTATTGTTTAATATGTATAAAAATATTATTAAAAATTAATATAATTTTATAATAATTCTTATTAATTTATACGAGAGAGAGATCAACTTATACCAACAGGGTGTAAGTTTTTTTTTACTTATATTTATTTTTAACTGTTAGATCCACTTTCATCTAATAGTTACTTTTAATGAAATAATCTCAACCATTAAATGAAAGTAGATCTAACAGTTGAAAATAAGTATAAATAAAAAAAGACTTACACTGATATAAGCCGATCCCTCCTCATTTATACATATTAAACAATAATTTAAATATTTATAATTGATTGTGCTTAACTAATAATTACGCCTAGAATACCTTTATTTTTTAAATTCCTTCTTGGTTTAGAATTTGACATTTCAAGCCTATTGGGGCGGAAGGCGGCTTTGATTTGTTTTTCTTGTTTGTTCTCTTTCTTTTTGGTTCTTTCGCCTGTGAATTAGAAGTATGTTTGCAGTGAAAAAAGTTTCTTTTAAATGAATTTGTTTCTAAAATAAAAGTACATTTATTATTAATTTAATTTAAAATATATTGTGATTTTAATTTATTAAAATTTAATAATAAATTTATTTTTATTTATTTACTTTAAAATTTTATTCACTTTAAAAGATCTTATCCACTTAAATTCATCATTTTCAGAGTGACATTCATGAATTGGTGGAAACTGGAGATCAACTATTAATATCCATCCAATTGATAGGAACACATTCATTATGGACCCATTACAATAAGTTTGGTCCAAGTTGGTAGGGCATTGTCCTCGTGTTCATTTATACTCCACTATAAATCTAACTGTACACATTTTTTTAATGTGAGATTTATAAGTTTACAATAAGTTTGGTCCAACTAATTTGTTATGTTAAAGTTTACACTTTACAATAAGTGCAAGTAATTTATTATGTGCTTTAGTTATATGGCAAAACTTAACTCATATTTTTTATATTATTTTTATTTAGTTTTTAAATTAAACAATGATATATAATTTTTTTTTCTAATTTAGTAATATACACTTAATTTAGTAATGGATTTTTTTACTTATATATCATTATTTTATTTGAAAGTTAGATAAAAAATATATAAGAAACTAAAGTTAAATTTTATCTTTATTCATATATTGGATTAAGAGAAATTCTTAAATATTTTTAAAATAAGACGTTTTTCTTGATATGTATCGGATTAAATGCTTCCCTACCATAACTAAATTAGTAATGTTTACACGATGAATATTATGCACATTCTTGTATCAATGCACAATTATTAATCTAACCGTTTTGGTGGACCAGCCAAAAGCACCCACAAAAGAAAATATGCAATCAATGCTCAATCTCACAAGGGAATTATATTTTCTTGCATATAAAGGACACGAAAAGCAAAATGGCAAGTGCCTCAGCCAATCGTTTTTCTATTTGAAAATGACATTCTACGGAATATTCACCCTTCCTACTATTCGTTTCCAAGATTGATTCAACTTCAAAATTACTTTTTTTTTAAAAAAAAAAGGCAAAAATTAATAAGAAAAAAATAATAAAAATGAGAGACGCCTTGCAAGTTCCAAAGTTTTGGACTGTGGCCAACTAAGTTTGTTCCTTAATCGCAAATAACAAGATTGTAAATGAAATGCTCCTTAATTTTTTAAGCTTGTGTCCCCCAACTTGAAGGTATTTGTATTTGTCTTCTTTTAAACGCGTTTTAACTTCTTTTTTTATACCTAAGTTCTAAGATTTTTTCCCCCGAATTTAAGGTATCATAAAAAGGAGAATTTGCCTCTTAATCTTTTTTTTTGGGTGCAATTTGCTTCTTAATCTGCTCCTCCATGATAATACTATTTTTTTTATAACAATTTTTAAGTAATTTTAAATATCTTAATTTAATTATTTGTTAGTCTCTATAATTTTTTATTTTTAATTAATCTCTAGAATTTAAAATTTTAATTAAATTATTATACTTATTAAATATTTATAATTAAGGTTGTGAAATTCGAGAATTTAAATAAATTTATGGAGCCTTAATAAACTTGAATTGTAAACTCATGAGAGTTTACATGCTTTAAAAAATTACTTAAAAACATATATTAGTTCTCAAACATAATTTAATAACATATTCATAATTAATATTCAATAATCCAACTCCACAACAAAGCAAATGAAAGTAATAAATAATAAACATACCACAATACTTGTCTTAACTATTATATTATATTTATCCTAACACTTGCATTATTTTCAGTATAACAAACCGAATAAAAAATAATGATGAAAACATAAAATTAATTTTAGAAACTCAATATATGTTGAACATAAATTCAACCCAATTACCCAAAAAAATCAATCAAAATTGTACATTTTGATGACAAAATTATGTATAAATTTATGCTCGTAAACTCGCTAGTAGAATTAAGAATTTATTAATTTTATCAAAGTTTACCAAAAATAAAGTTTACATGCCAATTAATTTTTTTTGTTTAAGGATTATAAATTAAAAGTTTAAGAATTAATTCAAAAGCTTAACAATCATATTTGTAATTAAATTTCAAATTTAATTTTAATCTATCATCAATATAATTTTTTCATACTAGCAGTTTAATTATTTGTGATTATATCATCAGAATCAATAATTATTATCATAAGTAAAATATTAAAAAAATTGTTTAATATGTCATAACCAGTATTATAAATTTTTAAAATTTTCAATATATATCTCATACTTAGATAAATAAATAGTAACTATTAAGAAGATTAGAATCGATTAAATTTACCTTTCAAAGGTTATGACTTATTCACAAGTGAAATGAAATGAATGTAAAAAGATTTAAAATATACTAATGTACTTATGGAATTTGCGTAAGAATCAATCCATTTTCAATTTCAACTTATATAAGAAAAAAAAATGCTTGATACATATCTTTTGTAATTACATTATCTCACATGTAAATTGATGTAGGTAAGTGTATCATTAAGAAAAGAAAAATATGTCATAATCAACTACAGCGAAGCCAATAATTGAAAGCTTTGAAGCGTGTTTGGAACACCCACAAGATGGCGAGCGAATACTTTACGCAATGTGGTTATGATTATTAGACAGCAGATATTTTAAGCAAACCAACTCTAATATGAGAAGCACAAATAATGATAATAATGATGTTTTTTTTTTTTTTAAGGTGTGTCCTAAAATCAGGCGTTAAGAAATTAAATATAAAAAATATTAAATGTAAGAATAAATATTTATTATTTAAAAAATTAAAAAATATTTAATATTTCTTTTAAATAATAAATAATAAATTTAATTTTTAATATAATTTTTAAAAATACACGTTAATAAAATATCTTTAATATTTTTATTATAAATAATACATATATTTATTTTTATAACTCATTTAATATTATTTATTATATTTATTTTTTTATTTTTTTTTTTCGATCATATATTCTTAAAAAATATATATATAATATTTATACGTCTAAAAAAAAGTATTAGATCATGTTTTTTCTTAATAAAATATTAATAATAATAACGAAAAAAATAGATAAAAATAATGAAAAATAAAAATAGAAAGATAAGAAAAAGAAAAAGATGGAAAAAGCTGGAAGAAGCAACAGAAATTCCAAATAGAAAGGTGACATAAAAAAACTCGAAACAAATAAAGCAGAAGCATCTCTGCAAAAACATTGTAGCAGAATAGGTGTAGTTCCTTCTAGTCAAAGCTCCAGCAGAGGAGAGAAGAGACGAGAGGGAGGAGAAAGTTGAAGACTTTTTCTTTACCATTAAACCAACCACTCTCTTTCTCTCTCTCTTCTTCAACTCCCTTTCAAGGCAAGGCAAGGAAAGGAAACCACTCACTCTCTCTCTTTCAAAAAAAGAGGGACTGTAATTCTGTAAAGACTACTTCCTCTTTGGCTCTTTCTCTACTGCTTTGTGACTGATACTCATACAAGGGTGATGTTTGGGTGCAAGTGTTTTTGCTGGGATTGTGTCCCTGAGTTCTATGACCCTGAGCCACAGCCCTTTTCTTTGCCTTCACCTCTTCCACAATGGCCACAAGGTATGTCTTAAAGCATTGAAATTTGAAACAAACAAGAGTGCTTTTGGATTTTTTTCTGGGTTTTAATTAATGGGTGTTCCTTCTTTCTTTTTTTTTTTCATAGAATTGCTATTGAGAATTGGCTTGTATTCAAATAGATAATAATCAAATAGGCACATGGATGCAATTTTATTGATCCAATCAAACGAGAAAACAAACTAATTTTATATCTCTAGATTGATTATCTTTGAAAAGCGTTTTTGTTTATATTAATTTTATAGAGATATTCATGAACCACAGTTCAGGAAGGTGCAATTTTTATTTATATTTTTTTGGGGTCAGAAGGTGCAAAATTTGAGTAAACTACATACATAATTAGATCAGAATTGAGACTTGTTACTATTTATGTGTCCTGTTCTTTTATCATTCATCTTGTGGTATATTCTTGAAACAGTTATTTCGTTGCAAATAAATGTTAGTGAATTTATACACTTTCTGGTTATACACTTTAATTGCACTGTCTTTAGTTAATTTTCAAGGCTGTTGTAAAATGTGACGTTACTACTCTAGCAACATGAAAAAAGGGGGGAAAAAAGTAATGCTACACAGCCAAAAAAGATTTGCTAGAATTCTGCTAGAATTTGCCGAGATTCAAGGGTGGTTGTTGGATAAGTCAAAGAGGTAAGGATCACTCTTTTATCAAAGAGTCAATAACAATGGCAACTCATTCTGGCAACAATTATGGCAAAAAAATTCTGGCTCTAGTATTTTCCAAAAAAAAAAAGCTCTTGTTTTGTGTCATTGTCATTGATTTGATTTCACATATTCTATCACAAATGAATGCGGGGAAGAAGAGGTTTTTCTCTTTATTTTTGGATGTGAAGTTGTGGCAATAGCATTAATCAATGCTCTTCCAAGAAAAATCATATAGTTATTAATTGGATTTCTTAAATGGACTGAAGTGCTCCTTTGGCCTTGTTATAATTATTGCTTTAATTAGTTCCATGGTTCTCTCATTTGCCATCCATCATTACGTATTGCTTTGCTTCAACAGATGGTTAAAAGAACTTGTTTTTTAGGGGAATAACACTTTATGACAATACTTATTTTTACACTCCAACTGGAATTTCTTATCTGGACTTCACATGACAAATGCAGACTAAGACGCTTAGTTTGTACTTTTGCTTGATATGTATGCATGAAGTTAGCATCTTTATTGCATATTTAGCTAGGGTAATGTATGACAGAGGTCTTACTACAGACATCAAAATTGAATTCTTGCTGTCAATAATTTTTTATTTCTGTTTGGTTCTATTTGATTTCTGTGGCTATGCTGTCAAATATTTGTGGCTATCTTATTTATCTAAGCCTGTGAGTGATCTGGTCAGGTGGCGGTTTTGCTAGTGGAAGAATAAACCTTGGAAAAATTGAAGTTTTAAAAATAACAAAGTTTGAGAGAGTTTGGAGATGCACACATTTGCGTGGTAAACCACAGGGTTTCACATTTTATAGACCTTCGGAGATTCCAGATGGCTTTTTCTGCCTTGGTCACTACTGCCAGTCCAATGACCAGCCATTGAGAGGATATGTTCTTGTGGCTCGTGAAACTACTTCTGAACCTGAAGCTGATTGTTCCCATGGATCTTTGTTAGAATCTCCAGCTCTAAAAAAGCCACTTAACTACTCTTTAATATGTAGCATGGATTCACATGATGAATGTGGTTACTTTTGGTTGCCAAACCCTCCAATGGGTTATAAAGCCATGGGCATAGTAGTTACTAGCAAATCAAATGAACCTGAAGTTGATGAAGTTAGATGCATGCGAGCAGATCTAACAGAAACTTGTGAGACTTTTGAACTTTTACTAACGATAAAGTCAACATTTTCAAAAAAATCATTTCAGGTTTGGAACACTCAACCCTGTGATAGAGGTGTGTTGGCTAGAGGTGTATCTGTTGGGACATTCGTCTGTGGCTCCTATTTTGATTCTGAACAAGTGGTGGTGGATATTGCATGCTTGAAGAATCTTGATCCTGCCTTGCATGCAATGCCAAATCTGGACCAGATTCATGCACTTATTGAGCATTATGGGCCTACTGTATACTTCCATCCCGATGAGATATACTTGCCATCATCAGTGCAATGGTTTTTTAAGAATGGAGCACTTGTGTATTCAGCAGGCAGTGAGAAGGGTAAAGCTATAGATTATCAGGGCTCAAATTTACCTAGTGGAGGAACAAATGATGGTGCCTTTTGGATTGATTTGCCTACTGACAATGATGCAAGAAATTGTCTAAAGAAGGGAAACATAGAGAGTGCAGAACTCTATGTTCATGTAAAACCAGCGTTGGGAGGAGCCTTTACTGATATTGCGATGTGGGTTTTTTGCCCCTTCAATGGACCTGCCACCCTTAAAGTGGCATTGATGAACATTGAGATGAATAAGATAGGGGAACATGTGGGTGACTGGGAGCATTTCACCCTTCGTGTAAGCAACTTCACTGGAGAGCTATGGTCTGTGTTCTTCTCTCAGCATAGTGGAGGTGAATGGGTAAATGCATTTAATCTGGAGTATATTAAGGGGAATAAACCAATTGTTTATTCATCAAAACATGGCCATGCTAGCTTCCCTCATCCTGGGATTTACCTTCAGGGATCATCCAAACTTGGAATAGGAGTACGCAATGATGCAGCTCGAAGCAAATTTGTTGTGGATTCAAGCATTAAATATCAGATTGTTGCGGTCGAGTATCTTGGTGATGGAGCCATTACAGAACCATGTTGGTTGCAGTACATGAGAGAGTGGGGTCCTACCATTGTATATGATTCACGTTCTGAAATAGAGAAGTTAATTGATCTGCTGCCAGTGTTTGTTAGATTTTCTGTGGAAAACTTATTTGAATTGTTTCCAACAGAGCTTTATGGTGAGGAGGGGCCAACTGGTCCAAAGGAGAAGGACAATTGGCTAGGAGATGAATATTGCTAGTCCTGCTTCACGTTACCATCTTTTGCTATGTTAGTATGCTACTAGCCATGCTTTCTGAGCTCTTGACCAGGATACTGTTGCTTTTCCACTCATAATTAATGGGAAAGGAATTCAAACTGATAAGATAGAATCTTTCTATCATGGTAATGGTGTGTTTTCTGTGAGTCACTCTGGCCAAGGTGAAGTGGACCAAGACATCATCATCATGTATCAATTGGGAAGGAGGTATACCTCAGATGTTGCAACTTATGTCATTCTTGGTGGTGTGAAAAACAATAGCACTCTGATGTTTGAGTTGCATAAAAGAATATGCAAACTACATAAAAAATATGAACATGTACAAGCTAGGGTTATTGGTTGTATAGACATTTCTGGTACCATTGTAAGATAATCTTGTTGCCGGTTTTTGGCAGGAGACATGAACATTTTTGTCAGTTCCAAGTATTGCTGGTCATGGAGCAGGAACTTCTGTGATTCAGTGTGGTTATTTTACTTAAAATTCACTTGCGTTCGTTTGGTTGGAAATTTTTCTTGATGAATTCTGCCTTGGAAAGTTTACCTGTGAACCTATGAGGTGGGGAAAGGGATCCATTAGTGCCATAACTTCAAAACAAAACAATTACCGTAAGACAAGACAATCTGCTCAATGAGTTTCTAACTGTCAAACCATTCAATAAAATAAAAAAAATTATTATTAAAATGAAGTCATATTTATCGTTGGGGCGGGGTGTTAATTTTTTTTTTTTTGGGCTGGTAGCGCACTTGGGCAATTAAATGTTAAATCTAACCTGTCTCTTTGTAAAATAATATGTTTTTTCAGCTTATGACAAAAGGGTGTGTGAGAGGAAATTGAGAAATGGTTTATTGTGAGAGTGATACAAGTAAATTTTAATAATTAGATCATGCATGCATGTATAGTCTTTGAATATAAAGTCATATGAATTTTTAAAATGGTCACGAGTAACTCTTATATTAATCATGACATAAAAAAAAAACTCTTAATTATTTAGTTTAGATTTAATAAGTCAATGTCTCTCACTTCTTATAATGAAATAATTTTTTTATAGCTTAATAATAAGATAGTATTCTTATTTATATGTCTCTTTTAACAATACAAATATTGTTTAGACAAGATCTAACCGGCTAGTTTGTCTACCAAAACCGAGAGCTAACTTTAAATTGAGCTTTCGTTCAAGTGGACAGTTTTAACGCCGGTTTTAACAACATCGAATAATACCCTAAACAAAATCATTAGTTAAAGTGCTCACTTTAAGTTATTTTAAATGTTGAATTGCTCTTGTAACAATAAAAAGTGCTCTACAGATAAATAAAAATAAAAAATAAAAAATGCTCTAACTAGATAATCATTTTGCCAAAAAGTGGGGCTATATTTTAACGACAAAAATAAAAAACTTGGCATTTGGGAAAGAAAAATATTACGTATTTTAACTCAAGCATTGCACAAATTTAATATTTTTTATGGAATAATTATCAAGTTTAATTCACAAATCAAACAATTGAAAAAGGCAATTCATTATTGATATATCTAAAAAATTAATTATATTATTGCCTAAGTGCCTCAACTCGAGTAACATTAAACTCTTTTGATAATAGTTTGATTTCGAAATCAAAGTTGCTTGCATTTTAACTTCTATCTCTTATTTAGACTAGATCTTAAATCTCTATTGTATAATAAAAAAAACTCACATTGATTAAGATTATGATAGAAATTGTAATTTAGTTAGAATTAGTTTGTAGTTAGTTACATAGTTTATTAATTAGTGTTGGTTACTTGTATAAATAAGACATGAAGTCACAATTAATTGATAATAAGAAGATTGTTTTGAAGAATAAGACTAGAGTCTTGTTGTGCTACCGAATAAGGCTCTATAGATTTGGCCATTCAATCTAATGAATTCATATCAAATTAAAAGATAACTCAAATATAATAAGATTATCATCATTTAAGTCTTAAGAGTTTACATAATTTGTTTTTTTTAATTTTGGTTATTATTCATAGAAACTCTACAAAGATGTCCTGCTAAGGTGAGTCAATCATTTGCAATTGCTGCCAAGTAGGTGAACTTAAAACCTGGGTTGCTTAAAAGCTCCACAAAATTCTCGGCAATCTATTTCAGCAATTAAGTTAAAGAGACAAAGGTCTGATGCTAAATTGAATGGCCAATCTCATTGGTAGAGCAGAGCCTAAGCCAAATTTACATCAAAATGAGCATGGAAAAGGCGTGTAGCAGCTGCCACAATATTAGCTTCTGAATCACGAGAAATCACTTCTCACAGAGGAGGCGTCAGCATTGAACTTATATAACCTGGAGGTGGAGCAAACCATCCCTCGCCGCTGGTGCTATCTTCAGTCTAAGTTGGCTGTAAACATAAACGATTTTACACATTTGCATGTTTATAATCATTTATGCTCTTTGTTGCTTTAGCCTAGATGTGATCTTTTCATTGAAACACCTCCTATTACGAGCCAACCAAATTGCATGGAGCGTAGTGAGAAACAACTCCACGGAATCTGCTTCCACGTGTAAGTGTAACATAAAATGGAAATATTTTTAAGTGAACATAAATCTAACACGTCAGATTTGTACATGTTCATAAAAAATTAAAAAAAAAAATGATTTTTTATGATAAATAAATTTAATGAGACTTGTTTATCATTTTTCTCTAATTTTTTATAAATATTTACATATATGACATTTTAAATTTGTGTTCGGCCAAATATTTCTATAAAATGACCAATCCAATCAGCTATCATTAGATGGTAAAATATCACTCCTCACCCCAACATCCAGAATCACGCCACACCAGCTGAGCAAAAGGGCAATCACGGAACACATGTTCGTTCAGCTGTCTCCACTCCATTTCACCATCACATGTTGGGCAACTAGCTGGACAATGTATACCTCGAGCCACAAGGAATGTTTGCAATCCATAACAGATTCCATAGTTTAGCATAGTCTTGGTTTAACCCATTTGTTCCAACCCTAACAAGGTCCATGCTCCTAGCCAAAATTGCCATCCCTCCTTTCCCCCCCTAGAATGTGATAAGAAGGTTTGAGCAGAAGGTATTGGAGGCTAACAATTTGTTCTGCCTCAAAAGGCATAAAATTAGTGTCAATTAGAGGCTTGTTCCACTCAACTCCAGTCTCATCGAACAAGTCAGCAACCACAGCATCTTCATGCAAAATTGAAACTGTGCTCCAAACCTTATGACCTCGTTGATTAGGAAGTGATGTAGGAATAATAGAGAAAGGAATAAAGATTTTTTGGGATTTCAAAGACACTTAATGTCAAGTATTTAATGTCAAAAGATTCGGTTTCAAAATAAGAAATGTAATTCACTAAATTTAATAATCTTCTAAAGTATGATATTAAAATATTTATAATTTTCTTACAAAAAAGAAATCAATCATAATTAAAATAGATAATAGATTAATCTTATTTTAATTTAAAATTTTAATATAATTAATTAAGATAAGATTTGAGATTTAAATAGAATCTCATTAAAATTGAAATATTAATAACTAAAATCTTAAAATAGATAAAATATTTAAAAATATGAAAATATAAAATCCTTAAATAACAAAATTATCAATAAAATTTTAAATTATAAAAATCATAAATAATCAAAATTTATTATGCATTATTCTCTTCCTTCTGAGAGGACTCTCCTCTGGAGAGTTTGAAAGCTGGTACTCCTCCAAAAAAGGAGGGCATAGGAAATGGAGATCATCCTTGAACATCCAAGTAGGTCTTAAAGGTAGAAATCTTGTACTCATCCTCGAAAATTTTGTAGTTTTGTAAGTTTGAGGATTCCAATTTTGATGGTGGTGGTGTTTCAAAATGAGATTCGGATGACAACGTTCTAATGATGTACCGTACGATTGTATGTTTACTAGCAAAGAAAACACAGATTTCAGCGGCTTTTTGACAGAGATCATCTGATGAGCAGTAAAAATCGAAACAACTTTGACTATGAAAAATCTTTGTTTTCAAACATCTCAAAGTGTAGGGGTCAATAAGGCTCGGATGCTAAATTGATGCATGACCAATGGAGAAAGGAACAAAGAACACTTTGGATTCCAAAGGCACTCGATGCCAAGAGATTCTTTCTCAAAGTAGGGAATATAACTCATTAAATCTAATAATCAATATTCAACTGTCTTCTAAAATTTGAAAGGAGATATTTATAACCTTCTTACAAAAAAAACTAATCATAACTAAAATAGATAATAGACTAATCATATTTTAATTCAAAATCTCAATATAATTAATTAATGATAAAATTTGGGGTTTAGATAAAATCTCATTAAAACTGAAATCATAAAATTGAAATCCTAAAATAGATAAAATCTCTATAAACATGGAAAGATAAAATCCCTAAATAACATAATTATCTATGAAATCTTAAATTATAAAAATCATAAATAATTATAATCTATTATCCATCATTCTCCCCCTCTAAAAGGGCCCTCCTCTGAAGAGTTTGAAAGTTGATACTCCTTCAAAAGAGGAGGGTCTAGGAGATAGAGATCATCCACGAAAATCCAAGTAAATCTATGAGGTAGAAATCTAGTACTCATCCTCATAAATTTTGTAGTCTTGTAGATTTGAGGCTTCTGATTCTTATGGTGATGGTGACGTCTCAAAACGAGGTTCAGATGACAACGTTCTAATGATGTTTGTACGATTATATGTTTGTTGGCAAAGAAAACGCAGATTCCAACAGCTTTTTGACAGAGATCTAGTGAGCGTAAGCAGCGGAATAACTTTGATTGTGAAAAAATTTTGCTTTCAAACAACTCAAAGTATGGGAATCAACAAGACTCGATTGCCAAATTGATGCAGGACCAATGAAGAAAAGAACAAAAAACTCTTGAGATTCCAATGACACTTGGTGCCAAGAGACTCAACCTCAAAGTAGATAATATAATTCACTAAATTCAATAATCAATATTCAACCATCTTCTAAAATTTAATAGAAGAGTATTTATAACCTTCTTATAAAAGAAAACAATCATAACTAAAATAGATAATAAACAAATCTTATTTTAATTCAACAATCTAATATAACTAACTAATGATAAGATTTGGGATTGAGATAGAATTTCATTAAAATTGAAATCTTAATAGCTAAAATCCTAATATAAATTAAAATTTTTCAAAATACAAAAAGATAAAATCTTTAAATAACATAATTATCTATAAAATTTTAAATTATAAAAATCATAAATAATCATAATCTATTATGCATAAGGAAGCCAAGCATCCTTCCATATGCAAATAAAATTTCCACACCCCACTCTTCAAAAATAGCCTTTGTCCAGTATTGGTTTTGCACCCACAAGCTGTGCCAAGTGTAACTTAGATTTTGCGGCAATTTTGTGTGAAGAATTAGGGTTGTTGGAAAGTACCTTGTTGCCACAACCCTTGCCATGAGTGAGTTTAGGACCTACAAAATTCTCCATAGTTGCTTAGCTAACAACACTTTATTAAAAACTTGGAAATTTTAGACCTCATACTACCATCTTTTTTTGCATCACACATTTTGTCTCATTTAACCCAATTAATTTTTTCCCTCCATCCTTCCCCCCCCCAACACTTGTTAATCGGAGTTAGATCCTCTCAATTTTTTTTTTCTCTCAAATGGTCAAGTGGAGGAGAGAGATAGACACAAAAGTTATAAAAAAAATTTCACACATTGTAATCGGCTCTTACTAATAACTTTCTTTATATTTATCTCTCTCCTCTACTTGACCACTTAAGAAAAAAAAATTGAGAAGATCCAAATTCATTGCTAATCATAGATTCAATTTGGTCACAAATAGAAATGCGTAAAAGGAAGCGCCCCATGATATATATTTGGTTTGCTTGAGCTAACGCTTTAACAAGAACTTCTCTTGCGAAAAATTCTTGTACACTCTAAGAGTGTTACTCTCAACAATTTTATAACCATTCAAATTTGATTTAATAATATTTTATTTTTAATCCAACGGCTGTATGGTTATTTAGTCTTCATGTATCACCTTTTTACTGGATGAGAGTATTACTCTCAAACTACACAATAATTTCTCCTCCCACGTTAAGAAATATGTCTCTCCTTCCATCTTCTTTTTTTTTTTTTTTCCAAAACCCGATCATGCATAAATTGAAAAACTTGTTTCTTGGATTTTCCCACTGCAATAGGAAGCCTAACATATTTAGAGTGATTCTCAACTGCCGTAAATCCCAATCCCGATCAGATCATGTGTCTCTTGTCATTCAACACATTTTGGCAAAATAAAAACTTTGATATTTCAAAAATCATATGTTGACCAAAGGCCTACTAATAAACATTGAGGACAGATTGAAAACAATCAATCTCTAACGTGAAAGATCTATAAAAAAAAAAAATTGAATTTAAAATTTGAGAGAAGAGAAGTTGAAAATGACGTATGTTATCCTTTGAAGAAAAGTAGAGTAAGATATTAGATTACTCTTTAAAAGGTATACGCTTTGGTTTTCTTGAGTATCCCCTTATTCGATAGTTAAAAAATTAATCTCTCAAGATACCATCAAGCATCTAAGCGAAAACTTTTCTCAACAGTGTTAATTCTATATATATAAATCTTGGAATCGAGCTTAATACCACATATTTAAAAGACTCGAACTCTTTACACCTGAACCAATACACATTGGTATAAAAAAGTATACTTTAATTTCATAAATAAATAACTAAATAAAATTATAATGATTAACTCCTCTTACCAAAGAGATGTATCAAATAAGAAGAATAATCCTTAAACCAAAATTAAGGATCAAGATTAAAATTCCTTCTAAAAATTCTCACAGCTTATAGTCTTGTTTGTCTCTTCACGTCAACGTTCATTCTCCCTTTCTTCTTCTCATTCTTCTAACTGTAGCAAAAAAGGAAACCATCTAATTTCTGCATTTGAAAATCTTGCTTCATGTGACAACGGAATAGACTGGTGGTTGTCACAAACCTTTTCATTTGATAGCTTCTCCATAAAAATATATTTGAGAATTAGTATTAAAAACAAAGGATAATCAAAAGTACGAGGCTAACGTATAAAAAAATGATAACTGATAAGGATGTGCCTTATAGTAGTTTGCCTAAATTTTACAATTCATTTATTCAAATTTACAGTTCAACATGGCTCCAATAGAGTTCGTCTGGAAAATATAAAAAGAAAATAAATAAATCCTGTAATTGAAGTCAAGTAGAGCCACATTTTTTTTTTAAATATATGTAGTAGAGCCACAATGTTGTATAAGTAACATTTTTCTATTTATATTGCATTATTGCTAACTACTACTAAGAAGAGGTATCCACAGAGGACAATGATATTCCTAGAACTATAATTTTCTCAGCCATTCTCCTTCTGCCTGGAAGTTGTTGGGGTTCCCAGACAAACACCTGATATCCATGAAACTTAATCTGGACAGACATAAAATGTACCCATATGCCCAAAGTAAAGCCGTTAACAGCCCACAGTACAAAAGAAGCATTTCTATTTCTTTTTTTCTGGTAGAAAAATTTCTATTTCATACAAAAAAGATCGACATGGGGCATAATTCATTTATAACAAAAAATAAAAATAAAAATTGATCACATATGAACAGTTCAGATCATGTCATCCTTCAACTTGCTATTTCCCACCTGGGCCACCTCTATTCTTCAAGTCTTCCCACCTTATCTCCTGGGCGCATTCCCCACAAACTGTAGTGCAACCATATTTTGTGCCCTGACTTCTAAGCGTCAGCATGTGCGCAAGGTTGGTGCATTGCCGCGTAAAGTACCGATTCCTTAGCTTAGTTTTTACGATGGTGAGGGGATCTGATACATGGGGTTCTGCATTTGTCATTTCTGGCTTTTGATCAGGCATAGACTCACCAAGTGGTACTCTCTGCACTTCTTCCCATTCCGATTCCAGTGATTTACGATACACCTCCCAAGCCATATCTTGCTCCTCTTTTGATAGCTTTTCCTCTTCATTTTCTTGTAACAGGGATTCATGTTCATGATAATTGGCAATCCACCTAGTATCAAAATTTACATTAGATGATGCGTCAGATACATAATAGTTATTCTAAAAAATTGAGAGGAACTAAATAAAAGCATCCGTATTTTAGAGAACTGACCCTAGTATAAAATCTCAAGTCTATGTATTTGACTAAAGAAATCCATATTGATGAATACTACTGCTACTAGCATAGCCAGAAATCAAGGCACTCAAAGTTGAACAATCTGCTTCAACTAGAGTCCTAATTGTGCTAAATTCAATATCCAGATAGCACTTGTGACCTGGCTTCATCCACAGAAATATGCCCGGAAAAATATAATTCATATTAAATGTTTAAGTTATCTATTCAACAACTGAAACAGCCATAACTTCGCTTGGCTCACGCATAGGACCATCAGCTACAATAACAATTAGAACATTTAGATGCTTATTCCTTCCATCCCCCAACTTTCTCAGACTCCCAATTGTTGCAACAAAATGGGAAAGTAAACAAAATTAACGTCCAATTTCCTATTTGTCCATTTCACCAAAAAGACACATAACTAGACTCACGGAAACCTTTTTTAATGAAGTTCTGCTCATAATTTAAAATTATAAAATACGGACTTATATGTCCATCTCAGCTGATATAACCCAATAACTAAACTACTTAGACATCGTTTTCACCAACAGAATAATGGGACAGGGAAGGCTAACTTGAGGTTCAGATTTGCAGAAAAATAAATTGCAACCAGAGGAATGACAAAGGCTGCCATAAAGATTCAGCAGGACTACTGACCAACAACACCTCTAAATCCAACTTCTAATTCTCTATTAGTTGACAAAGCTATAACTTACAGCAAAATATGTCCATGCATGGTGAGATTCTGAATTAACTAGTCGATTTGTGTTTTTTTGTAACAAAAAAATTCAGGGAGGGGAGGTTACCCCATTCCAAGGTCCAGGATGTGCTTATAAGAGATGACCTACTAATGAAGGACTACCAGCAGGAACTGAAGCCAAGACCTTTTTGTCGATGCTGTTTGATCCTACCAATTGAGCCAACCCTCATTGGCAACGGATATCGTTTTAGAGTTCATAGGAAAAATAATTTGATAAACCTTTTCATTATTAACTTATACATGTGTATGTGCCTCATAGTAGTTTGTCAATTATATTTAGAATAGGATAATGTCTTTAATTTTTGTTGTCAATGAAAAAGTATGTGAACAAAATAAAAAGAAAAAAGAGTATACCGCCACCCTAAACTTTGACCTTTTTACAAATTAACACCATGAACTTTAAAATCTTCTCAATTAGTCTCTGAACTTCGACTTTTTATAAATAGTCACCACAAACTTTAAAACTTTCTCAATTAATCCCTAAATTTTAATTAATGTCTCAATAGATCCTTCTGTTTAAATTGGATATGTTAATTCACTAACGATGATATTATGTAATAACATCTTATCCGTTTTAACATTAATTCTAAACTATTTATTAATTTATTTATTAAAATTTAATTTTAAATATATATTTTTCATTACAAAGTACATAAAAATAATTTATTTTAAAACAAATTTTTTTATTTATTTTGTAAAATAAAATGTATTTATAATCAAATTTTAATAAATAAATTAATAAATAAAATTTAATTTTAATATATATTTTTTATTAAAAGTACATAAAAAATAAATTTATTTTTTAAAAAATTGTTTTTATTTATTTTGTAATAATAAAATGTATTTATAATCAAATTTTAATAAATAAATTAATAAATAGTATTTAATATTAAACATAAAGATCTATTGAATTAACATATTTAAATTAAACAAAAAGATCTATTAACATTTTAATTAAAGTTCAGGGACTAATTAGGAAGATTTTAAAATTCGTGGTAGTAATTTGCAAAAGGGTCGAAGTTCAGGGACTAATTGAAAAGATTTTAAAGTTCATGCTGACAATTTGCAAAAGGGTTCAAAGTTTAAGATGCCTGTATATTCTTTTTCCAAATAAAAATTCTATTACACAGTTTTTATATGTAGATTCACCACTAACCAAGACCAAGGGTTAGAAATGGAAAAGAATATAGGATCCTAACGTACAAAAATACCATAAAAGTCAAACCAAGAAAGACACCTTAATCACGAAAAGAGACTCAGTGAAACAACAGCTGTAAGTCAAGAGAACCTACCGTGGATGATGCTTGCTAAGTAAGCTTTCCATTAATTTATCAGAATAACTGCTTCCATTTGAATGTGGTACTGTATGTTTCAGTGAATGCCCAACCAAAATTGGGTTATTTTGATG
Source organism: Ormosia emarginata (assembly GCA_029884605.1). Taxonomy (NCBI): domain Eukaryota; kingdom Viridiplantae; phylum Streptophyta; class Magnoliopsida; order Fabales; family Fabaceae; genus Ormosia; species Ormosia emarginata. The sequence continues at coordinate 2,210,558 of JAQQTP010000070.1, read as the reverse complement.
CGTATGCCCATTTTCTTGACTCAGGTCAGCCAAAGTCTCAGGGTTCTCATCATCACCAAACTCAAAGAGATGTAACATCTCTTCTTTAGATATGGTCCTATGCACCTGTTGTCTATCAACCACTCTAGCGGCAAGCCCCTCTTTTGTTACCTATTGAAACCATTTCTCTACGTTAGAAAAATTGACAAATAAACAATAGAAGCACATCATGTTGCATTACCTGGCGCTTATATATTTTCTCTTCCATGGTTCCATGAGCCAGCAATCGATAAGCAAACACAGGCTTTGTCTGCCCATACCTGCAAACATGAAAAGTATTTCGACTTCAATCACATCATTAGTCAATTGATGCAAATCAAATAATTTGTAATGATCTAATAAAAAATGACTTTTTAATTTTTAAAGATATATTTCCAGAGTGAAACCAGCAAAACTATTCCAAACCAAGTGAAGATTTTCATTTGCAAATATTGTGGTATCAATTGTGTATGAATTTAACACCGAAGCACCTAATTTCCCATATTGTGAGCAAATGCTTTTGCAAGAATTAGAAAATATAGGTCACCTTAATTCAAAGCGGAAGTCTCAAAACTTTCAGACAATATTATAATTGCTTAGCATTAACTATGGAATAAGAATCCTATTTGGCACTTAGGTTTCTGATTTTTTTTTTTTGGTATAAAAGAAGAATTCTATTAAGATAAAAAGAAGATGAATACAAAGAGATAAGAGGATAAGAGATCCTCTTAAAAAACGAAAATACAAATTAAAAAAAAAAAATGAAGCAAAGCTACCCATTAACATATGTGTAGGGGAAAAGACGATGAGCTTAACAAGAAGTAGAAGCCAAACGCCCTATATTATCCCAATTAAGCTGCTCACCCTAAGAACTCTCCCTAAAGGTGAACATCACATCCAATTGGAAACTCTTCCTTTACCCAAATTCCTTCAAAATTTTATTCCTGTTCTGATTACTCAACTGATGGTACCAAAGCATACTTTATAACTAATACTTCCACTAGAAGAAAGCTCATTTTGATTAAGGGAAAAATTAACAGAAGCTTACCTCCAAGCTCGATAGATAGCCTGAAGATCATATGTTGGATTCCAAGAACCATCAACTATAACAACACGGTTAGCTGCATGAAGATTAATACCCAAAGAGCCCGCTCTGGTTGAAATCAGAGTGCATTTTACCCTTCTATTTGAAGGCTCATTAAATCTCTCAACAAGCTTCTGCCTTTCAGAGCTCTCTGTCCTTCCATCCAGCCTGGAGGGTTAAATCACAACAGAAAACAAAGAATCAAAGAAAAAACTACTCACAATAGGATCCATCTAAATTTCAAAGTACTAACCTTAGATAATTGAAAGTTTCTAAATAGAGCATCATATGTGCAGTTTGAGATGACACCAATACAAGCGAGAAGAACAATATGAACTTACAGAAGTCTTAATTAGACAGACAAACAAAAATTTATAAATGGGTAAAATATTAAATGACTAGAAGAAACAAAAATTCTATACGTGCAAAGAACATTTGATCTAAAATCCCAAAGTATGCTTTCATAAGAACACAAAAACAAAAACTTACAAAAAAAAAAAGATACATTAAATCCAATAACTAGTTCATACATCTTTTCTTTTTTCTGGGATAAACAAAGATAATTGATAAGCCTTCTTATGTTTTTTTTTCTTGGTTTAGATGCTGGTCAGCAATAAAAGTATGCACTTTATACATTATAATACGGAACTATTAACCAACTTCTACACAATATATATAGTGAGAAGTTTCATATTAGGTGTTTTATCAGAATCTTTCCACCAAGGTGTCGCTCTGAAAGACATCTACTACTACCCACTTGAAAGTAAAGAAAAACCTGAGAAAATTTGCAAATTGTCAAGAATAACTTGGGGCCAATAAAAAGATTAATACAGAAGGATGTTTAAATACAAAAACATTAATCCAAAATAATTTAGAAAATCTAAGCAGAAATTAACACAGAGAAAGAGACAGATCATCCCCAGATGAAAGTGTTTGAAGGAAGAAAGAGTACATTCCCAACCACAAAATACAAGTTTAAAAAAAAAATCCAGTCAGTAAAATAAAAACAAACCAGAAGATTGACAACAGTAGTAGCAAGTTGAACAGGTTTTAAAAATCTGAACCCACCTATACCAATCTTTTCCCTTCTTCCAAAACTTCCCTCGTTTGCCACGTCGAGGCATCCTTGAGAGATAAAATTCTATGAGGTCTAGGGTTGGTATGCTTTGACTGAAAACTAACACCTTATCGCCCACATCAGAACTCATGGTTAGTATCTCTATCAGCAAAACCATTTTGCCACTTTGATCAAGCTCTTTATAAATTTTTTCATGAAGAAGATCATTCCACCAACCCTGGAAAGTGATAAGAATCATCATCACTGAAAGCATGGCTGTTAAAAGCATAATTCATACCAACTGATCTAGCTTACAATTCATGCAAAGTAATATCACTATATCAGGAGATCACAACCAAAGCAGCCAACACTTGAATGTCATATTTTCAACTAATTCAAATTGAAAGGATCAACTAAATAATTAGAACATTAATCAATTTAGTTTGTTTCTATTCATACCTTCAGGAAAAAGCCAGTATCATCTTTCCTTTGCAGCAAATCATTTGCACACCTCACCTTCTCTGTAAGATAATGAGTTGTCAAAAGAAACCATAAAGAATTACATTCAGGATAATATGAAGAACAAATGATAATATAAGAATAAAGAAAAGCAAACAACCAAAACTCAAAATAGTCGATGGATTATGCATTACAAGAAAAGAAAACATGTTTTATTACTAGCTGATGACATCCGTATATATGTTGTACTACCTTATCATTGAACAAACAACCAAAATTCATTGTCTTTCTTTTCTTTTCTTTGTTAAAAACAACCTGAAATTCTGAGGTCAAAAACAAAATTTTTAATTAGGACCATGTAAGAGGATATATAAACAGCATGAACATTCTTCATGCTATTCAGCTTTTTGCCATTTTGGAAGTGCTTTAGGGTACAGCTAAGCTTGGACACCAAAATTTTATGGTTCACATATTAGAAGAATCTCCAAGGAATCCTAAGTAATGCCACAGGAACTATGTTTTTTAAGCTTTCAAATGTCGTGTACTACTCAAAATAACCAATCAGAAATGGAAAAGTTAGTTAAATCATGAAAATTAAGAAGCAGAAAAGAAATTAAATAAATGTCGAGTTTATGATTTATATAAATTGATGATAAATTTAAAATGCAAAGCATATAAATATCATTGAGACATCTAGGAAGAATACCGAAAGGTCACCATATCCCTAGCTCCTTATACACTAAGCACACAAATGCGGTGCTTTAAATTAGTTCATTTATTTATGTCACAGGGAAGCTCAACTAAAAAAACATATATATGATTGTAGACAAACATTTTCTAGAAGTTCCTATTACGGTAAAACCTCTACTTTATATTTCCTTTTCTTTCCCATTTGTACCTCCTAGAGCATTTTTTTTTAAAAAAAAGTAGGTCATTCATCAGAAAAGAAATTTGACCAATGCTGATTGTGTTGGTTGTGGACGGTATGGGCGGTGCTGTTGGTTGTGGACGGTGTGGACGGTGCGGACGGTGTGGACGGTGGAATTTTATTCTTTGTATTCATGTATCCTATGTATTTACTCTCCTAAGACTTAGCATAGTTAATTAACACTCTAGGAATCAGCTTTCTCTAATTATTAGGATTCTGATTGTTGTACATTTTTTCTTCTATTTAAACCCATTGTACCTACTCTGGTTGAACGAATAAAAAAAAAATCAATATTTCACATGGTATCAGAGCAACTTTTCTAATCCGTGATAGAAAAAGAGTTTCCCATGGCGGAAAAACAGAGCAGTTCGAGCATCTCTGATGCAAACCCAAAGTCGGCGGTTGTTGGTAGCACCACCGGTCAGACCGAAACTATCCCAATCACTGGCTACAAACTCAATGGCCAGAATTATACACAGTGGGCCAGATCGGTCCGAATCTTCCTTCAAGGAAAAGGCAAAGAAGATTACATCACTGACGAGACAGAGAAGCCAAAGAAGTCAGATCCCAACCACGCAAAGTGGAAACTTGAAAATAGCCTGGTGATGTCTTGGTTACTTAGCTCCATGACGAATGAGGCAGGTGAAAATTTCATGTACTATGATACTGCTGCAAAAATCTGGAATGCAGCCAAGGAGACCTATTCAAATGTGGATAACACTTCAGCCATATTTGAGATCAAGAGCCTCTTACATGACTTGAGACAAGGAGACTCTCCAGTCACAGAATATTACCATACTCTTACAAGGTATTGGCAGCAACTTGATATTTACGCGGACATGGAATGGAAGTGTCCAGAAGATGACAAACTCTACAAGAAGCTGGTAGAAAAGGATCGGATCTATCAGTTCTTATTGGGACTAAACAAGAATTTGGATGAGGTAAGGGGAAGGATACTTGGAACTAAGCCCCTTCCTAGTATCCGTGAGGTTTTTGCAGAAGTTAGAAGGGAAGAAAGCAGGAGGAAAATCATGTTGGGAAATCAGACTGTGAGTTCCAACATAGAGAGTTCTGCCCTAGCTGCAAGAGGACCGCCAAAGAAGGGTCGAGGGTGGTGTGATCACTGCAAGAGGCCTGGACACACAAAAGAAACATGCTGGACACTCCATGGAAAACCAGCAGACTTGAAACCACGATACAAGGACAACCGCGCATATACCAGTTCAGTTGATGAGAACAAGTCCAGAAATCCTTCAGAGCCCAGCCCATTTAACAAAGAACAAATGGAGATGTTGCAGAAGCTGCTGCAACAAACACTTCAAAATACTAGTACCTCTTCTTCTACTGCTACTCTTGCCCAAAAAGGTAATCCTCTTATTGCTCTTCATGTCAGCCACCAGAAAACAAACTCTTGGATCATCGATTCTGGTGCCTCGGATCACATGACTGGGGACATCAATGTATTTAGCAAATACGACCCCTGCCATGATGGTTCCATTGTCCGCATAGCAGATGGTACCACCTCCAAGGTGGCCGGTAAAGGTTCAGTTGTTATTTCTAAGGACATTACCCTTGATTCAGTTTTGCATGTCCCTAAATTAGACTGTAATTTATTATCCATCAGCAAGCTGACCCAGGACTTGAACTGTGTTACTAAATTTCTACCACACTTGTGTGAATTTTAGGACCTGGATTCGGGGAGGAAGATTGGCAATGCTAAGAAGAGTGCAGGCCTCTACTTCCTTAGAGTTGAAAACTACAAGAAATCTTACAAGTCTGCAGCCCTTATTTGCTCTTCAAAGGATGATGTAATGTTATGGCATTATCGTCTAGGACACCCAAATTTTATGTATTTGAAAAGGATATTTCCGTCACTATTTAATAAAAATTCAGAGTTGTTCAAGTGTGAAGTATGTGAACTGGCTAAACACACTAAGTCCCACTACAATATTCAACCTTATAAGCCATCCCATCCTTTCACCCTGATTCATAGTGATGTGTGGGGGCCATCCAGAGTAAACAATGTCACAGGATCTAGATGGTTTGTCACCTTCATAGATGACCATACAAGGATCACTTGGGTGTTCCTCATGAAAGAAAAGTCAGAAGTAGGAGGCATATTTGAAAACTTCCATAAAATGGTTCAAACTCAGTTTCAAGCCAACATTAAAATTCTAAGAACTGATAATGGAGGGGAATACTTCCATCACTCCCTCGGTGCATACCTTGTCAAGAATGGCATTGTACATCAAACGTCGTGTGCACATTCTCCACAACAGAATGGGACTGCAGAAAGAAAAAACAGACACCTTTTGGAAGTCACTAGAGCCCTCATGCTATCCATGAATGTACCTAGCCATTTTTGGGGTGAAGCTGTCCTCTCCTCGGCTTATCTAATAAACAGAATGCCCTCCAAAACTCTCAACTTCACCACTCCACACCAAACCCTCTTGTCATTTTATCCCACTACCAAACTTCTCAATAACCTCCCACCAAAGATCTTTGGATGTACCGCCTTTGTCCATGATCAGAAACCAAACCCCAACAAACTGGACCCCACTGCCATAAAGTGTATCTTCTTAGGATACTCTCCAACTAAGAAAGGATACAAATGTTATTGCCCACTCAAGCGGAGATTCTATCACACCATGGATGTCACTTTCTTTGAAGATCAAGCCTTTTATCCCAACATTGACATTCAGGGGGAGAGAGTGACCAATTGTGAATATCAACCTTGGGAAATGTTCAGACCAGATCAGATTTCTGGACCAGAACTTAAATCTGTCCCTACAATTTGGGAATCTCAGCCGGATCCAGAAGCCACCTCTGCTGTTTCCGAAGCAGAAAATGAAGGTTCAGCAGGTGTTCTTGAAGGTCCAGCAGCAGTTCTTGAAGGCAAAACCAATGGAAGAGAAGAGCTGCAAGTCTACATAAGGAAGAGAAAAAAGCAGCCAACTCTTAGGGAGGTAGAAACCTGCACTCTTCCAAGGCAAAACCAAGATTCTGACCAGATTTCAGACCCTGGAAATACTCACACAGGTAACACACCAACCCTTGACTCTTCCTCAGATTCATTAAATTTATTAGACAATGCTCCAATTACTGATGCCCTGGACTTACCCATTGCTTTAAGAAAAGGGGTAAGGTCATGCACTAAACACCCTATTGGGAACCATGTGTCTTTTGAAAAGTTGTCACAAGAATATAAGGCTTTCATCAGCTCTTTGGACAGCACCTACATACCTCAGGACTTTCATGAAGCAATCCAAGTACCTGAGTGGAAAGCTGCGGTTGAGGAAGAAATCAAGGCATTGGAAAAGAATGGGACATGGCAGCTCTCATACTTGCCAGAAGGTAAGAAGCCAGTTGGATGCAAATGGATATTTTCAGTAAAATACAATGCAGATGGGAGTGTCAACAGATACAAGGCTCGATTAGTGGCAAAAGGGTTCACCCAATCCTATGGGGTAGACTATGAAGAGACATTTGCACCTGTGGCAAAGTTGAACTCAGTTCGGGTACTCCTTTCCTTGGCAGTAAATCTAGACTGGCCGCTACACCAGCTAGATATCAAAAATGCGTTCTTAAATGGTGAACTTGAGGAAGATGTTTACATGAGAATACCACCTGGACTTGAAACTTCAGAAAATTCAGGAAAGGTGTGTAAACTCAAGAAATCTTTGTATGGTCTTAAGCAGTCTCCTCGGGCATGGTTTGAGAGATTAACACGCGTGGTTAAATGGCATGGCTTCACCCAATGCCAAACTGACCACACGATGTTTGTAAAATACTCAGAAGAAGGAAAGGTAACTGTCTTTATTGTCTATGTAGATGACATCATTATTACAGGTGATGATCATCTTGGAATTGAAAGGTTAAAATTGTTTCTAGCTAAAGAATTTGAAGTCAAAGACCTTGGTCAATTAAGGTACTTTCTTGGAATGGAGGTGGCACGGTCCAAGCATGGAATCTATTTGTCTCAAAGAAAATATACCCTTGACTTACTCCAAGAAACAGGGATGTTGGGATGCAGGCCAGCGGACACCCCTATGGAATCAAAGAAGGAAGTCCACCTACTAATAAGGAAAGGTATCAAAGGCTGGTTGGGAGACTAATCTACCTAACCCATACACGACCGGACATTGGATTCTCAGTTAGCATGGCTAGCCGATACATGAATGACCCCAAGGAGGCTCACATGAAAGTGGTTAACCGTATCCTACAGTATCTTAAAAGGGCACCGGGAAAAGGATTGCACTTCAAGAAGGACCCAGGCAGAAAAATAGAAATATTCACGGATGCTGACTGGGCTGGTTCCGTGACTGATAGAAGGTCAACTAGTGGGTATTGCTCGTTTGTATGGGGAAACTTAGTGACCTGGAGGAGCAAGAAACAATCAGTGGTTGCTAGAAGTAGCGCTGAAGCTGAGTTTAGATCTATGACTCATGGAATTTGTGAAGGAATGTGGTTACAAAGGATGCTTGCAGAACTTAAGGTTCCAACTGACCATACTATAAGTGTGATGTGTGACAACAAAGCTGCCATAAGTATTGCTAAAAACCCAGTGCACCATGACAGGACAAAGCATGTGGAGATTGACCGGCACTTCATTAAGGAGAAGATTGATGATGGGTTAGTTACTCTTAAGCACACACCTTCAAGTCACCAAACGGCTGATATCCTGACCAAGGCACTACCGAGAGCTAATTATGAAAACTAGAGATTCAAGTTGGGCATGATTAACATCTATGACCCAACTTGAGGGGGAGTGTTGGTTGTGGACGGTATGGGCGGTGCTGTTGGTTGTGGATGGTGTGGACGGTGTGGACGGTGGAATTTTATTCTTTGTATTCATGTATCCTATGTATTTACTCTCCTAAGACTTAGCATAGTTAATTAACACTCTAGGAATCAGCTTTCTCTAATTATTAGGATTCTGATTGTTGTACATTTTTTCTTCTATTTAAACCCATTGTACCTACTCTGGTTGAATGAATAAAAAGAAAAAAAATCAATATTTCACAGATTGTGCCTCCAAAACGGATAGAACATATTTGTTCCATCATAAAACTGATGGTCATTATAGACATGTGAACTAAGTTTACACGTTTCAGAACCAGTAGTTCCTCAACATAAGCCCCCGCAAAGTGTAATACCTTAATAGTTATACAGAAAGAGATGCAGAGGAAACCAGTAACAGCTTTCAGTTTCCAGCACATACAACAAAACAAATATGCAACTTAAGCAGTTAAATTAACCTTATTTCTACTTAAGATGTCGTACAACATGGAAAACAAGTTTCTAGAGATTCAGAGCATACTAATAATAACTGATAATGCAAATACAAACATGCATCCAAAAAACCACTGACTGCATATAGAGGAAGCCTTCACTCAATTAATAATTATCTTAATCGATAAGTAATATTGGAAGTAGACAAGAGTAGGCGCCTATATATCCATATACATGAAGACTACCTCCAGCAAGCACATTATAATCATAATTTTCGTCACTGGAGCTATCATCCACAAGAAAATTCTCAACAGCATCTTCATGTCTTAAATAGTCCTTGTCTTCTTTTGTCAATTGCAAGATCCCAGGGTGGTTCCATATCTACTACAGACAACAAATTTCTTTATCACCATGATATACTAAAACAAGATAAGAAGCAACCATAATTTAACAAAATGCACAAGACTCCCTATTACTGACCATCCATTTTCAGCTTAAGAGTTAAAACATTTATGAAAATCATACTAAAATTAATAGAAAATAACTGGGCAATTTTCACAAATGTGAAATAACATCAATACATTTTTTTTATGATACTCAATACAATTTCCAACTTGAATTTTGAAATATGTCACGCAATATGGAATTAATCAACAACTCAAATTATTATCATTTCCAGAAGCCATAATCCGCAGTAAGATGATTGACTTGTCAAATAAAGTACCAATACCCCCAAATAAATGCAGTGAATAGTGAGCCATATGCAAACTGAAACTTGTACCCTAATCAACCAAGTCCAATCATATAATTTTCAGCACAAGGCTTTACTCAATTATTGCTAGTGTAAACTACAGTCCAAATAAAGCTTGGCAATTAATCTATACTATTATAGGAAGGAGATTTCCCAAATTGGTGTCTATTTTTTACTTTACTAAAAACTCATAACTCTAACTGAAATGTAAGGAGAAAATCTTTATTTCAAATCAATCACAAAGGCCCACCACTTACACACAGCTCCTACATTTAAGGAGCATTTAAAAAAAAATGCAGTTTTTAAGTCTGTTTTTGAATTAAAAAAAATAAAAAATGTCATCCCACAATATAATCAAATAAACGTAAACTAAATTATACTCAGATTGCAGGTATCTCTTCTAGTTTATTAGAAAGCTGCATTCAGAAGCAGGCAGTAATTAAAAAATATATAAATTAAAAGTGATTTACGTCTATCCATGCCATAAAGACTCAACAAAATTTTACATTGGTTGTCAACTACCTAACACAATAGGGGAAACCATTACAAAGGACTTAGAGCTAAATGGCCTTTCTGATGACATAGTTTATGACATAATACAATGGTGTTGTTTGATCGATGTAGCTCACCCCACCTAGTGGGAAAAAGCTTTTTGGTTGTGGTTGTGGTTTGTTGAAGAATTACAGGTTTAGGGTTAGGGAGAAGAAAAGAGACAAAGACGACTATAAACTGATAATGTTATTGATATGATAATCTGATACAAAATCATAACTTGCTATCCTATATATACTAATAACTAGGGCAAATACTTGTACTACTAATACAAGCCCAAGCCCATTAACCATAAGACTAATAACCTAATATCTTCTAACATGGTTAAAAGTGATTTACACAGCTTTACATAGTAGAAAATAGCATAGTTTTCATATAACATCAAATTATTTAAAAAAAATTAGTTTTCAATGAATTTTGTAAAACTAATTAATAATTATTTTTGAGAAAAGAATAAACCTTAAAATCCTTTTAAAAGAACTAACAAAAGAAAAAACTAGCAATTTTTGTAAAATAGCTGCTTATGAGTTTACATACATCAAATGCTGCAATATGATAATATATGCAGAAGCACCAATTGATGATTAATAGGAGATTTACCAAAACTAAATAATGGATAGAATAAAGCACATAGATAGCCTATGCAAACATTTATATTAATTCAATTTTTAACCCAAATCAACAACTCTTACCAATTTTCCCCCAAAAGTCTAATCTTCAACAGCCACCAAAAAATAAAACAAAAAACACCTAACCTTCCTTAACTCCGACCCTTTCCCTCTTATCAAATTTCTCCCACTTCCTGTACCCACCTTTTTTCTCTTCAGGTTATTATATCTACTAAAGTTCTCAGACAATAAATTGACTACCAAGTTCTCCAAAGGCATACTTACCCGAGCTAATGCCTGGTACCCAGCAAAAAAACTTCTCTTTCTTAGCTTTTCATGAGGCTCCCTGTCCTTAGTGAATCCATGCACATCAAGGAATCTCTTGTACAATTTTCTCTGTAAGGGAGAAAGCTTGACAGTTATCACAAAGACAGTTTTAGGTGGTAGGTCCTTCTTCACCACGTTCATGTCCATTCTTTGGACAAAGCCTTTCAACTGTTCATAGAGGATATGAGATCTTTGGTTCATAATTTTCACATCAGTCAGAGTTGAATTAGTGTGTTGACCATTCTCTATAGGATTTTGGAAGCTGCACATTCAGGAAAATATTTTCTGAGAAACATATATATAATAAATCACAGTAAAAATCAGAATAATGAGAGTAAAGAAAGCCTTGCCGGTTCCTAAATTCATGGCTGCTTCCAAGAAAACCTTCTCTTACAAAATCAACCATCTGTTTGAGAGAAAAAGTTGAAGAGTCAAACATTGCATACAATAACTTAATAGTCAACCAATTTGTAACTTGTATGCAAACTTACACAATAATATTCCATGAGATTGTTTTGAAGGGGTGATCCAGTCAGCGCAATCCTCCTTTGGCATTTTACTTGTTTCAAGGCTTGAGTTACGTCAGCCTTTGTATTTTTTATCATATGGGCTTCATCACAAACAAGAATGTCTGGTCCGTCCTGCAGTGACATATCAACAATTTCAAAGGAATGCAATTGCAAATGATACAAATTAGAATATTAGGATTATTCAAGTGTTAGGAGTCTTAATCCAGTCACTATTTGTGAAATTCCGTATTATTATTGCTGATTCCTAGGAATTATGTTATGCTGATCTCTAGGGTTTAGTTTCTATAAATTAGGTTGATTTGTTTCCTAGAATAAAGGCATATAGGTATTATCAATACCGATTCCCTCTTAGCAGTAGTTTCCTTTTTTATCTCCTTGATTTGAGGGAGTGTTTCACTCCTTCAACTCTATCCCATTTCCACATGGTATCAGAGAGCCTCTCTAAAACTCTGAAACCCTAAACCCTTTCTGATGACCAAGTACGGAATGGCCACAGAAGGAAAAATCTCATCCTCATCCAAAGCTCCTGCCACCACCAACCATGGTGGGTCAGACGATATTCCTTTTCCCATTACTGGACACAAGTTGAATGGGAATAACTACCTCTCATGGTCACAATCCGTCATGGTGTACATATGCGGAAAGGACAAAGACGAGTATCTCACTGGTCAACTCGTCTCTCCTAAGGCCGACGATCCAAAATTCAAAAATTGAAAGATAGAAAACATCATGGTTATGTCCTGGCTAGTGAACTCAATTACAAAAGAAATTGGTGAGAATTTCTTGCTTTATAGCACGGCAGATGAAATCTGGGAAGCAGCCAAAGAATTCTACTCCGATAAAGAGAATACTTCTGAAATCTTCGAGATTGAATCCAATCTCCATGATCTTCGACAGGGTGATTTTTCTCTCACTCAATACTACAACACCCTATCCCGTCATTGGCAGTGACTAGATGCATTCAAAGAACATCAATGGGATTGTCCGAATGATGCAAAGAAATTCAAAGAAATTGTAAAAAAGAAGAGGATATTCAAATTCTTAATGGGACTCAACAAGAACCTTGATGAGGTCGGAGGACGAATACTGGGAATGAAGCCCTTACCAAGCATCTGAGATGTGTTTTCTGAGGTTCTCCGAGAAGAAAGCAGAAAGAAAGTGATGCTTGGAGAATCTACTGTCACCTCTGTCAATGAAGGCTATGCTCTAGCTGCTCAAGGATTTTATCAACATAATGACAACCATCAAAAGAAAGGAAGGCCATGATGTGATCACTGCAGAAGATCAAGCCATTCCCGAGACAATTACTGGAAAATCCACGGTAAGCCTGCAGATTAGAAGCCTACTAGACTTGTGGTTGATAAAGAGAGCCGTGGAAATCATGTCTCTGTTGATGAAGGATCTCCCCTCACCGAAACCAATCCATTCAGCAAAGAACAACTTGAAATGCTATAGAAAATGTTCTCACAACAAAATCCTGCTCCCAGTACCATTGGAACAGGATCCTTGGCACAAAAAGGTAATTACTTGAGTGCTCTCATTGTAAATTCAAGAAAAATAGGTCCATGGATTGTAGACTCATGGACGTCTGATCATATGACCAGTGATGCCACACTTCTTCACGGTTACAATCCATCCCAAGAAAATATTACAATAAAAATAGTTGATGGATCTCTCTCTAAAGTGGATGGAACAAGTTCTATTATTATTTCAAAGGACCTGACTCTAAACTTTGTACTTCATGTCCCAAATTTGGATTATAACCTTTTATTAGTTAGCAAACTCACTAAAGAACATAACTGTGTTGCTAAATTTTTCTCAGATTTGTGTGAATTTTAGGATTTGGATTCGGGGAGAACGATTGGCAGTGCTAAGGTGTGCTTAGCACTTTTCCTTTGGAAGGTTGATGAATCTCTTAGAAGACAAACTCATAATGCAGTATGTCTTGAGTCTGAAAGTTAATAAAAGTCTAGTTTCTTGTTATGATTCCAATAAGGAGAGTGCAATCATGTTATGGCACTATTGTCTTGGTCATCCTAATTTCTTGTATCTTCAGAAATTGTTTCCATCCTTATTCAGAAATGAAAATCCAAAACTTTTCCAATGTGAAGTGTGTCAATTTTCAAAGCATGTTCGCAATTCTAATCACAGTCTTCCATACAAATCATCACATCCATTTTCTATGATTCACAGTGATGTGTGTGGACCATCTAGAATAAAAAATGTCACTGGTACTAGGTGGTGTATATCCTTTGTAGATGATCATACTAGAACCACATGGTTGTTCCTTATGAAAGAAAAGTCTGAAGTTGGTCCTATTTTCAAGCAATTTAACACTATGATTCAAACCCAATTCCAAACAAAAATACTAGTGTTAAAAACAGACAATGCAAAAGAGTATTTTGAGAAAACTCTAGGTGATTATCTTGCGGGTCAAGGGATTATTCATGTGAGTTCTTGTGTTGATACACCCCAGCAAAATGGGATTGCAGAGAGAAAAAATAGACACCTCCTTGAAGTTGCTCGGTCACTAAAGTTTACCACTCGTGTTCCCAAATATTTCTGGGGAGAAGCAGTCTTAACAGCTACTTATCTCATAAATAGGATGTCTTCTCAGGTTTTGAACTTGCAATCCTACCATGTCCTACTCCAATCTTTTCCAAACACCTGTATTCCGTCCACTCTTCCTATAAAAGTTTTTGGTTGTGTTGTGTTTGTTCATATACATGCACAACATAGGAGTAAACTTGATCCGAAAGCTCTCAAATGCATCTTTGTTGGATACTCCTCAAATCAAAAAGGATATAATTGTTACTCCCCTGTCACCCGAAAGTTCTATAACTCTATGGATGTTTCCTTCCTTGAACAACAACCCTACTACAAATCTAATATTCAGGGGGAGAATTCTAATCAAGAATATCAGCTTTGGGACATTGACACCATAGATCCATTTTCTGTTCCTTATCCAAATTCTTCCATCCATCTAGAGCCATCAATTCCTTTTCCATCTGAACTTGAAACTTCCCAAATTGAACCTGAACCTAAACCATGTTCTCAAACAGAGTCTGAAATACCTGAAATACCTCAACATCTCAGTCACATACCTGCAGTTACCAATGAGCTCCGTGTCTACTCTAGGAGAAACAAGACTCAAGAAAGGAAAGATATACAACAGCCACCTGATCAAGGCCATGAATCCAATCCGAATATAAAGACTCAAAGTTCACCCGGTAATAACAGTACTGATTATGCTTTGGATGATTTAGCTATTGATGATAGACCTATTGCTTTGAGAAAGGGCAATAGAGTTTGCTCTAATCACCCCATTTATAATTTTGTCCCATATGAAAAATTATCACCTAGTCATTGTGCTTTTGTTAGCAGTCTTGACAAAATACAGGTTCCAACTACAATCCATGAGGCCCTCACTATACCAGAATGGAAGGCAGCCATTTGGGAGGAAATCCGTGCTTTAAAGGAGAATGGGACTTGGGAGATATCTGAGTTACCTTCAGGGAAACGTCTTGTTGGCTGTAAATGGATTTTTACAGTTAAACATAATGCAAATGGGAGTGTCAACATATTTAAAGCAAGACTAGTAGCTAAGGGATTTACTCAATCTTACAGGATTGATTATCAGGAGACTTTAGCCCCTGTAGCTAAACTCAATACAATTCAAGTGTTACTCTCACTTGCTTCAAATCTAGACTGGCCAATATATCAACTAGACATAAAGAATGCTTTCCTCAATAGGGATCTTGAAGAAGAGGTCTACATGGAGATACCCCCTGGTCTTGATACTCCAACAACTATCAACAAAGTCCTCAAACTCAAGAAGTCTTTGTACAGTCTCAAGCAGTCACCAAGAGCTTGGTTTGACAGGTTCACCAAAGCCATGAGGAAGTTCTGATATGACCAGTGTCAAACTGATCACACTATGTTTGTCAAGCACTCATTCTCAGGAAAAATGACAATACTCATCGTGTATGTTGATGATATCATCCTAACAAGTGATAATGATGAAGAACTTCTCAAACTAAAAGGTTTCTTGGCTAAAGAATTTGAGATTAAAGACTTAAGAAATCTTAAGTATTTCCTTGGTATGGAGGTGGCAAGGTCAAAAAGAGGAATTTCAGTCTCACAGCGAAAATATGTGTTAGATCTTTTGAAAGAAACAGGAATGCTCAGATGCAAGCCGGCTAATACTCCTATGGACTTCAACTCAAAATTGGGAAGTAGAGATGATAGTGCACCTGTTGACAAAGGGAGGTATCAAAGATTGGTTGGGAAACTCATTTATCTCTCACATACAAGACTTGATATCAGCTTTGCTGTGGGTGTGGTAAGCCAATTCATGAACAATCCAACAGGAGAACACATGGAAACTGTATATAGGATTTTGAGATACTTAAAGGTGACACCAAGCCAAGGATTGTTTTTCAAAAAGACAGCAAACAAAGAAGTTGAAATATATACTGATGCAGATTGGGCTAGATCGATGACAGATAAGCGATCAACCTCAGGCTACTCCACCTATATTTGGGGAAACTTGGTCACTTAGCAAAGCAAGAAGCAACCAGTAGTATCTCGGAGTAGTGCAGAAGCTGAACTCAGAGCACTGGCTCACGGTGTTTGTGAGGGAATATGGCTAAGAAGAATATTGAGTGAACTAAAAATCCAAATCTCGGGTCCTATGAAACTGTTCTGTGATTATCAGTCCACAATCAGCATAGCAAAGGATCCAGTTCATCATGATAGAACAAAGCATGTGGAGATTGATAGACACTTTGTCAAGAAGATAGAGATAGGCATGATATCACTCATATATATCCCAACCAACCAGCAGACTGCAAACATCTTAACTAAAGCCTTGCCTAGGAAGATTTTTTAGGAACTTAATTCCAAGCTAGGTTTACTTAATATCTACAACCTAGCTTGAGGGGGAGTGTGGAATTCCGTATTATTATTGCTGATTCCTAGAAATTATGTTATGCTGATCTCTAGGGTTTAGTTTCTATAAATTAGGTTGATTTGTTTCCTAGAATAAAGGGAAATGGGTATTATCAATACCGATTCCCTCTTAGCAGTAGTTTCAATTTTATCTCCTTGATTTGAGGAAATGTTTCCCTCCTCCAACTCTATTTATTCATGTACGTATCAATCAGAAAGTCAATGAGGAATGATCAATTCCCATTTCCACACTATTCTAGTGCTGAATTACCAAAATATGCAACTACATTGTTTGGTGTCCTCTTTTTTTCACTCTGCTTTAGTTTTCAGTGGCTGTCTCACTTTTTCTGCATGCTTTTCCTCTGCACTGTGGCTGCCTATCCACTTTTTCCCTTTTCCTGTGTCTGATTGGCAATCCAATACTACCATTCAAACCAGAAGGTGTAGATCTGTAGGACCTTAAAATTTCAGGTCTTTAGCCTTTCCTTGAGCTACCTTTCTCCAGCTGCCTTCTGGTCATGTGCTGGTGCATCAGCCACATCTGTCCCCTTTTTCCAGCCATTTCTTCTCCAGCCCTGGTCGCCTTGCCCATTTTGGTCAAGCCCCCTTTTCTCACCAAAATCTTGCCAGTTTCATTGCCCGGACATTCATCCACAGCAGCCATCGATGTTAATTTTTCTGATCACTTTCTCAAAAAAAGGGACACTGCCATCAAGTTTGCAGGCTATTGCTTAGCTAGGGAATGAAATATCGTCGCCAAAAACCTACACATGTGCCAACGGCTCATTCTGAGCCATTTTTCAGTCCGAGCTGTTTGGCTGTGATTGCCTTAGTTGGCTGTTTGTCTCTTTTTGGCTGTGATATCTTTTCAGCACAGTACTCATTTATCTCTCCAGCAGTTATCTGATGTTTGGGATACCTCATTTTGTTGTGTTGTCTCTCCAGCAATGCTAATTGCTATGTGGTTTATGGAGCCCATTATATTTTTAAATTATTTTCTTTAAATGTATTGGTAACAAGCTTAGTGGATTTAATCTATATGCTCTAGCTTGAGTAGTATTCGAATATTAGTCTATGTTCACTAGCATATAGTCTAGATTCATTAACATATTTAATAACACATGTTAGAATTTTACTCAATTATAGCCAATCCCAAGCCCGGACAAAAGAGGAGGGTTGTGTTAACCAATCGACAACCAAGTAAAACTTTGTTGAATCTTTATGATATAGATAGACGATATTAATATACCTAGTGAGGTATGGAAATGCCTAGAAGAGAAGGTATAAGCTGGCTCACAAAGTTGTTTAACGAGATAATGAAGTCTAAGAAAAAGTCAGATAAATGTGGGAGAAGTACTTTAATCCCTATTTATAAGAACAAGGGAAACATACAAAACTGTGCTAATTCCAGAGGGATTAAGCTCATGAGTCATACTATAAAGCTATGGGAAAGAGTAATTGAAAAGAGACTAAGACAAGAGACTCACATTTCAAAGAACCAATTTGGTTTTATGCTTAGGAGGTCAACCATGAAAGCAATATACTGATAGAAACTGGTAATCTAGAATCGAATTTACTGAATAAAATCTGAATTGTATTGAAGAATGCTCTGTGGAAGATGTTCCAAATCAAAGAAAAAGATACAAGAAAAGTCTGAAAGAGAGAGAATACGATAGAGAGGGAAATGAAAGAATGCCCTGCCAAGAATCAGAGAGCTTGGCCTCTCCCTGTCCAGTCCCAACTAATTTCCTAACCGTTTCTCCCTCTCTGCTCTCTATTTATAACTAACTAGTCTATAGCTGGCCCAATAGGCTTGGGCTGTCTTGGCTTTCTCTGATAGACCTTACTAATAGGGGGTCTAACAATACTCCCCCCCAAAAGATACACCTTGTCCTCAAGGTGAAAAGAGGGAAACTGAGTCACAATCGTCTCATAAGGCTCCCAAGTAGCCTCAAAATCGGAAGGCCCTACCACCGTATCGAACTTCAATGTTCCGGAAGGAGTGTTTCGATGGCTTGACTTCTTCTTTGGAAAAGCCTGCAGTTCCCAATTTGTCGAGAGCATATTGGGAAGAGGTTGAGGTGTGACAGATGGAGAAAGAGCCTTCTTCAACAATGATGCATGAAAAACAGGATGGATTTTGCAATCAGCAGGGAGTGACAACTGAAATGCAACAGGGCCATAATAGCGAGGACTCAACTTTTCATTCCTCTTCTTTGCAAGAGACCTCAAACGATAGGGCTGTAGCTTCAAATAAACCCAATCTCCTACTGTAATAGTGAGCGGCTCATGCGAGATCGATCAAGATACTACTTCATTTGAGCTTGAGCCTTAAGCAAATTGGTTTTTAAATCATGCAAGAATTGATCACGAGTCTCGATCATCTTGTTCACTTCTTCAACTAAAGATGGAATGGTAGTTCCTTTAAGGAGGTGGGGAGGCTCCTGCCATAGAGGGCTTTGAATGGGGTTAATTTGGTTGAGCTATTATAGTTAGTATTGAACCAGAATTCGCCCAACTCAACCAACGAGGCCATTGTTTCGGTTTAGAACCCGTAAGGCAGGCGCAAATAGGTCTCCAAACAATGCGATTCACAACTTCGGTCGCCCATCGGTTGAGGGTGATACGCAGAGCTGAACTTCAATTTGGTGCCGCTAACAGAAATAACTCAATCCGTAAGTGATCGAGGAAGATTTTGTCTCTATCGGAGACAATGGTAGAGGGAAACCCATGCAATTTCACCACCTCAGCAATAAAACTTCGCTACATCCCTGGCAGTAAAAGGATGACTAAGAGGGATAAAATGAGCGTATTTCGTGAGCCGATCTACAACCACCAAAATAACATCCTTCCCTTGCACTTTAGGAAGTCCTTCAATAAAATCCATGGACACATCGGCCCAAACTTGAGTCGGTACAGGTAAAGGTTGGAGCAAACCCACAGGTGATAATGTCTGATATTTGTTCAGTTGACAGATTTCACATGAGGCCACAAATTGCTGAATGTCTCGCTTCATACCCTCCCAATACACCGGTCCAAAGAATGCGCTTATAGGATCTGAAAAATCCTAAGTGTCCTCCTACTGCTGAGCTATGGAATTCCTTCAATAAAAGAGGAATTTTAGAAGAAGATTTTGGCACACCGCTTTCCCTTTATAGAGCAATTTTTTGTTCTGAAAAGAGTAGCCAGGATGAGATTGTGAGTCCTGGATTAAGTCCTGTATAATTCCTTGCACTTTAGGGTCTTGCTGGACTTCCTCTTCCCATTCCTCCAATTCTGAAAACTGGACAATAGACAAGGCAGCAAAAGTCATCTTCCTGGAAAGGGCATCTGCTGCACGATTTTCAGAACCAGGCCTATACTGAATTTCAAAATCAAAGCCCATCAACTTGGATGTCCACTTGAATTGCTCCTCACCCAAAACTCGTTGATCTGTGAGGAACTTTAAGCTCTTTTGATCAGTAACAATGACAAAATGCTTGCCCAATAAATAGTGCCTCCATTTTTGTACCGCCATCACAATGGCCATTAACTCACGTTCATATACAGATTTGGCCTGTGCTCTATCGGATAAAGCTTGACTAACAAAAGCCACAGGTCTGCCCTCTTGGAGCAAAACTGCTCCAAGACCTTTATTCGATGCATCTGTCTCAATGGTGAAGATCTTAGAAAAATCGGAAGCTGTCGAGAATTGGCAAGTCACCATCAAAGTCTTCAATTTATCAAATGCATTTTGAGCTTCTGTAGACCAGAGAAAACTATCTTTCTTCAACAAATGAGTCAATGGTCTAGCAAGCTTGCCGTAATCTCTAACGAACCTTCTGTAATACCCGATAAGGCCCAAGAAACCTCTAAGTGCTCTAAGGTCCTTGGGAACGGCCAATCTAACATTACGACCAACTTCTCGGTCTCAGTCTGTGACTACGCCACTTATTAGCTGAAATAATATGTCCCAAATATTCCAGATTGTTGTTGCCCAAAATGGCATTTCTTTTTGTTGGCAAATAATTGGTGTTCCTTGAGAAGAGCTAGCACGGCCTGCAAGTGTCTCTTGTGATCATCCTCAGTTTTACTGTACACTAAGATATCATCAAAGAACACTAGAGTGAATTTCCTCAAATATGGTCTCAACATCTCATTCATGAGAGATTGAAATGTGGAAGGGGCATTCGTAAGACCGAAGGGCATAACAACAAACTCATAGTGCCCTTCATGGGTCCGAAAAGCAGTTTTCGGAATATCCTCTTCCCTCATTCTAATTTGGTGATAACCTGATCGGAGATCCAATTTAGAAAATACCACTGCTCCTCCCAGCTCGTCCAATAACTCATCGATTATCGGTATAGGAAACTTGCCCGGAATGGTGATTTTGTTAAGAGCTCGATAATCAACACAGAAACGCCATCCCCCATCCTTCTTCTTAACCAAAATGATCGGGCTCGAGTAAGGACTCACACTCGGCCTAATAATACCAGAACTGAGCATATCATCCACCAACTTCTCAATCTCATTCTTTTGATAGTGGGGGTATCGATAAGGCCTGAGGTTAGGAATATTAGATCCTTCCTTCAAGACTATGGCATGGTCATGGCGCCTCGGTGGTGGTAATTCCTGCGGTTCTGAAATACCTCAAGCATAATCATCAATGACTGAAACTAACCAATGAGGAAAAGGTTGTCCCTGTTTCGTCTCAACTTGCACACTTTGTGATATTCTAATAAGAAACCCTCCCCTTGATCAGCCTATGGCCTTGAGGATTGATTTAAAAGAAACCTTAGTTCTGGTTAGTGCAGGCTCTCCCTTCAACAACTTAGTACCTTCTTTAGTGGGGATCTTAAGAGAAAGTTCTTTAAAGTTAGCCCGGATCTCACCCAAACTGGATAACCATTCCATGCCTAGCACGACATCCACTCCCCCCAATTAGAAAATAAATAAGTCTTGCTGGATTTCCAATCCTTGGGTTTGAAGTGTTAACTATGAACATACTCCTTCACACATAATTTTCCTACCATCTCCTACTTCTACTGAATACTGCGAGGTTGGAGTTACACCGTAATTCACAACTCCACTTTACTATGGCAAAGCAGAAATGAAGTTGTGGGAAGCTCCACAATGTACCAAAATTACCACCGTCACGCCACTAAAGTGCCCCAAATCTTGATTGACTTTTTTGAGGTTAACCCGAATACTTGTACAAGGACAATCATGAATCGTTTCATCTCTAATTCTTTCCCTGTTCCCTCTGTTTCAATTTACTGTTTCATTCGCATCTGCATCTTCGTCCAGGATCAGAATATGTAGGTGTTTGTTAGCACAGATGTGGCCTGGGCCCCATTTCTCATCACATTTAAAACAAAGGCCTCTTCTAGACCTCTCTTGGAGTTCTCGCATCACTCAATCTTCAAAAATTTCTCCCCTTAAAAGACCCCGTAGATTTTAGATTAGAATCATTCATGAACTCCCCAAGCACCGATCTTGGCGAGTCTCGAGTTTTGTTCCCTGGTTCCCATGTGATCAGACATGTACTACTTGCACTCCTTGTAGTGGCTCCACTTCTTTGCACCGACTGACTTCCTTTATTAAGTAGTAAGTTTTTCTCATCAATTCTCTGAGCAAAATCCATCAACTCAGCTATAGTATCAGCTTTATGTAACTTTAATTCAGCTCTAATCACCTCCTTGAGCCCATTAAGAAAAATACCTCCTTGAGCCCATTAAGAAAAATACCTTTTAAGTAATCTGGTTGAGCTTCTCTTATGAGTGGTCCCACATATAGTTCAAATTGCTCCCTATACTCCTCTACGGTTCCTGTTTGTTTAAGGCTAAGTAAGAGTTCAAAAGGACTGTGGATCATAGATGGCTGGAATCTCCGAATCACATCGGAACGAAATTCCTGCCAGGTAGGGTTCTGAGCGCAAAATTCCTGTTGGAAATATATGTAATTAGGTGTAAATTAGTAGTACAGTTGTTAGTCCCACATCATGTATATTGTGTAATTATTTATTACTTATTGAATATATATTCAGTCTCCGTTGTGTAGTTGAAACACACGGTTCAATATATGTCTTTCTTTTTTCTTTCTCTCTCTCAACATGGTATCTGAGCCTGAGAAAGGCAAATCCTAGAACAGTGCCTACCCGGAGGACCCACCTTTCCCCAGGTGCCAATTTTTTTTTTTCCCCAAGAACCCGTGTCATCACTCCGGCACAGATCTCCTCTGCCATGCCCCTTTCCTCGGCCGGTCTCGGCCCTGCCGCCACCGCCGACGTCCTTCTCCGGCCACCACCGCCGACGTCCTTCCCGGCCACCACCACCACCGCTCGGAGCGCCTCCTCTTTTCGGCCCGATCCCCGGGCTGTGTGCCCGCCCGCCATCCACGCGCCCACACGCGCGAGTACAGTGGCTGCGTTTCGCACCCACGCGCTTCACTCCGGCCGCGCGTGACGGCGCGTCAGGCCTTCTTTCCGGCCGCCGTTCGTCCCACCGTGGTCGCCGGCCTCTCCTCTGTTGAGCCCAGTCCTCCACTTCCCCAACCGCACCCATAAGACGTGTCGTACACCTTCCGTATACGTTTCAGGTACTTGTTCATTGCGTTTTTGGGTTATTTGTCATCTGATCCATTGCTTCCTTGAGTCCTACAGATGCTCCGAAGGTAGAACCCAGTGTTTTCGAATTATATCGGTGCCCATCTCTCCACCGACAAATTAGATGGCACTAATTATGATTCTTGGGCCTCCGACATCAAACTTTGGCTTACTTACTCAAGGGTACGAGAATCATCTCACTACCAAGGTTGATTACTCGTGCTGAAGCCGACCGTCCCAGTGGAAAAAGATTGATGCTCAGTTGTGCAGTGTGCTTAAGTCCACCATCCACTCCTCTTTGAAGCAGATTTTTCGGGCTCATTTGACCTGTGAACTGTGTGGCGCAGCCAAGGTCCTTTACACCAATGATACTCGGCGATTGTATGGGGTTTGTCATGATCTTATGAGTCTTATTGCCCCGAGGAGGTTTGATGGCTCTATCTACCTACTTGGGCGGAGACTTCATGGTGCTCTCCACGATTTCAATGAACTGTTGCCTCCAGCAGATACCCCGTGCGAAGGAACTTGAACAACGGAACACCTTCTTCATGCTTTTGGGCCTTTATGGTTTACCTGCGGATTACTCCACCATCCGTGATCAGATTTTGGGATCTCCTACTGTTCCCATGCTTTCTGCGACGTGTTCTACCTTGCTTCGGGTTCCAGCTAAGCACAGTACTGATTCTCTTGTTGCTCCCATCACCGGTGACACATCTGCCCTTGCCTCTCAGACCAACAGTCGTGGCCGTTCCCGTGGGGGTCACTCAGGTTCCAAACCTCGTCCGAAATGTGATCATTGTCATCGCCTGGGTCACACCATTGATAAATGTTGGACTTTACATGGCCGTCCTCCCCGTACTGCTAATGTTGCACAGTCTACTCCACCAAACACTCTTGAGCCTTCTGAACCACATAGAGCCTCTCCGGCTGATTATGCAGAATTTCTGAAGTGGTTTGAGCAGCGTCAGTCCTCTGGTTCCACTGTTTCTGTTGCGCACACCCTACAATTCCTATGCTTGTCTCTCTCAAAGCCACCATCCCTTGGCCCTTGGGTTCTTGATTCTCGGTGCATCCAACCACATTTCTCGGTAATAAGGCTTTGTTTTCTCAACTCTCTACTTCTCACGTTATTTGCCTATGGTTACTTCAGCTAATGGTTCTCGAGACACAATCTCAAGGGATTGGCACTTGCTAATCCCCTACCTTCCCTCACTGTTGATTCGGTTCTCTATATTCCCGGGTGTCCTTTTAATTTACTTTCTATTAGTCGTTTAACCCGTTCTCTTGATTGTTCCATTACTTTCACTAAAGATTATGTTTCTCTCAGGACCGGAGTTCGGGACGGATGATTGGCACCGAATATGAGTCCCATGGCCTCTACCAGCTCTCCAACCCTTCTCATGTTTGCTCTGCCACGATTCCCCTCTTACCATCCATGCTCACTGGGTCATCCTAACCTTGCCAAACTACAGAGAATGGTGCCGAGCCTCTCCAAGTTATCGAGTCTTCCTTGTGAGTCATGTCAGTTAGGGAAACACACTCGTAGTCCGTTTCCTGATTGTTTTGGTACTCGAGTTGCGTCTCCTTTTACCTTAGTTCATTCTGATGTATGGGGTCCTAGTCGTACTATTTCTACTTTAGGGTCCAAGTATTTTGTTACCTTTATTGATGATTACTCTCGATGTACTTGGTTATTTTTAATGCAAAACAGGTCTGAGTTATTCTCCATATTTCAAAAGTTTTATCAAGAAATTAAAACTCAATTTGGTGTTCCTATTCGTACTTTGCGTAGTGATAATGCTAGTGAATACTTATCTCATCAATTTCAGACTTTTATGGCTTCTCATGGCATTCTTCACCAAACATCTTGTGCCCATACACCTCAACAAAATGGGGTAGCTGAACGTAAAAATAGACACCTTATTGAAACAACTCGGACTCTCTTACTCCATAGTCGGGTTCCCTTTCGTTTTGGGGTGATGTTGTCCTTCTTGCATGCTACCTTATTAATCGCATGCCATCCTCTGCTTGATAACCGGTCCCTCATTCTGTCTTGTTTCCACATCGCCTCTTCATTCTCTTCCGCCTCATGTCTTCGGGTCCACTTGTTTTGTCCATAATCCTCTCCTGGTCTAGACAAACTTACGGCCCGATCCCTCAAATGTGTCTTCCTTGGTTACACTCGGTCCCAAAAAGGTTATCATTGTTATTCTCCTACTCTACGACGTTACCTTATCTCGGTGATGTTACTTTCTTCGAGTCTGTATCCTTCTTTGAGTCGTCTCCTTCGCCTCCCGAGTCAATCTCTACGTTCCTTCCGGTTCCTCTTGTCCCTGTCACTGTCGAGTCTGAACCGCCCCACCCTCTACCCATATAGATCCCCAGCACCACTGATCGTTTCTTCCACACTTATCACCGCCGACCACAACCTCCTGTACCCCGTGTCCCTCCTCCTCGGATACCGCCGAAGGCGAGGTCATTGCGGACTCTTCTCCGGAACCAACTCATTTACCAGCTCCGACACTGTCAGACGACTCTGATCTTCCCATTGTCCTGCGAAAAGGTATCCAGGCTCCTCCCGCTCGTAATCCTTCTCCTCATTATATTGCTTTAAGTTATCACCGCCTTTCTTCTTTGCACTTTGCTTGTCTTTCTTCCTTGTCTTCTGTTTCCATCCCTAAATCTCCAGGGATGCCTTGTCCCATCCCTGATGGAGACAAGCAATGATTGATGAAATGAGTGCGCTTCACAACAAGCATGGTACTTGGGAACCGGTTACTCTTCCTCCATCGGGAAATCTATTGTTGGTTGTCGGTGGCTTTATACGGTCAAGATGGGTCCCGATGGTAAAATTGATCGTCTCAAAGCCCGTCTTGTGGCGAAAGGGTATACACAGATTTTTGGCTTAGATTATGGGGATACCTTCTCTCCCGTGGCTAAAATGGCTTCTTTCCTAGGTTGTTTTTGTCCATTGCTTTGCCATTCGACACCGGCCTCTTCATCAACTTGATATTAAAAATGCATTCTGCATGGTGATCTAGAAGAAGAGGTATATATGGAGCAACCTCTGAATTTGTTGCTCGGGGGGAGTCTTCTAGCCTGGTATGTCGTCTCCACAGTCTCTTTATGGTCTCAAACAGTCTCCTAGAGCCTGGTTCGGACGATTCAAATCTTGTGATTCAAAGCAATTTGGTATGATTCGAAGTGAAGCGGATCACTCTGTGTTTTATCGCCACACGACCAAGGCCGCATTTATCTAGTTGTGTATGTTGACGACATAGTCATCACCGGAAGTGACCACCATGGCATATGTGAGTTAAAACAACATCTCTCTCTTCACTTTCAGACCAAAGACTTGGGTAAACTACGATATTTCTTGGGGGTTGAGGTAGCTCAATCCAAGGATGGTATAGTAGTGTCTCAAAGAAAGTATGCTATGGATATCCTTGAAGAAACAGGATTGTTGAATGCCAAGCCTTGATACTCCCATGGATCCAAATGTCAAACTCCTACCAAATCGGGGGGAGCCTCTATCGGATCCTGAAAGTATAGGAGATTAGTTGGGAAGTTAAACTACCTCATCACATTACTCGGCCCGACATCTCTTTTGCGGTCGGTGTGGTTAGCCAATTCCTAAACTCTCCTTGTGAGGACCACTTTGGGATGCGGTGATACGAATCCTCAAATACATTAAGGAGCTCCCGGAAGAGGTCTCATCTATGAAGATAAGGGACATACTCGGTCGTTGGATACTCGATGATCTTGGTAGGCGGGTTCTCCTACCGATAGACGATCCACTTCGGTATTGTGTACTCATTGGAGGCAACTTAGTTTCCTGGAAAAGTAAGAAGCAAAATGTTGTTGCAAGATCTAGTCTTTGAAGCGGGAATATCGAGCTATGGCCTCGATCACCACTTGTGAACTCACTTGGTTGAAACAACTCCTCAAGAACTTCAATTTGGTGAGGTTATGAAAATGACACTCATATGTGACAATCAAGTCGCTTTGCATATACTTCCAATCCAGGTGTTCCATGAAAGGACCAAACATATCGAGGTCGATTGTCATTTCATCGGGAAAAGATTCTATCGGAGACATCATCACAAACTTTGTCAACTCAAATGATCAAGTGTTGTCTTCACCAAGTCCCTAAGAGGTCTACGAATAAGTTATTTATGTAACAAGCTTGGTGCATATGATTTATATGCTCCACTTGAGGGGATGTTGAAATATATGTAATTAGGTGTAAATTAGTAGTACAATTGTTAGTCCCACATCATGTATATTGTGTAATTATTTATTACTTATTGAATATATATTCAGTCTCCGTTGTGTAGTTGAAATACACAGTTCAGTATATGTCTTTCTTTTTCTTTCTCTCTCTCAACAATTCCCACCACTGATACCACGTCAGAGCCTTACCTTCCATAGCCACCATCACCGCTTGAAGCTTCTCTTCATCACTCAATCCTTTCAACTTGAAATAACGCTCCACACGATTCGCCCAGCCATACGCATCTTCGCCAGCGAACACTGGCACCTCCAATTTCCGCCATCGTTCGTCTCGGATCTGAGAATCGTCAAAGGATCCTTCTCCGTTCGCATTTCTAGTACTACGATTTGTCAATCCGCTTACCGTCTCGAGAAGTTCTCCAAATTGCCTTCTCGTCTTGATCCTCTCGAGTCATTCTTCTTCTACGACTCTTCTCAGTTCCTGTAATTCTTCGCACGACTCCATGAATGCTTCGAATCCGCGCTCAAGAAACTCAAGTTTGGTTTCCATTCCTCTCGTCGAAACCATGAATCTTCTCCCAAGATCTGAAAGCTTTGATACCAGTTGATAGAAACTGGTAATCTAGAATCGAATTTACTGAATAAAATCTGAATTGTATTGAAGAATGCTCTGTGGAAGATGTTTCCAAATCAGAGAAAAAGATACAAGAAAAGTCTGAAAGAGAGAGAATACGATAGAGAGGGAAATGAAAGAATGCCCTGCCAAGAATCAGAGAGCTTGGCCTCTCCCTGTCCAGTCCCAACTAATTTCCTAACCGTTTCTCCCTCTCTGCTCTCTATTTATAACTAACTAGTCTATAGCTGGCCCAATAGGCTTGGGCTGTCTAGGCTTTCTCTGATAGACCTTACTAATAGGGGGTCTAACATATACCTTCTACGAATATTGATGGAGGGGTATCGGAGGAAGGGAAAAAAACCTACACATAGTTTTCATTGATTTGGAAAAAGCCTATGATAGGATGTTGAGAAAGGTATTGTGGAAGGCTCTCAAGAAGAAAGGTGTTTGTATCGCCTATATTCAAGTAATCAAATGATTGAGTTAAAACTAGTGTGAGAACACATAGTGGGGTCACAAAGATTTTCCTATAACTATAGAACTACACCAAGGATCAATTTTGAGTCTCTATCTTTTTACCTTCGTCTTTGATGTGCTTACTAAGCATATTCACGAGCCGGTGCCACAATGCATGCTTTTTGCAAATGATATATTCATAGTTGGAGAGTTGAGGAGGAAATAAATGGGAAGTTAGAGCTTTGGAAACAAGCTTTGGAAGCACATGGTTTCCGTTTAAGCAAAAGTAAAATGAAGTATATGAAATGTAAGTTCAGCAAGAAGCACGCTAATACTAGTTTAGAGGTGAAAATTGGAGATCATCCAAACCACAAGTCACACAGTTTAAGTATCTTGGATCTATCATACAAAATGATGGAGAAATAGAAGGAGATGTAAAACATAGGATTCAAGGTGGATGAAATGGAGTAGTGTTGCAAATGTTATTTGTGATAAAAAAATGTCTCTCAAGCTTAAAGAGAAATTTTACCGCACAACTGTAAGACATGTGATGTGGTACGATACTGAATGCTGGACAGTAAAAAGACAACAACAACATAAGCTCAATGTTGTAGAGATTAGGATGTTGCATTGGATGAGTGAACATACAAGACAAGATAAGATTAAGAATGAATGCATTAGAGAGAAAGTTGAGGTTGCATCTATTGTGGAAAAGATGGTAGAATCTCGCCTTAAGTGGTTTGGCCATGTGAGGATAGAAACATTAGAAGCTCCAATAAGAAGAGTAGATCAGGTGGAGTATACCAATAGTTAGAGGTAGAGGGTGACCAAGAAAAATTACATATGAAACGATTAAAAATGATTTAGATTTAAATGACATTTCTGAAGACATTGTATATGATACAACACAATGACATTATTTGATCCATATAGTCAATCCCACCTAGTGGGAAAAGACATTGTTGTCGTTGTTGTTGTATAGTTATGACTGTAGTTAATATCTATTAATTAGTTATGTCTTTAGTCCTTGATTAGCTCTTGTACTTAATGTACTCGTAGTATAAATAAGATGGATTATGTGTAAGCTACACACTCGATTTCTCTAAAACATTTTTTTTCCTTTTTTTTGTTTGATAAAAGAAGAAATATATTAAGATGGAGAGAAGATAATTACAAGGAGTGCAGAGGATAAGAGATCCTCCTTACAAAAAGGACAAACAAAATTAACAAAAAACACATCAATGAAGCAAAGCTACCCAATCTCTCAACATATCTGTTAGAGAAACCCCTCTAAAAAGCCCATGGGCTTTACACCAAGTAGAAGCCAAACATCTAATCTTTTTTTTTTTTGGGATAGAAAAAGAAATTCATTAAGAAAGAAGAGGATTACAAAGATAGGAGGGTCAGATATCCTCCACCAGAAAACTACAGAAAAGGAGAATTACAAAGAAAACTCGAGTAACATTGCACAATGGCAGCCAAACGTCTAATCTTATCACAAAGATAACTGTTCATCCAAAGGAATCTCCTTAAAGATGTGAGAATTATACTCCAACCGAATACACCAAAGAGTGGCAAAGATTGCACTTTGCCACAAGAAATTGGCTTCTTTCCTTCTCCCAAAACCAGTAAAACTAGTCAACAAAAATTGGTCCAAGGACCTAGGGCAAACCCAGCACTCTCTGAAAATACCAAACAAATAATTTCATAATGAAAGGGCCACAGAATAATGTAAAAACAAATGAGGAACAGTTTCTGAATTCGCAACACAAATAACACACATGTCAGGGGAAATAACCTTATGTGGCCTGCGACCCAGTAACATGTCATTGTTATTAATTCTATTAAGCACAGCTGTCCAAATAAAGGACTTAACCTTGGAGGGAGCTTTGGACTTCCAAAAAGGTTTGTCAAGGTGGAACGAAACTCTTATTTAAAGAATGGGTTAAGAATTGAAAGTAAGATTTACAAGAAAACACCCCAGAAGAATCAAGAGACCAAAGCCTTTAATCTAGGCTTGGCGAAAAGGACAGAATCAAGGAGACCCAACAGGGTCTCGAATTAAGAGGACTCCTTATCATTTAAGTTACGAAAAAAATGGAAATCCAGGAAGAAAAGGTGGAGTCATGAACATTCAGAGACCAAAGCCTTTTCTCTCAAACATTCTTTGTTCCAACATAACTAATGTAGATAAGATTTATACAGCTCTAAAACTTTTTAAGTAATATCAAGATAGTTGACAACAACAATGCCCAAGTATGTGCCTCCATGAATTATAAACCAACCAAATCAACAGCAACAGAAAGAAATATCATCTAACAAAATGAAGAGATGCTATTTCAAGAATTTTACCTGCAAAGCATGGCAAATTTCTCGGGCCATGTGCCGATCTTTCACATTCTTTCCAAAAGACAAATTCCGAAAAGCAGTATAGCCAATCAAAAAAATACCACCTTTAGCTCTCCACTTTGCAAGCAATCCTGCCCTCCTATCTCTGGGAAAAAGGAGATTATATTACCAAGATGATGACTGTGTAAGTTGTTGAGTTGAAAATATGAAAAAGTGAAGGGAGCTCTGGCCACGTGGATCTTGAAGATGCGCTGTTCCTATTATAGGCTGGATGTCTGATTGTAATAATAAATCTCATGAAATAGTAAAACGATGTATCAATTCATATCTTTTTTCTCTTTTGATAAAAGAAGAATTAATTAAGAGACAGAACACAAGTACAAAAAAGGAGGATAAGAAATCTGCCTAGAGCAACCAAAAAGGAAAATTCCAAACAATGGAGCCAATGCCACAGATATAATAAGACATCTATCCACTTTCTCCCATCTTGCAAGTATAAGAGAATTTCCTTGGAAAATAATTACATGAGTATTCATACAGCCCTAGAGTGCAATTCGTATAAAACATAGACTAAAAATTTGTTGACTGACTGGTCCTAAAAAATTCAAGAGACAAACACAAAATTGAAAGATTCTTCACTAAGAATCAATCCCAATAAAAGGAACTTAGCTGAATTGAGTGTGCCATTAAATTCAAGAATTCAGGTTGTTTTCACAAATATGCAAACTCCAAACTAAAGCAGTTGATGAAAAAAAATTAGCCAGGCTAATTTTGCACAGGATCACATGGAGTGGTGCTTATTAATGTTAATGTTAAAGATATAATAAAGTCATTCATGTGTCTTCACCTAACAGTTTAAGCTTCTAGGAGAAATGGCTCATGACATGGTATCAGAGCCTCTACAACCAAGTGGTTTAGAGTTCGATCCTTGTCACCCCCATTCCTTTCTCCTAAATAAAAGTCAAGTTTCAGCACATGGTAAAGATGGGCCTTTGCATTGTCCATGCTTTAAGCCCAAAGGGATCTTGGGTGAGGGGGCGAGTTAAAGATATAATAAAGTCATTCATATACCATCACCTAACAACTTAAGCTTTTAGGAGAGTTGGTTCATGAGTCATGACAGTTAAAAACGTAAGGCTGTCACTGGATCAGTTTTATATAATTATTTATTATAGTTTGAAGTATATATGGTAATATCTAACTGGGCTTGGCTAGTGAGTTGTTACAGGTCTGATGGATAACATAATGATGTCAAAACAAAATAACAAGCAAACCTTGATACATCTTCCAGCATGAAGACCCTGAGTGGCTTTAATTCTGAAGGTCTCCACTTGATGAACTCCTGCCGCCAATTATGCAGCACATTGACAGGTGTGACTATAAGTGCAGTTCTTAACCCCAAATCAACACTTCTCATTGCAGTGTACAAGAAAGCTATCACCTAAAAGTTTCAGCATAACCAATCATCAAACAGCAAAAGGAAAGAGAACCAACCAAAAAATGCTGTAAAGTATTCCCAACTGAATATACAGCAAGTTATAAAATTACGTGTCAATAAGCCGAGAAAACAAAACCAATTTTGAATAAAGAATTACTAGCATACTGAAGTGTCATCAATGGCAACACCCATGGCCACCATGGCAGAAATGGAGCTTCCAGCTATAAAAATACCCACAGCATTGAGGCGCTATGGCACCCACCATCTGCATGGGGGCATGAAAATGGCAGCCATGCATGAAATTATATCTATCTATACTATTATCAAGGGGATTCCCCACTTTGGCCTCTAATTTTTATTTTTTCAAAATTACCATAATTAATTACTCACCTAAAGGATAAATATAAAAGGATAAAAAAGAAAAAATTATAAATGTATCTTACTACTCATTTAAAGATAAAAAGAATAACATTATCAATACATCTTATTACTCATTCAAAGATTTAAAGATAAATATAAAAAGATTAAATTATAAATACTTATTACTCTCCAATTGCATTTATCTTCAAACACTACTCAACTTCTCATTATACAGTTATAATTCACTTCAAACACTATTGTTGAGATTATCTATCCCTATAAATCAGGGATTGTATATAATTAGAGATTGTATATAATTAGGATTTGTAATTAGGAGCTGATTGTTTTGTTTCCTTTTTTAGTGTACATTGAATTTAATATAAATATACAGCTACTAAGGAGTGTTTTCCTTAAGCATTCATCACATTTAACGTGGTATCAAGAGCAGGTCGATCTTGGGGCTGTCAAACCCTAGATCACCCATAATAGCCATTGTCTAGGTTGAGTCACAGCCACCATCCAGGCTGAGTCAAGGCATTCTAGCCACCGTCAAGGCTGAATTGTTGGGCACGTGAAGACGTAGGTGGAGTCGTAAAGGTCCGACTGGCCAACCCCTGAAAGCGCGTCACCGGAAACTCCTCCACACGCCGCCACGCTCATCTCCCTCTATCGGCGCGTGAACACACGCCACCCTCCGGTGGTCGGATCACGTCGCTGGCGGCACCGGTTAGCTCGTCGGCGCCCCCTAAGTCTTTTCTGGTGGTTGTCAGCTTCAGTCTCACACTGCTGGGTTGTCGTTGAGTGCTCGCAGTCACAACCCCTGTTTTTATGTGAAACAACCCCTGTTTCGTGCTCCTGTTCCTAGTAAAATGTCTTCCGCTACGTTTGAATCTGAAATACATGCCCCAAGTTATTCACAGTCTCCTTCGGGTACAAAAGGCTCCTCTTGTACTGTTCCTATTACATATGCTTTTTCTGGTTCACCCACAATCACGTCGGAAAAGCTAAATAGTAAGAATTATTTGGCTTGGTCAGCTTCTGTGGAACTTTGGTTTTTACGTCAGGGTCTTGTTGATTATTTGGAGAAATCAGCCTCTGATATTTCCCCACAACATAGGAGTCAGTGAGAGAAATTTGATTATCAATTGTGTGCTTTACAATGGCAATTTGTGGAGCCTACTATTTTGGCTAATTTCAGAACTTTTAAAACTTGTTTTACTTTCTGGAATAAGGCTCGTAATGTGTTTGCTAATGATATACAGCGCCTGTATGACTTAGCTCAAAAATTGGCCTCTCTTAAGCAATCCGATCATGACATGAAGACTTTTGTCACTCAGGTGCAGGCTGCAGTTGAGGAGTTGAAAATGTTTTTGCGGGATGATGATCATAAGAGTTTGTTGAACAAGCTGGATAACCTGTATGTGGTGTTGGTTTTACGTGCCATGCACCAAGATTTTGAGCATGTCCGCGACCAGATTTTAACTGGCCAAGAAGTTCCCACAATAGAGAACTTGATCACTCGTCTTCTGAGAGTTCCTTCCCCTAAATCAGTCTCTAGCTCCCGCTCAAACATAACCGAAGCGTCGGCCATGGTGACCACTTCAGGGTCTCGTGGTGGACGTGGGAGTCGTGGGGGTAGAGGCAGTCGAGGGGGTCGTGGAGGTCGTCCTCAATGCACTTACTGTAAAAGGATAGGCCATACTCAGGACACATGCTATTCTATTTATGGGTTCCCAGAGAAAACTGTAAATGTCACTCAATCAGACTCGGGTCATGAAGAAGAGAAGAAGTCTGAATTTTTATCTAGAAAACAGCCCATTACACTTTCTGAAACCGAGTTCCAGGAGTATCTACAGTTGAAGGCAGCCAAGCAAACTCAGTCCTCCACTACCACAGTTGCTCATACGGGTAATCCTACAGTTTGTATCTCTCATACTGGTAATACTCCAAAGTCCTTGGATAATTGATTCGAGTGCTTCCGATCATATAGCTAGTAATCGATCCCTTTTTACTTCTCTCTCTACACCTAATTTTCCACACTTTGTCAACTTGGCAGATGGCTCAAAGTTCACTGCCAAAGGTATTGGTTGTGTTTCACCTACTGCATCTGTGCCTTTAAAATCCGTCTTGTTCATGCCTGGATGTCCTTTTAATTTAATTTCTCTTAGTCAACTTACCCGTTCTCTTAACTGTTCAGTAACCTTTGATTCTAATTCCTTTGTTATCCAGGACCATGGCACGGGACAGACGATTGGCGTAGGGCATGAAGCACATGGTCTTTGCTATCTCGAGTCATCTCCACCCGCGGTTTGCGCTGTGGCTGAGTCTCCAAGTCTTTTCCACCAACGCCTCGGTCATCCCAGTCTGTCAAAACTTCAGAAGATGGTTCCTAGTCTTACAAAGTTAGAGTCTTTAAATTGTGAGTCATGTCAATTTGGAAAGCATGTTCGAGCTTCTTTTCCAAGTCAGGTCCAAAGTCAAGCTAAGTCTATTTTTTCTCTTATTCATTCTGATGTGTGGGGTCCAAGTCGTGTGTCTACCTCTTCAGGTTTTAGGTATTTTGTGACTTTCATTGATGACTTCTCTCGTTGTACTTGGTTGTTTTTAATGAAAGATCGTTCTGAGTTATTTTCTATATTTAAATCCTTCCGTACTGAAATTCAAACTCAATTTTGGCAAAAAGATTAAGATACTCCGAAGTGACAATGCAAAGGAATACTTTTCAACTGCTTTTTCATCTTTTATGTCATCTCATGGTATCTTACATCAATCAACATGTCCTCATACACCCCAACAAAATGGAGTAAACATAAATTAGAATTAGTAGTCATCTTATTAAAACTAAATCGTGTAATTAGTTATTACTTATGTATATATTCAAATTTACAATTTTGGGGAGATGCGGTTTCATCATATGTCTATTCTTTCTATTTCAACATGGTATCTAGAGCCTAAAGAGAGGCAACCCTAGAACCGCGCATCCATCCTGGGTCCACCGCCCTCCGGTGAAAATTTTTCCGGCCAACCGTGTTTTCCTTCCGGTTTGCCGACTTTTCTCCCTTGCCGTGACGTCTTTCCGGTGCCGTTTTCTCCCCACGCGCCGCCTTTGGCCGCTGTACCGTCTTGTTTTGTGACGGCGCATGATCTTTCACCTCGTCTCGACTCGTCTCGGCCTCTCTCCGATCCGTCCTCGCCTTGTTTCCTTGCGTATGATTTTTCGGGTATCTTGTGTTTTCCACTTTTGCCCCTAATATTCGACCTATTATTCTACCTCTCCGATGGCTCTAAGTCGAGCCTCCCGTTTTCATGTTTACCTCCATTACCCCGCTTTGAAGATTAGATGGCAATTATGATACTTGGGCTTCGGTGTTGTGGCTTGAAAGTCAAGGGTATGAAGACCACCTCACCACCGATCTTAACTCTATACCTGCGGCGGAACAACCCCTATGGAAGAAAATTGATAAACAAGCTTATGCGTTGTAATCAAGTCCACCATTCACTCTTCTCTCAAGCGATCTTCCGTGCGCAAATACCACTTGTCTAGCTTCTTGTTCGGGGCACAAGCCCGGTTCTTTACACCTCAACGACACCTTCATTATATGGGTCCGTCACAACCTCGAGTCTTATTGCTCTACACTCGGTTTGATGGCCCTACGTCCGCTTACTGAATTCATGGTGCTACTCCATGATTTCAATGAGTTACTACCCCCGACCTACTCCCCCGAGAACTCGAGCAACGTAGCACCTTTTTCATGCTCATGGCCTTGTATGGGTTACCTCCAGATATTCTCGCTAATCGTGATCGAATTTGGGTTCGCCTACGCTTCTCTCCTCGAGTTTTCTTCTTTGCTTAGTCCCCGCCAACCCTCATATTATGTCTTTGTCCGTCTTCTTTGTCCTCGTCTCCCAAAGTGCCACTCGTGGTCGTTCTCGCCCGGCACCTCGGGTAGGCCTCGTCCGAGGTACAGCCATGTTGGGTCATGAGGATCGTTGTTGGACCAAAATGGCCGCCTCCACGGCCGCCCATACGCCCAGGGACTTTGTCCCGAGTCCTCTCGCTCCACCGAAAACTATTTCCGGCTATGCGAGATTTTCTCGAAATGGTTGAGCAACAACAGTTCTAACTCTAGCATCCGGGAGCGGATGGTAACATTGCTTGTCTCTCTCAATCTCCACCTTTAGGTCCTTGGGTTTGACTCAAGGCATCCGACCATACTCGGTAATAAACGTCTTTTCTCTAAATTTTCTAACTCGATTTACCTATTATTACTTTAGCAAATGGGTCCCAAACTAAAATTGCCCATCCCCTCCTTTCTCTGTCCGTTGATTCTAGTTCTTTATGTTCCTGGTTGTCCTTTTAATTTACTTTATTAGTCGTTTGACCCGTTCTTTAGATTGTCGCATTAGTTTCACTAAAGACTGCCATTTTGCTTCCGGAGTTTGGGACGGATGATTGGAAATGTGAGTCTAATGGCCTTTACCACTCTCTGCCACCTTCGTGTGTGCTCGTTACCGATTCCCCTCTCACCATCCATGCTCGGTTGGGTCACCCTAGTCTTGCAAGTTACAACAATGGTGCCTACCTTTTCTAAGTTATCTACTTTACCCCGTGAGTCGTGTCAACTTGGGAAACACACCCGTAGTTCGTTTCCCGATAGAAGTGTTCGATCGTTGCGTCTCCTTTGCTTTAGTGCATTCATATTGGGGTCCTATCATTCGAGTCTTTTTGGGTCAAAATACTTTGTTCACTTTCATGATGATTATTTATTTGGTTGTTTTAATGAAAAACAGATGATATTGTTTTCAATTTTTCAAACCTTTTATAATGAAATCAAAACTCGATATTCGATTGAAGTATATTGAACATCTAATTTTTGTCTCACGATTTTCAAACTTTTATGGCATCTAATGGCATTCTTCACCAAACATCTTCCTATACCCCTCAACAAAATTGGGGTTGGCTCGCAAAAATAGACATCTTATTGAAACAACTCGGACCCTTTTATGTCATGGTCATGTTCCCTTTCGTTTTTGGGGCGGAAGCGGCTTTAGATATATTGGAAGAAACCGGTATTTGATTAATCGTATGCCTCTTGATAGTTCTATAGACCCTTCCCATTCTGTTTTGTTTCCTCACCAACCCCTCCATTTCCACCTCGTGTCTTCGGGTGACAACCATGATATCACTCCCGGTCCTGACAAAGATACCTCGCTCTATCAAATGTGTTTTTCTTGGTTACCATCGGCCTCAAAGGGTTATCTGTTTTTCACCCATTTTCTTTAGCGTTATCTAATCTCTGCGATGTCACATTCTTCGAGTCGGTTCCTTTCTTTGAGTCTCCGACCCGCCTCTTCCACCCATCACCGAGGTCCTCCCTACCATTCCTCCTCTTGTCCCCGTTGCCCCCGCTCCATCACCACCTTCTCCTATTAGTGCCCCGATCCCTAGAGCCCTCTCCCGTTTTATCGAAGACAACCACCACCACTACCACCACCATCATCGTAGGTTGTAGAAATTACCGAAGCTCCTTTGGACTCTCATCCCAAGTTCCACCTCCTTTACTAGCTCCCAGACCGCCTCCTCTGCGTCGACCTTCCCATTGCTTTCTTGAAAAGGTATTAGATCCACCCGTAACCCTTCTCCTCACTATGTTAATCTAAGTTACCATGCCTTTCTTTATCTTATGTTGTCTTTCCAATATCTTCTCGTGTCTATTCCTAAATCTCTAGGTGAAGCTTTATCTCATCCCGGGTGGCGCCAAGCAATGATTGATGAAATGTGTGCACTTCGAGCAGGTGGTACTTGGGAACTTGTTACTCTTCCTCCCGGGAAGTCTGTTGTTGATAATCTTAGCCGCTTTTATACATAGCATCAAGGTTGGCCAATGGCACTCTTGATCGCCAAAGGCTCGTTTGGTGGCAAAGGGGTATACTCGTCATTTGGTTTGGATTATGGCGCACTTTCTCCCCAGGAGAAGATGGCTTCTATTCGCCTTTTAACTCAAGCCGCTATTCGCCATTGGTCCCTTCATCACATATCAAGAATGCTTTTCTTCATGGTGATCCTCGAAGAAGTCTACATGGAGCAACCACCAAGGTTTGTTGCTCGTAGAGAGTCTTCGGCCTTGTGTGTGTCTCTACACAAGTCATTGTATGGTCTCAAACAATCTCCCCGGGCTTGGTTTGGTCAATCAAGATTGTATATAATTAGGATGACTCGTTAGTGGGCTGACCACTTTGTCTTCTATCGCCATACAATCCAAGGTTGATCTATTTGATTGTATATGTAGACGACATTGTTATCACCGCAAGTGATCACCAAGGAGTATAACTCGATAAAACAGCATTCATCATCACTTTCGGATCAAACATCTGCAAATTATTTTTTTGAGTGGCAATCCAAAATAAATAAAAATGTAATCTCACAAAGGAAGTATGCTATGGACATTCTTGAGGAAACAGGACTATTGAATGCAATATAGACACCCATGGATCCTAATGTTAGACTTTTACCATCGTCTCACTTTCCTCAAGGAAAATATAGACGATTGGTTGGAAAACTTAACTATTTACTTTTACTGCATCTAGCATATCTCCTTTGCATGAGTCAATTTCTAAACTCACCTTGTAAAGTTGGATCCGTATTCTCGTATATATTAAGGGGAGCTCATTTCCTTGTCTATAGATAAGGACAAATCCCATAATACTCGATTCGATTAGGCGGGTTCTCCTATTGATAGGAGATCTACTTGTATTGTGTATCCATTGGGGTAATTTGATTTCTGGAAAAGTAAGAAACAAAATGTGGTTGCAAAGATCAAGTCAATTATATATCGAGCCATGGCCTCAGTTTAAGAGCTCATTTGGTTAAAACACCTTCTTAAAGAGCTTCTTTGGAAACGTTATGCAAATGACTCTTATTTGTGATAATCAAGTCTTTCTATCGCTCATAATCCAAAAATTATTTCGTCGACATGGTAAACACATCCAGATAGATCGTGGGAGCTTTATCGTAGAAAAGATCTTGTCCTAGACATCACCACTTTTTTCGTCAATTCAAATGATCAACCTGCCATATTTTCACTCTCTTTGAGAGGTCCTCGAATAAACTATATTTGTCATTTTTCTATGACTTATACCTCCACGCCTTTTGAATCTCACCCAAACAATGTAATTAGGTGTAATTAAAACAGCCAACCGTAACCCTCCCATA
Source organism: Ormosia emarginata (assembly GCA_029884605.1). Taxonomy (NCBI): domain Eukaryota; kingdom Viridiplantae; phylum Streptophyta; class Magnoliopsida; order Fabales; family Fabaceae; genus Ormosia; species Ormosia emarginata. The sequence goes on along the minus strand of JAQQTP010000070.1, from coordinate 2,170,814 downwards.
TCATGTAAATTGTGTAATTAGTTATTACTTATTGGGTATATATTCAGCCTCCGTTGTGTAGTTGAGACACGCGGTTTCATCATATGTCTCTATTCTTTTCTCTATTTCAACACACCCCAACAAAATGGAGTAACAGAAAGAAAAAATCGTGATCTTATTAAAACTACTCGAACTCTGTTATTACATGTCAATATGCCTTTACAATTTTGGAGTGATGTTGTTTTAACTGCATGTTATTTGATCAATTGTATGCCATCATCTGTCCTACAGAACCAGATTCCTTATTCCATCCTTTTTCTCAAGGGCTCCTTATATCATGTTCCTCCCCGTGTCTTTGGATGTACTTGTTTTGTTCATGATCTTTCCCCTGGTCAAGATAAGCTATCTGCTCATGCTATTAAATATGTCTTTCTTGGGTATTCCAGGTTACAAAAAAGATATCGTTGTTATTCTCCTATCACTCATCGTTGGTATATGTTTGCTGATGTTACCTTTTTTGAAGAAACACTATATTTTACCTCTTCAGTTGAACCAAATGTGGTCTCTGAGGTTGTACCTATTCCTTATTTTGGTCCACCTTTGTCTCCTTTGCAGGAACCACCAACAAATACTCCAGAATCTCTAGCAGCTTTGTCTGAGGCACCTTGCCCAGATCCACCTCAACGTCCCTTCATTACCTATCAGCGACGACCACGGGATACCATTCCTACACTCGAGATAGTTGTACCTCCGAGTGAATCATGTCCTACTCCAATGCCTCTACCTACCACGGACCTCTCTGAGTCAGTCATTGACCTTCTTATTGCAGTTCGCAAAGGTACTAGATCTACTCGAAATCCTTATCCAATCTATAATTTCTTGAGTTTTCATCGTTTATCTCCATCATATTATGCCTTTGTGTCTTCTTTGTCCTCTGTTTCAATTCCTCAAAATACCAGTGAGGCACTCGGTCATCCAGGTTGGAGGCAAGCCATGCTTGATGAGATGCTTGCCCTTGAGCACAGTGGTACGTGGGACTTTGTCCCTCTCCCTCTCGGGAAAACTATTGTTGGCTATCGATGGGTGTATGCTGTCAAAGTTGGGGCGGATGGTAACATTGATCGTCTTAAAGCCTGGCTTGTTGCCAAGGGTTATACTCAGATATATGGTCTTGATTATAGTGATACCTTCTCTCCGGTTGCTAAAATTGCCTTTGTTCGCCTATTTCTAGCCATGGCAGCTATCGGTCGTTGGCCATTATATCAGTTGGACATGAAAAATGCCTTTCTTCATGGTAACCTTGAAGAAGAAATCTATATGGAGCAACCACTTGGTTTTGTTGCTCAGTGGGGGTCAGGATTAGTGTGCAAGTTACAACAATCTCTCTATGGGCTAAAACAGTCTCCACGAGCATGGTTCGGGAAGTTCAGTACTGTTGTTCAAAAATTTGGTATGACACGAAGTGAAGCTGATCATTCGGTCTTTTATCAATACTCTTCACCTGGCTGATGTATTTATTTGGTTGTTTATGTGGATGATATAGTTATTACCAGCAACAATAATGAGAAGATATCTCAGTTGAAGGAACATCTATGTAGTCACTTTCAAACTAAGGATTTGGGTAAACTCAAATACTTCCTTGGTATTGAGGTGGCTCAGTCTGGAAGTGGTATTGTTGTCTCACAAAGGAAGTATGCTTTAGATATATTGGAAGAAACCGGTATGCTGAATTGTAAGCCTATTGATAGTCCTATAGACCCTAACAGCAAACTATTACCAGACCAATGAGAACCTTATCCAGACCCTGGTAGATACCGAAGGCTTGTAGGAAAGCTGAACTATCTCACTATTACCAGACCTGATATTTCTTTTTTGGTAAGTGTGGTAAGTCAATTTATGCAGTCTCCACATAATTGTCATTGGGATGCTGTTGTGCAATTTTGAGGTATATTAAGAAGGCCCCAAGACAAGAGTTGTTGTATGAAGATAAAGGGAACACTCAAATTGTAGGTTACTCTGATGCAGACTAGGCTGGTTCACCTATTGATTGGTGGTCTACTTCAGGGTATTGTGTATTTGTTGGTGGCAATTTAGTGTCCTAGAAGAGTAACAAGCACAATGTTGTTGCTCGATCTAGTGCAGAGGCTGAATATCGATCTATGGCAACAACTACTTGTGAGCTAATTTGGGTAAAACAATTGCTTCAAGAATTGAAGTTTGGGAGTATTGAACAGATGAAGTTATATTGTGATAATCAAGCCGCTTTACACATAGCATCAAATCCAATCTTTCATGATAGAACAAAGCATATAGAAATTGATTGTCACTTTGTTCGAGAGAAGGTGCTTTCCAAGGAGAATATCACTGAATTTGTTAACTCAAGCGATCAACTGGCTGACATCTTCACAAAGTTTCTCCGTGATCCTCGAATTCAGTATATTGGTAACAAGCTTGGTGCATATGATTCATATGCTCCAGCTTGAGGGGAAGTGTTGAGATTATCTATCCCTATAAATCAGGGATTGTATATAATTAGGATTTGTAATTAGGGGCTGATTGATTTGTTTCCTTTTTTTGTGTACATTGAATTTAATATAAATATACAGCTGCTAAGGAGTATTTTCCTTAAGCATTCATCATATTTAACGACTATGCATTATTATTTTTTTAGCTTAATAAAAATAAAAAAAATGTAAATCTACAGGCATGTAGTGCCGGTCAATACACTAGTTTACAATATAGAAGATGGTTGATGGATGCCAATGTCTCTCCTCAAGTTCCCTTTTTTTTTCTGCATCTAGCACTAGCAGCCATTCAACTTCTTACTTTTTGTTAGAATCCCACCGTAAATATCATTTCCTTTTATAGATAGGATTAAAATCCCATAATTAGGAGATTCGATTAGCTGTATATTTTGTATTTATAAATAGGAATCATTGACCCTTAATTATAGGAATTGATAGTGGGTACAATGATGAGCATTAGTTTAAGAGTTTCCTTTTTTAGATTACCTTGTATTCTATTTAAGAGCACATGCTCTTCTATCAATCATATCAGAAAATTATCTTCTGACATGGTACCAACACTCCAAAATCCGTGGGAGCCTGTGTAAACTCGTGGCCTACATTGCCACACGTTTTCTTCTGCTGTTCGGCCTGCATTGCCATTTTTTCTCTTCCCCTTCCTTTGACGGCCTATATTGTCATTTTTCTATCCTAAAACACCCTCCACGCCTTTGAATCTCACCCAACCAATCCGAGAATGTCTAAAACAGCCAATAACCCTGCCCAAACAGAAAATACCAACACTGTTGAGCTGCAACATATTCAACCTAACCTTCGTCTCAATGGCAAAAACTACCTCAAATGGTCTCATTTTGTCCAAACCTTTCTAAAATGGAAGGGCAAATTGAATCATCTTCTCTCGGGAAAGCAGCCCCAAAATCCACGTCTCAATCTAACTTTGATGCATGGGATGAAGCAGGATGCATCGTAATGTCGTGGTTGTGGAATTCCATGGTGCCAGAGGTGAGTGATGCTTGCATGTTCATGAAAACAGCCAAGGACGTGAGGGAGAGCTGTAAACATAACTATTCCAAGGTTGGTGATGCTACTCAAATTTATGAAATTAAGATGAAGATCGCGACTACCAAACAAGGAGACCGATCCATTAGTGAGTATGCCCAGACTCTGCAGAATCTATGGCTGGAGTTAGACCATTATGAACAATTTGAAGCAAAATGCAAAGAGGATGCTGATTTACTCAAACGTTATAAGGAGAAGGACAGGATCTATAAGTTTTTGACAGGACTAAACAGTGAGTTTGATCATGTAAGAATTCAGGTGCTAGGAAAGGAGTTATCCTCACTCAATGAAATCATGGCTGCCTTCTGGGCAGAAGAAGCACGTACAGGGGTGATGATGGAACCTCAATCCACTGAAAGTTCTGCCTTAGTTGCACAAAGCAAGGGAAAGAAGATTGATCAATGGCAGACCAATCAACCTGGAGGTGTAGCCCCCAAGATGGAGATAGACAAAGGGGAGAACAAGGATTCTCTATGGTGTACCTTCTGTAAGAAGCCAAGACACACCCAGGACAGATGCTGGAGACTTCATGGCAAGCCTCCAAATCAAAATCGAAATTGGACCACCAAGAAGTCAACAAGGAGGACCAGCACAAGCCCACATGGCTCAGTCAGGTGCTGCAGAGGGCAGTCCTTCTAGACCCCTTACAGATTTCAATACATTAGAAATTAAAAAATGGGAATTCCTAGACACTTTAGTCCAACCCACAGACAAAGGTAGTTCTTCCTTGGCATTCTCAGGTAATTCCCAAGCCTATGCTCTCAGTGTTTTACAATCTACAACACAAGGGACATGGGTTGTTGATTCAGGAGCTACGAATCACATGACCCATTCCTCTACTGAATTTATCTCCTATAGACCCTGTCCCAGCAATAAAAAAATTGCAACCGCAGATGGCACGTTTATTATAGTTGCTGGAAAGGAAGATAATCTCCTAAATCAGGATTTACTTTTGAAAGATGTCTTACATGTGCCCAAATTATCTGCCAAACTGCTTTCTATTCATAAACTTACAACAAATTTACAGTGTTTAGTGACATTCTCTCCTACACTTTGCAAATTTCAGGATCAGGGAACGGGGAAGATGATTAGACTTGCTAGGGAGGAAAATGAGCTCTACCTTCTTAAGGAAGCTCGTGGGACATGTAGCACTAAGAGTCAACTTCCATTGTCTTTACTGTCAGAGTTTCTTCCCTCCCACAAGAAAGAAATCTGGTTGTGTTACTTTCGTTTAGGTCACCCTTCATTCAGTACTCTAAAAATTATGTTTCCTAGCTTGTTTCAGGGACTAGACATAGGAATGTTTCATTGTGATGATTGTAAATTTGCAAAACACAAACGTGTTAGCTTTCCTATCGAATAAAAAATGTCTCAAAATCCTTAGTACACAGTGATGTTTGGGGTCCATCCAACATTCCAAATATATCTAGGGCCCACTGGTTTGTTATTTTTATATTGATGATTGTACTCGGGTATCATGGGTGTATCTCTTGAAACAGAAAAGTGAAGTCAGTCAGATATTCCAAAATTTTTTCCAAATGATAAGAAACCAGTTTGGGACAGCCATCAAACGCTTTCGTTTTGATAATGCCAAAGATTATTTTAACCAAACACTATCATCCTTCTTCAATAAACATGGAATTATTCATGAATCCTCATGTGTCCACACCCCACAACCATGGTTCTAAATTGCGGTCGCAATATTGCGGTTGCGGCTTGTGTCGCAACGGCATCAGGCCGCAATTGCGCTGTGACTGAAAATCACACAAAACTGCCGCAACGTAACAGTGTTGCAGCCCATTGCCAACGAGCCGCAACGGTACTCCGTTCCATTTTTCCTTTCAAATCAGAAGTGTCGGACAGTCTCAAAAGAAAAAGAAGAAGATTCTTTCATCAATAATTTCATCAACAGTAAAAAAGAAAACAAACAAATATCATCACATAGAGATAGAGTCATCAGATCTCACTCATCTCAGTCACGGACTCTCCTTTCAAGCTTAGAGTTGAATCTTTATCTCATTCTCTCTGAAAACCGAAACCCTCTCCAAGTCTCCAATCTCCATCTTGCATATCAATGACCATCATGTGAAATTTGGGGTTGGGGTTGGGGTTGGGGTTGGCCGGTTAGGGTTAGATCTGTGAGATTTAGGGACTGAGACTGAGATTGACGAAGAGGGAGGCAGATGAGAGGGGAGTCGGGCGGCGGTCTCTGCAAGGGGCGCGATTTCACGCCTCTGAGAGGAAGGGGAAGCAGAGCCAGAGAGGAAGAGGGGGTGAGAGGATCAGACTTCAGAGGAAGGGGAAGCAAAAGCCTCAAACACCAAAACAAAGAGGAAGAGAAGGATCTGACATATGAGGTTGAGGGCTGAGTTGAGAAACGAAGAGAAAGAGGAAGCTTCAGATTGGGACTGGAGATGGAGAGATCAAGAGAGAAAGGAAGGGTTGAAGGGGGGATTTGGGAAAGTGAAAAAAAAAAAAAGGGGCACGAGAGAGAAAGTGAGCAGTCTGGGAGGGAATTGGGGCAGAGGAAAGGGGGAAAATTAGGGAAAAGTGGAAAAAAAATTGAGGAAAAAAAGGGGAAAAATTGGGAAAGAGGGGAGTTGAAAAAAATTTGTGAGAAGAGTGAAAATTTTGAAAATAGTGTATGAAAATTAAGTTAAGAATAGTTATAATTATAATTAATTGAAATTTCTAATAATTAAGTTAATTAATAAATTGTTAATTCCAAAAAAATTTAGTATTCTATGTAGGAGATTAAAGTTAACCTTAATTATTGGTTGATAATTGAAGTATTAAGAATGGTAATAATTAATTAAAATTTATGATAATTAAGTTAATTAATTAGTTATTTGTTTAAGGAAGATAGTTTTTTTTTTAAAGAAGATAATTAATAGCCTATATTAAGGGTTTAAAATTAAAGTTATTTATTGATGGGGTATTAGGAAAAGTGATAATTAATTAAATTACTTAATTGTTTGTTTACAAAATCTTATCGAAATGAGTTAAAATTTATAAAATATTATAAATAAGGATATATGAAATGAGTTAAAATTTATAAAATATTATAAATAAGGATATATGAAGAGTTATAATAATTATATAATTTTTTACATTTATGCGAATTTAAAAAAAATCATGAACGACCTTCAATCCGCATCACAATACCCAATACTTCGACCGCAAATTTTGAAAATTTTCGAACCATGTCCACAACAAAATGGGGTGGTTGAACGAAAAATTGAGCATCTTCTAGCTGTTACCCGAGCATCTTTATTCCACAAAAATGTTCCAAACCAAGTTGGGAGAGATTTTTTGAAAATTTTCGTCTTTAAGACTGCACGCCTACTTAGTTAATCGTTTACCCTCTCACACTCTTCAAAACAACAGCCCCATTCAATTGTTCTCCAATTTCTACCCACACTTCAAAACTTCAAATAACCTTGTTCCTAGGATCTTTGGGTGTGTCTCCTTTGTCCATGTTCATTCTACTCATCAAGGAAAACTTGATCCTCGGGTCATTAAATGCATATTTGTTGGTTACTCACCTACCCAAAAGGGATACAAGTGTTATCATCCTACCACAAAAAAAGTCTTTGTGTCTATTGATGTCACTTTTGTTGAAACTGAATGTTTCTTTTCCCAACCTTATCTTCAAGGGGAGAACTCGTGCATGGAAGATAAGGATTTGTTCAAGAATCTTTCATCTCCCCAAGGGAATCCAATATACCTGAGTCAAGTCCTATACACATTCCTTCCAGTCCTATACACACTTCCCCTTATTCGAGTCCAAAGACAATCGGAATACAGACTCCAAGTGCTGCCTATCCATTACAAGTTTACACACGAAGGACAACACCTATTATCCAACCTGTGCAAGTTTCAAATTCTGAACTAATACCTGAAATTAAAACTGATGAGACTGTTTTGGAAGAACAGAACATACTTCCTGAAATTGAAACTGATGGGATTGTTTTGGAGGAGCAGAATATGCCCATTGATGCTGGGGATTTTCCGATTGCAATAAGGAAGGGTGTTAGAACATGTACACAGAGGCCAAGGTATCCATTGTCTCACTTTATGTCCTATGATAAACTGTCCAGCATAAACTGTCCAGCAATCATAGAAATTTTCTTACTCATTTAAACACTATCACTATCCCAAAAATTGCTAATGAAGCACTGGATAGCAAAGAGTGGAGAGAAGCTATGAAAGTTGAAATGGATGCACTAGAGAAAAATGAAACTTGGGAGTTGGTAGAACTTCCTAAAGAGAAGAAACTTGTTGGCTGCAAGTGGGTATTCACAATTAAATATAAGGCAGATGGGACACTAGAAAGGTATAAGGCAAGGTTAGTAGCTAAGGGGTATACTCAAACATATGGGATTGACTACCTTGAGACTTTTTCTCCTGTTGCAAAAATGAATACTGTTAAAATATTGTTATCTTTGGCAACTAACTATGGATGGAGTTTGCAGCAATTTGATGTCAAGAATGTTTTCCTACATGGCAACCTTGAAGAAGAAATTTACATGGAGGTCCCACCTAGATTTAACTTCGAGAAAGGCAAGGTTTGTAAGCTAAGGAAGACTCTCAATGGACTGAAACAGTCCCCTAGGGCCTGGTTTGGCAGGTTTGCTATGGTGATGAAGGGAATGGGGTATAAACAAAGTCAAGGAGATCATACTTTGTTCATTAAGCATTCAGCTTCAGGGGGAGTTACTGCACTAATTGTCTATGTGGATGATATAGTTATAACAGGAAATGATCAAGCAGAAATGGAAATCCTAAAAAGGTGTTTGTTAAGAGATTTTGAGATTAAAGAGCTAGGCAGATTGAAATACTTTCTTGGTCTTGAGGTGACACATTCTCGTCATGGTATTTTCATCTCTCAACAGAAATATGTGTTGGATTTATTATCTAAAACTGGTAAATTGGGATGCAAACTAGTAGAAACTCCTATTGAGCAGAATCATAGACTTAGTGAATCTGTTGAGGATGCAACCGTGGACAGAGAATCCTATCAAAAACTGGTTGGAAAATTAATTTATTTGTCTCATATCAGGCCAGACATAGCTTATACAATGGAAGCGGTAAGTCAGTTCATGCATAATCCCAAAGAAAATCATCTTAGAGCTATTTACCGCATTCTACAATACTTGAAAGGAACTCCTGGAAAAGGAATTTTATTTACAAAAGGGAAGGAAATGACTTTGGAGGCCTATACAGACGCTGACTATGTTGGATCCGTAGATTACAAAAGATCCACCTCTGGATACTGCACTTTTCTTGGAGGAAACTTAGTAACTTGGAGAAGCAAAAAACAGAACATTGTTGCAAGGTCAAGTGCAGAAGCAGAATTCCGAACTATGGCCTTAGGAATTTGTGAACTCCTATGGCTGAAAATAATTCTAGATGACCTAAAGGTTGAGTGGAATGGACCTATGAAGCTATACTGTGATAACAAGTCAGTAATAAACATTGCACATAATCCAATGCAACATGATAGGACCAAGCATGTTGAAGTAGACAGACACTTCATAAAGGAAAAGTTGGATAATGGGACAATCAGTACACCATTTGTATCCACAGGAAATCAGTTGGCAAATGTTCTAACAAAAGGATTAAGTGGCTCTACATTTCAATCTATTGTTAGCAAGTTGGGAATGGATAACATCCACTCACCAACTTGAGGGGGAGTGTTAGAATCCCACCGTAAATATCATTTCCTTTTATAGATAGGATTAAAATCCCATAATTAGGAGATTTAATTAACTGTATATTTTGTTTTTATGAATAGGAATCATTGACCCTTAATTATAGGAATTGATAGTGGGTACAATGATGAGCATTAGTTTAGGAGTTTTCTTTTTTAGATTACCTTGTATTCTATTTAAGAGCACATGCTCTTCTATCAATCATATCAGCAAATTATCTTCTGACACTTTTAGATGCAAATTTTCCTTTTGGTTCATTGTCTGTCAAAATATACCGGCAAATTAAAAGAAAAACACTCCAGAGCACTCACTCAACACAGGGACCTCCACTCAGGCTACAGATTTAGCCATAATCCTCAGTCATGTAACTTTCATGTGTCTTCTTTCTCTAATCTAACTCTTCTTTTCCAATGATTTCTTTCTTGACTGCCGGCAGACCTCTTCTCTTCCTATATCTCTCTTTTTTTCAGTTTATAATGCAATGTATTTTATTTACCTTTGCCTCCTCTTTGTATTCAATCTTGATATGTTTGCTTAACACAAACACACACACACATGTATATATCAAATGGCCACCAATCCACCACGTTTTGGGGCCGGCTAGCATACAACATTGGTGTTGACTATTGTACTACAGGGGTATTTTGGTACATTCCTGCATCTCGCCTAACTTCGTGAATATGTATATATATGTAGACACCTAGATTAGGGCTTCTCTATCTTTACTAAAATAAAGAAAGGTAGACATCTTAATTAGAAGAAATAAGTAGTTAGAATTATATTTTTTTACAAAAAAGGGAACGAGGACAGGGAAGAAACAAGAAGAACGACAGCTAATAATTGAAGACTAACAACACAGTCAAAGAATACAAATCATCCCTACAACATACTAAACAGGTGTCACATTGTTGGGTAATACTTTTTTCTATTTGATGTAGACTTCAATTCAGATAACAGCAGATTATCATGAACAGATATAACTCAAGAAAGCAAAATCACATTGCAAAAGGTTAATGATAGTTTTTGAAAAATGAACAAAAGAAAGAAGATAAAACATGTAAAGGTGTACTCAAGCAAGTGCAGTGCATTATCATCATTTTCACAGAAAAGACATTGATCTGTCACATGTATTTTCAACAAACCAGAGTTCACTCTTCAATTATATCTAAATATTAAAATCTCCAGATTCCAGAATGAGAAGAATACCTGAAAAGTTTTACCAAGGCCCATGGTATGAGCTAGAATACAGCCAAGACCTTTATCCCCAGACTTCACATTTCTGATTGACTGTATTATATTTTCCCACATAAATCTTATTCCTGCAACCTGCAAATATGAAACAAATCAAATTGTAGTGAAAACAAATCTAAAAAGACCAACAAAATCCATTATCCACTTAAAAACTACACAGATGCTCAAAGAGGGGGCAATAAAAAAATTCAAATGAACAAATGGAAAACATAAGCAAATGAAGGCATATCAGCTTCCAAGATGAAAAGTGTCCATATGGTCTGACTAACATTGCTTAGCATGGTGCCAATCAAAAGTTGAATCCATATAGATATTCAGAGCATCCTAAAATCCTCCAGTCAGAAGATCAGACAAAAAGGTGCCAGTCTGACATACAGAGGTGCCTAACTGACGTGCAATAAATACCTTTATTTTTTTTGTTTTTCATTTTCTTCCATTAATATGCAATAAGTGAATAACATAGTTGAAAGTTCAAACAGAAACATGTGCATTTCTTCTGACCCCAAGTGGATCCTAAGAAGGTTTTTTATCCCAAAATAAATAAATAGATAAGTGGGGATAATCTTGGTCAGGATGGGCTTAAGCTAAATTAAGAACTAAGTAGGATGCTCCAAAGAATGTAAAATAAAAAACCTGATGGGCCTTCAGCTTAGCTGAGATGCTAGGAGGAATTCTGACAGCTTCTTCACCTTTCTCCCTCACAACATTCACTACGTAACCTGCTATTGCATCACCAAGAACTTCAATGCTTGCACCTTCAGATAAATTCCCATTACAGCCAGCAGAGCTCATCTCATCCGATGAGGCAGAAAACTGTACTCGCAAAGACTTCAGGCGTTCCTGACGTTCCTAAAAAAGTAGGGAGAAGAATGAACAATCTGGACCAGTAAAACCAGTTTAGGCAAAATAAAAAGCTATATGAAAATGCCACCTTTTCAATTGCTATTTTCCTTTTTGTCTCTTCTCCTAATTCAGCATCATCAAGTATCCTCCGAATCTTCTTTTTGTGCCTTCGCTTAGAGCTGAAAAAAAAATGATAAGATATGAAAATGAACATCTCTGCAACTCAACTATAGCGATTATTGGTAACTTCTTGTAAAGTGTATCCAAGAATAAGTTAGATTAGCACTGCAAAAGATGCATATAAACCTGAGGATCCCATTACACATGATTTCATTGGAAATGAGATAGCTACATGAATTCAGATTACAAAAGACTAGAAAAAGGATCCAGGATGAAAGAGCAAAAAAGACAACAATATTCAACTGAAACTCATAAGAATCATCAAATAAATTTGTCAAATTGAGATATACATTCCAAGAATTAAGAGAAAACAGAAAGCAACACTCCAGTTAAGGGTGAAGAATATAATGCCCTTCAAGCCAACTATATTTTCATAACCATCATCAGAACCTATCAATACAAGAATGACCACAGAGATAAACATATACAGAAGTAAGCATCACTAACTCTCAGCCAATGGCATTAATTGCAAAGTCTCAACTATAACAATGTCAAAAATTACAGTCTATAAGCATACTAAATAGAAAAATTAGAAAATTCAGATAAGCCTTGGCATTGGAGGACATCATATAATCATATGCAGCTCAAAAAAAACCACGACAGATTTACATGTATAATTTTTAATAGCCATGTTATTCACATTTCACAATCAGCAAACTCAGTATGAGAAATGTGAGCATGAAATATACATTTTTGATTGTTAATCAGAATGTAAACATTCAAGGAATTACATCCAGGCCATAGGATTTTGAATCGAAAGAGCACATTGAATGCTGTCAAAAAATTAAATAAATTAATAACAATGACTTCACCTGATTGTAACATTGATCTCTGCATCTGAATAATCTGAATTATCTGAATCACTACCAGAGCTGGAAACTAGTACATCAGCAGATCCCATAGCTTTCTCTAGCTGCAATGACAGTCTTTGCAGAAGATTTGGGCGGCAACAACAACAATGCCAGCCAGTGGCCTGAGCTTCAGCAAGGAAATCTACACCAAGATTCTTCTTTATACAGTTGGTGCAAAATAGTATCTTGCATAATTTACAATTAACTAATTCACTGCTTCCTCCGCACCATGCACAGTAACACTCAGAACAATCATGACCCAGGTCCTGTGACAACTAAATAGCTTCCAATTAAAATTCAACTAAAGGTAATAAGAAAGAAAAATTACATCTGTTCAGGAAAGCTTCCAAACTATGCCCTAGGTGAGAATATTTTCCATCCCTATAAACAAACCAATCACAATACAACCTAACCTCTTATATCAAAATAATAATACGCATGATTCATTAACAAAATTTAGAACAACAAAGTTTCTTTCAGATTGCTTAAATGAACAACTTCTTCCTCCTTGACAGCAAACTCAAACAACATATTCTTTTTTTGGATAGAAAAAGAAATTCATTAGGAAAGAAGGAAAAGATATACAAAGATAGGAAGATAAGATATACTCCAAAAGAAATCTACAAAAGAGAAAAATACAAAGAACCAGCAAAACAAAACTCAAGAATAATAGTGCACAATGTCAGTCAAATAGATGCAAATCTGAAATGGCAACCCACTTAAAAAGATCAAACAACATATTTACCAACTTATATATTTAAAAAATATATATAAATTTTCTCTCGCCTAACATAGAAGCTTGTCCCGGAATAGGATGGCCAAGACATCATGGATTCAGACCAAAAAAAAAAAAGAAAAAGAAAACTGTTATTGAATTTTGTGAACACTAAAGCCTAGTTTTAGTAATTTACTAAAACTGAAATATGCACTAAAATATCACTCAGAATTTTATAAACAATATCCAAGCAAGGCACTAAAATATCACTCAGAATTTTATAAACAATATCCAAGCAAAATATTAGTAACTCTACGTCCATACCTTTGCATGTATCTTTTCCTTCATTAAGCAATTGCAATCACCACAAATAATCACTTTCAAAAGAGGGTGTGGGTGCACTTCAAGAGCTACTTTATCACAAACTGTGCAGAAAATTTTCTCATCCAGACACTCAGAAGGAAGAGAATCAGCATCTCTGTTACATAAACCTTCTTTTAACTCGGATTGATCCTTTAGGGTATTCGTATTGCAATCCAACTTATCTTCACTGGCATCTGCTTCATCATCACTGTTGATAGTAACAGTCCGACACTTTTTATTATCAGTATCAAGCTCACCATCATTTAGACGCTTGGTTCCTCTCTGTTCAACAACATCAGCCAATGAAGATTTGGGGGGATCTGACAAATTGCCAGTACTCATAGGCTTTTCTTTGTCAAGATGATAACTGGCATCAAAATCTTCAATTTTATCAGTCTTCGTATTCAGACAAGCGAACTTGTCATTGTCAGACACAATTTTCTCATCATCACTACTTCCTTCCTTCAGAACAGGGTTAAAATGATCAACAGATGAAGGCTTCTGTATGTGGCTCTCCATCACTAGGTCAGGTGGGCACAGTTCACGCTGAATTACATTCAGATTCAGTAACAGAATATGATAGTGTCTAAGGAACAAAACTAAATCAATTCAATCATTAGTAAGCCACATGGATTCCTACAATTAGGTGCCAATACCAAATTATGAATACCAAGAACCACTTTTATTTACCCAATACACAAGATCATTAATTTGGGTAAATGAGACCCAAATAATCATTTGCACGTGAAATCTAAAAAAAACTACAAATAACAACATATCCTTAGCAAAAGACATAAAAGTAATATCAGACAGTTTCAGGGTCAAGCAAAAGAAAAAGGAGAATCAAAGTCATAAAATTCACCTGTTTACTTTTCTTTTGATGCCTCCTCCGTTTCAAACGGATTTGAAGCTTCCTATCAACAATTGCATCATCCTCTTCTTTAACCTGTCAAAAAAAAGGGCAAGAAAATGTAATCAACTTCCTGAACACAGGCTGTGCACATCTGTTTATGCATGATTATTCAGAAGGCCAAATGTCAGAAACTGTCACGATTCGAATTAGGGGTTCATGACCAGCACATAACCAAGACATGCCATAGGCTCGCCCAAGTCATACAAGCCTCAAAACCTGTCAATAACTAACACCCAACAACCCGATGAGTGTAAAAGCATTGCCATATTGCAAAATAAATTCAAAACATGATTCCCAAAAATACTATTCACCTACAACTTTATACAGATAATTCAGAATAGCCACTCCAGGCCTCAATAAAATAACATATCAAATAGGTGAACTTCCTTCGCCAACAATTCATTTTTAAACAAAACACTACAACTTTGACAAATACCTTTTTAACACATTCCATAACATCCCAGATCATGCTTGTAGAAACAACAGAGCAGATCTAAGAGCACTAGCCCGTAAGGCTTTCAAACAGAAGTCTATTCGGAAATTAAATAAATACTCAAGTTTTTTAGGTTATGGGTTTACTTCAAAAAGCCAAATAAACAAGTTGCAATGAGGTCTCAAATCACAATCCCTAGCTCAAGAAAAATCACCTCAACCGTAGGTGTAAGAAAAAGGATGGTAGTGCATGAAAATCCCACAAAAATCTTCAAGAACATGCACATAACGGTACAAGATTTTGGTGGTTTGTTGGTATGGTGAAGGAAAAAGAGGAGAAAAAGGAGAAGAGGACGTTGAGGGTGCTGCAGAAAGAATGATGAAGGAGAGAAAGGGGGCTTTAGGTGTTGTGTTATAATTGAAAGAGAAAAGACCGTTTTGCCCTTAAAAAGTTGCCCTAACTTTTTTTTTGGTTTTAAAAGAAATGGTGTGTCACCAAAACCATAACCAATTTAACAATTAAGAGGTAACTGCAGGAATATATGACAATTTTGTAGTGTCATAGGCTCACAACATAAAGACAATTTTGAGAATATAAGGAGGATCAGAAGGAATAATAAGAACGGACACTTTTTCTATTGAAGACTATATTAAGAAAGAAGAGAAATAAAGAGCAGGAGAATTAGGAGTCCTCCTAAAAACAATGGAATCATAAAAACTTACCCAAAACACGACAAGTTAAACCAAACAAAGAAATTGATATAAAACTCAATAATTAGTTCATTCCAAATAGGAAATATTCAAAAAAGAAAAGAAAAATATCCAGAATATTTTCCAGGCATTCAGGAAGTAACAAGTTCAGAAGGGGAGCCTCGGCACAACAGTTGGAGTTGTTGCCATGTGAGTTTGAAGTCACAGGTTCGTGTCGTGGAATCAACCTATCGCAAATGCAAGGTAAGGCTGCCTACTATAGACCTACATAGTGGGTCCCGAACCTTCCCTGGACCCTGTGCATAGCGGGAGCTTTATAGCACTAGGTTGCCCTTTTTTCAGTAAGTAACAAGTTCAAAAGAACTCAAGACAATTACAAATGGTTTCTACGATGAAACCAAAGTAAAGAGTTTGAATTCATAAATGAAATCTCGAATTGAAGTATTTAAGGAACACGTTAAGATAAATAGATAAAAACAACAGAAAGTTAACCAAAACATTAACATGCCAAGCCACTGCCAAAGAAAGTTGGATTTTTCTGCTATTGGCATATAAAAAAATGTATGGCTGGCTTATCTAATACAGCCTTCCTATGGATGAAAAGCTTTTCCTGTAGATGTAGGTTTACTATATTAAATACAATGGAAAATGAATATTGGACATCCCATTTTTAGCTCCCCTTTTCATTATTAAACATAGAACAATTTTGTCAGACATGTATAACACATAATGAAGAAATTTATAACAAATAAAGGAACACTAACAAGGCTGTCAAACGATATATCTAAAGAAACATCTTAGTTTCAGAAACAACAATAATCAATAAATAATGGGTAAACTGTAATATTGGTCCTTGAAAATGTACTACATTTACAATTTAGTCCCTGATTTATTTAATTGTTTAATACAATTTCGTCCACAAATTATTCAGACTCATTTCATGTTAATCCATAAAGTGATAGTAAAAGGAGCACGTAAAATGAGTTTGCATAATTTAAGGACTAAATCATACACTTCATTAAAATTAGGGACTAAATTGCAAATACAGTACATTTTCTAGGACCGGTATACCATTTTACTCAATAAATAACTGATAATACAATAATAACAAACCTTTTTAAATTGTCTCCTTTGCTCATCAGAAAGATCTAGTTCTCTTTCATTTGCAATGGCAGCTGCAATAAATGGATCAGTAGAATTGCCATCTACATCATCAATCTCTTCCACCTAAAGAAAAAGAAATTCCAAAAAGAAAAAGGTAATTAAGATAGTGAACATACATCACTTACGGTAACTGTCTAGCAAAGGAATGTGTTATAGGCAACGGCTGCCATAAGGCATTAAAATACGTACAAGACCAGAATTTAAGAATGCATTGAAAAGATCAAAGTTCCCAAATACCACAAAAATTAACCAATTTGCCACATCTAGAACAAAACCATACAAACAGAACTAAATATAATTCATGAATCCACAAACAATTCAACAATCGTAGGATCCATGCACACAATGCCAATGCCAAATTCTGTGGCAAATAAGCAAGCTTAAAACAGTGTTCAAGGACAATAGCAGGGGGGGAAAAAAGCAGTAAGCACAGTTAAATTTGCCACCTCATTAACACCAGGAAATTTGAGTCCCATCAGTGCAGCTTGCTGTGGAGTGCTGGCCAAATAAACAGAAGCCCAATGTTTACTGCCAAATGAAGCATCAGCACCACTCTCATCAGAAACTATTTTATTGAACAGATTCCAATCAGCCTCTGTTTCTTTCTTTACAGGCTCCTGGGTTTCATCACAAAGTTTTTTTTGGAGAAAGCCACTAGCACCCTCTTCCAATAATTTACCATGTCGCCTGAACCAACACCACAAACCCATATGAGATCATATTTGAATGTTGCCAAATCCAAAATGGCATATAAGAACCATACCTTCTAACAGGTCTGTTTACTTGTAGATACTTCTCAGCATCAGCAATTGACTCAGAAATCTCAGCAGTTGCTTGAGACCCTACCCAATGGTTCCTCCTTTTCCATGCTTCAGTGCAACAACCATTGGGAGCTTCAGTTTCAATCCACTTATAAAGGCTTGGGAGCTCAATTCCAGCCCCATCAAGTTGTTCCTAATCAAAATCATATCGATGAACAGCAGAAGAAAAACATAAGCACATTTCAATAAAGGATGAATTTATAACAGCTTTAGAAAACTGCCAATACATATCAACCAAGCAAAAATCCGAACAACTTGCACAATCAAGCTCAAGCATAGTTTTAAAAATAAAATAAAAAAATAAAGGGTGGCCAATTGCATGAGGCTCCCACCATTGTGGGGTCTAGGGAAAGCCAAATGCATGCAGCCTTAACCACGTGAATGGAGAGGCTATTTCCACACTGGAACTCATGACCACCGGGTCCCAAGGCAGCAACACCCCATTGTGCCAAGGCTCAAGAACAATGCATTAATTCATTAAATAATGATGGTGATGAATGAAACTTCAGTATGAATTTAATTATGCCAATTAATCTCAAATATACAAAAGGCAAAAAGTGACTGCATAAAGAGTAGGTTGAGCACAAAATCACTGACTCCTGTAAGTAACTAAACCATACCACACTGCTGAACCCTCCAAACTTAGATTTATTCATACTTCCATTTGAAACATGGTATTTATCTGCAAAATTACAAAGCAGAAGTTGATGCTCAAATCACTAGCATTTCTAAATCTTTTAAGCCACTACCCACCCCCAGCTCAAGCTGTCACCAGTGATCTGGGTTATTTTGCAAATTTAGAGACATGTTTTAATTAAGCTTGGTGCAAACTTGTTTTCAAGTGCTACTTTAATTTTTAAATATCATAGCAAAAAAAAAAGTGAATAACAAGACCCAAATCAGTATCATAAGAAGGAGACATAAGAAGACCAATTTCTAATACGATAACAACCTATAATGGTGGGAAGAGACATGGTATTATAAACCAAAACATTTACTGATAATTGAAGATAGGATCAAACCAGTAAGTGGGCACTTTCAGTTTCAAGGCGATCCAGAACATCCTCCCAATCTTCTTTAAAAGTAGCCATCTCATCAGCAACAGCAGTTTCCAACTACAGACAAGTAAAGACAAACAAATCATAAGTAAAAACACAAAGATCAACACAGCCAGAGACAAAGAGAGAAACTAACATCATCCCCCTGAAGAGTTTGCTTCAATTCTTGTCTAACTTCACTCTCCACTTTGGCAAGAGACTCCTCTTCAAGAGTTTCTTGGGCCTCTGCAGCCTAAAAAAACATTAGAAAACCTCCATTTGCACCTTTATATGCATGTGGAAAATTAAATATATATGATTTATAGTAGGTTTGCATACCACACAAAACACTCTCCTAATATTGAGTTATATGTTTTCTGAGAGCCATTTCTTCTTATACTTTACAGCTACTAGATTTTCTCTTATTTTTTTAATATAAAAAGCTGCTAGATATTTTGGTATAAACTCAGGCATTTTTGTGAAAAATTGGATGACCTGCATATTTGGAACAATTTCTTTAATTCTTTCAAGTCATTTCAGAGGCTTTAAAAGGTGCAAAGAGGGAAAATCCCTATAAAGTTGAACAATGTAACAGTTATTTGGTGTCTATGGTAGGAGAAAAATGCCACAATTTACAGAATAAATCTTTGCCTCTGGGGTCTGGACATAGTGATTAATTTAGCATCCATAAGGCATTCACCTAATGGATTTCTTATAGGGGCTGAGAAATTAGTGAGCATTGCTTAGTTCATGTGTCTTTCTCCCTTTATCAGTTACGTGCTTTTTGTATCTTTTAAGAGGATATACTCTGCTGCTGTATTTCACTACTTTCCTTCTCTATAACTTCTTCTTTGATTAAAAATAGAGAAATATAATTACAAAAATTTATTCTTGGTAATATTTTACATGTTTAGAAACAAGTAATGGCTCAACTAGATAATGTTCAAAGAGTGGTTAATGAGTAACCACTCGAGTGATTAATTGTTCCTATACTAAAAATATTTTACCTTTTTTTATTGTAATTTTCCTTAAAAAATAAAAAATACAAAAAATGATTTCAATACATTGGCAGCTATTATAAAATGAGAGAAATTATGATAAAATTGTATTTAAACATTAAGAGAAGATACACTTTAGGAAGTAGAATAATACCCAAAAAGCGATCACAAAAAGCTTGAAAAGAATATATATATATATATATATGCACACACACACAAAAACATACATGATTCAATAAATTATCTATCTAGCAGTATTGCATGTTTGTGTCCGTGATGTAATGAATTATAATACCTTGCTCTCCACTTCTAACAAATCAGAAATAAGGTCTTCTATTTCCTTCTCAGTCAACGATTCCTGCACAATACACATAGAAATGGAAAAATAAAGCACACAAAAGTTTACATAAGGAAAGCAAACACAGACAGCTAGGTTTTTATATGAGCATACAAAATTTTATGATCAAAACGTTTTAAAACAAAGAGAAAATTGAGAAAGAAAATATCTACACAACTGACCTCAAGATGCACTCTGTCATCTATTTCAGGAGACAAAGATCCCTCATCTTCTGAATCATCAATGAAAGAACCACTAGAAGCACTCTCGATATCTACCACTTCATCCTCAGTTTTTCCCTCCATCTCTGGTAAAAGTTACATCAAGAGGACAAACCAACATACAAGACTGCACATTAGATCGGATCAACTATTTATGTAATGTTCATTGTTCAACATTGTCAGAGAATATCAAAAAGGCCAACAAACATGTGGATAAGAAGTAGATCATTGGCAAATACCAGAGCAACAAACAGTATCCAAAAATATTTTGAAATAATACCATCATGGCCAAAGATATTAGTGTCTCTTCCCCTAAATGATAAGTCAGATACATTAACCCAATGGGTTTTGAACCCATTATTTCACCTAATTGGCATGTCCACAAACAAAGATGACACAATTAATCTTCATAAACCTTATTGACACATTAAAAAGCCTATTTCTATTTACTTATTTTGATTTACACAGCCTGAAAAAGGAAAAACATTAGAATAGTATACTATTACCTAAAATTGGCCTTCAAGAACAATCTAGACACTATCTGTCTAGTTCATCTAGCCCCAATGCCTCACAAACTCACAAGAAGTTTTTTAAAAAAAAAATCTAATATTACTAGAAAGCATTTTTAAAAAAGAAAAGAACCAAATGTTGCTTAATTATTAAGCATTCAAGTGTTTAGCAACAAGTTTCAAGTCATCTTAGACATCTAATTTACTAGCATTCCTCATAAAATTGATTGAAATCGGTCAAGCTCCCTCCAAACTTTCTAAATTAGTATCAGCAGTTTCTATCTCCACCATCTAAGATAGGAACCATAAATATGAACTCGCTAACACAGAAAAGACGGAACCTATAATAAATAGCACTGCCTTGTTTTCAAGAATTAATTTTAACGTTTTATGCTAAATTTGCACAATTGATGCAAAGTTTTTTTAAAATCAGCAAAGAAAATTAAAATGAAATAGAATCATATCAAATTTGAGTCAAACTATTTGAGTAAACCAATGGGGGCCAAGGTATACATAAAGGATGACCCTACAGGAGATGGATTGCAGAGTAGAAGAAAGACCAACTAGAAACCATCAATTTTAAATTTTTCAAATTAATATAAAGTGATATGCACGGTTTTTTTTTCCCGATAAAATGTGATCTGTACAATATGCATTCAAAATACCCAAATTAGTCCAAATTTAGAAAACAAATATTCGAATACATCAGATCCTACGATAAATAGACAAGCTACAAGTCCATCAACTCTGATTAATCGACAAAATCATGAAATTAGGCAGAAAAGAATACAAGACCCTGAAGTACATCAAACTGCACAAAATCGTGATCTTATTTTAGGAATTAGATATGATACAGAGCCAATAAATGATCCTATAACGCTGAAATCAAAATTTCAAAAAGCAAAGCATAGATACTTGAGCTCCATTATGCAATCTCGTCAAAACTCACCAGCAAAGCCTAGGGCCTAGAATGAAAGGCTGCCCACTAGTAAAAGAAAGACAATTATTGAGAATTAAGACATCCCAGAAACAGCTGTTTCACAGATCAGCAAGATGCCAATCGAACAAAAATAAGAAAGGTGGCCGACAGTTTCGAGATCAAATGTGATTCATGCGGATGTAAACTTAGCATTACTTATCCCCTCGACTAGGTCAATACTACAAACCAAAACTGAAGCAACGGGTGAATGAAAAAACTCAGACGCGAATCTAATCACAATAATATAACCTACTTGATTTAATTCACCTCAGTAAGTAAAACATTTTCATTACAAAGTACAAACAATCAAACAGATTTTTATTTGCCGTACTTTTTTATTTTTATTTGTTAGCGTGTCAGAGACAGTTGCCCTAAAGGTATCGAAACACCTTGGTTCAGGAAATTTTCTCAATACCATTGCCGTTACACGTGAAAAATATCTTTTTAACTAGATAAGCATCGTTCACTTGTCTTCATTTAAAGTTTCATACTTAAACTCAACTATCAAATTACAACGCCACTAATTGAGTTTATGCCTCATTCGACTTGTACACCAATGGAAATTTGTAAGAGAAGTGGTTGGGAGCAAAACCTAAACTTGTTAGGAGCAACCGTAGGAATAGGTTTTATCTATAACAGCAGTTATCCAACATAGCAAACATTACTTGATTTATTTTTCTGTCAGAAAAAATAAACATTGATTTATTCCATGAAAATGAACTTGTAGGATACTGCAATGGTTGATTTTCATAATCTTTTTTTTTTTAGGGCAAGTAACTACATACTTTCACTAGTGCATTGACACAAATGAAAGTCCTTGATTAAAAGTAGCAAATAATGTTAATGAAGCTAAAAACGAAGCGTGTTACCTTAACAGCTGAAACAGAGAAGAGGATCGTAGGGATGTGGTTTGTGGTAATGGGTTCTGGATCTTTTAGGTTTGCTTACAAAGTGGGGAAAAGAAGCAAGGACTTCAACAGCAACCTTTTTTATTTTGATTTGATCTTTCACAATAAGGGCACAGAACAGAAGAATACGATTAATTAATATATATGAGTGCTTGGACGCCGTTTCACTGTTTTAGTTGGCGGAATTTGAAAAAGTATCATATGGTGAGGGGTGAGGGGTGAGCGGTGACGAGTGGAAGGAGGGAGAGGGAGGCAAGGATACAAAAATTGTTTCCTTTAAAAAACTTTCAATCAAATGAATTCATCTGCGCCTCGATCGATCCACCGGATGTAGATATTTTTTTATTTTCTTTTTTTACTCATAAATTCGAATAATCAATATATTTATAATAATATTATTATAATATTACTTTATTGATAATAATAAAAAAAGTTAATGCGAAGATAATTATGTCATTTTCTAAGTATTTTATTTTATTACAGCCTTAATTAATATTTTAATTAAATTTAATAATTTTATGTTTACATCTTCCTCTTTTTGTTTTGTTTATTTAATTATTTAACTTTTTTTATCATTAGCATATCTATTTATCTCTATATATATGTAAAGATGATATTTTGAATCATATCAATCAACATAAGAAATTAAATTAAAAAAAAAGTTAAAATTATAAATAAAGGAAAAAAATCAAATTAAGTAAAAAATATAATTTAATAAAATCAAAGATTTAGATTTTTAGAAAATATGTTGTACAAAGACTTTAATTTTAGTGCATCAACTAATTAAGAACTTGAACTATAAAATTTATTAATTAAGGATTTTAACTTTATTTTAACTAGTATTTTTAATCCATTCAACACACATGATAATATAAGTAATTATAAAAAAATAATTACAAAATAAAATAAAATGATAATTATAACTTTAACTATTAATTACTCAATAAAAAAATTACAGAGAATCTTGAAATAAAGCTATGCAACAATATATACTGCTTCATTAGAGTTTCATTAACAACAACTTCCACCTCTGATACTAAAAATGATAAACATAAAATGTTAAACAACACTAATTAACAAAAAGATTTACATAAAATCTTCATCTCACATCCTTGCATCAATAAAATAAGAATACAATCAATAATTTAAAAATAATAATTCAAGAGAAAAACATAACAGAACATTAAGATTATTATGTAGAATTTTATTTTAAAAAAATATTTTTTAAAAATTGAACATAAGTAAAGTTGAATACATCTAATTTTAAAATTCATTTAAATGATTAAATTAATTTAATTCAAAAATATTGATTAAAAACATGAAAAAAAATACAATTACACAGGTTGCTCACTTGTTTTGTTTATTGTATTACCATTCATTTGCATAGAACAGAAATCATTATTTTTTAAATAGAATCTTCGAAATCATATAGATTAAACAACACTAAAGAAAACTACCAAGCAAAAAATATGAATTTTATTGTCAATAAACAAATGTTAGCAATGCAATAGATGAATAGATATATAGTTGTACAACTCTTTCCTACTTGTAAATAAAAGATAAAAAGATTAATTTTCATTGAATCTCTTAGTATTATATAAGAAATTGTTAATCAAACTAAAAAAAAGGCATCCATTTAAATTCTTCCAAAGCATTTAAATCATCTCAATCGATAACAAATAACCAGTGTCGAGGTAAATTCTATCATGCACCTTGTAATATTAAGATGCATGATGCACCGTTTAAATGACCTTCTATTAGAAGGAATTTGCCTCAATAAAAAGATTTATGTTATTTGTTTTTTTAATTCCGAAATACTTTAATTTTCAATGATGTACCTCAAACAAAGTCAGAGTATGTTTAGTTGGGAACCAAACAGCTTTTCTTTTTTAAAAAAAAAAATTGTTGTAATAATATTTTAAAAAATACTACAATTAGAAAAGTCAACTAATCTTTAAAACTCGACTTATGTGGATTTTATTCTGATTATATAAATAATTTTTATTTCATACAAACTCATTTAAGTGATTTGTCACATGCCTTTGGTGGTATAATTTGAGTGTTTTATTCCGGCTGCCTAACACTATTGTAATATTTTTATATATTTATTTAAATTAATTCTAATTTTTACATAAAATTAAATATATTATAAAAAATTCATAATATTAAAATTTTAATTTATGATTATAAATTTTAAATTATTCTTTATATTTTAAAATATAAATATCATTTGTTGTTTAATTAAATATTTTTTAATTATTTTAGACTTATTTTAATAATTTAATACATAAAAATAATTTTTTATATTATTTAAATAAAATAAATTAATTTAAAATTATTTTTTAATTAACATATTCAAACATAAAATTAATTTTATTATATTAATTATAACAAAACAAATTTATATAATAATTAATATTAAATAAATCAAATTTTTACCTTTATCCTAATATTTCAAACTTGCACTCAGTTAACTAATTACCCATGGACGTAGTGAGTGAAACCAACTCTATCATACAACTCCATCTCACATGTCCAGAAATTTCATCCACGAACTCTTTCTCCACAAATATTAGTTAATTGCCAGAATTTTTACTAACTCCATGTTAGAATTTCAATGTGTGAGAGAGCATAATATTAATAGAATTAACAAAATTACTTCTCTACAATTAATAGAATAAAAATAATTAAATATCAATTAATTTTCAACTTTATCCCTGTATCCCACAATTTCATACCCAACCATGGAGAACTTAGTCATTTCAGTTGCCCCTGATTCTCACCGATCTGCTATCACATTTGAGAGCGAGTTTCATGACTCAATCGAAGACAGAAGGAGATCGATTGGTTGGGCGTTGAAGGAAAGACGGTGGCGACTCTATCCCTCAATCTGAAGCCACCGCCGACAAACAAGGGAGCAACGATTATGATCGGCGAAGATAAGAGATGTAGTCAAGGATTCCATGGATAACTGCCTCGTAAAGGTTGTCGTCGCTAGCGGCAGCGAGCGTTGGAGAAACTGTTCTGAAGTGGATTCAGAAGGTACCTGTAGTCGGTACGAACACGGTGGTTCCTTCCTTGCGCAGCTGCAGCCAGGAGCACGAAGTCCAGGGGGGTGGGTACCTGCAATGGGACTCCAACGCTCAAGTCAGGCAGTGCACCAGAAGGTTAAAGATAATGGAATAGTAATAAGGTTCGATCCCTCTCGGGATAACTTAGCTTTGGTATATATTGAGAGCGTGATTTGAATCCTCATGCACTCCACGCGGAGACGAGAGGTACCTTAGGATCGTGTCATGGCGGGGAATTCACCCGTGATCGTTGAGGTCCGTCTCGACATTGTCGGGACTTTCCACTATCGTTGAGGTCCGCTCGACATTGTCGGGACCGTTCCACGATCGTTGAGGCTCATCTCCGTTCTGCTGGGGGCCGTCTTTCCCTTTAATGGTCAATCCTTGTACGCAGGTATCGTGTGGTCCCCATTCTTGAGAATAGGAGATGACCGCTACGATCCAAGGTCGCGAGGCCGAAGTGGGGGCGTAGTTAGCAGAGTTTGGTGGTTCATGTGTCGGGTCGATCTTTCAAGACGGGATCCCGGACCACGGTCCAGAACAGTTGCCCCCAGCTTGGCGCTTGGACGAGGCCCAAGTGTCAAGGTACCATCGTGCTCAAAGTGGACGGTATCCTGGCTTTGAGGCCGGGCTTAGTGGTATTTCACGTTGGCCGGGGCCCGTGATCTTTGAACATGAGACGACTCGGCGGTTGGGATGTGGTTCGGAGGCCGAGGTGGGTCCTTACCTATGTCGCCACCCCGTTGTCTCGTGGTTTTCCTTCAACTGCCTCCTGGACGTAGTTCTCGGGGTCTTTTGACTTGCCGCAGCGTTCTTCATTGATCTTGAATCGTTGGATCCCTTGGGAAACGCCGCTTTGACCTCCTTGAGAATAAGCGAGTCTTTAATGGGGAGCGTCAGCTTCGTGCAGTTTACAACCGTCCGCTGTTCTTGCGACCAATGGGGAATGAGGGGCATTGAATGCAGATTTATGGTTTGACAGGTTCTTTCACGCAAAGGACTAATCAAAGCGTTCCGTTTTCTCTATAAATAGAGAGTTTTTGCGTTTGATATGGCATTCCTCTTTGCATCTTTGTTTTGAGATGGCTTATCTCAGAGAAATGGTTCTTTCTTCTCCTATGCGTTACTGGAGAGTGTTGCCTCTTTCCAGAGTTTTCTTCTTGATCTTTCCCAAATTTCTGAAACTTGGTCATTTTCGTGTGGAAGGCTTCTTGAGTAGATGTCTCACTTTCTCAGCGTATTAGCGACAGATGTCTCACTTTCCCAGCGTACTGTGATTGCTTCTTTGATATTTCTCGTCGCTGGGAAAGCTTGAGGTATTTGCCGCTTTAGATAGAGGCAACCGAAGGGGTGGGCCCAAATTCGCTCTCCTTTCCAAATTAGCTTCTAAGAGCGGTTGGATATGCGGGAGGACTATTATGGGTCGCTTCTTCGGCTTCACCGCTTTACACTTGAGGTGATTAAGGTTTCCGCGAACGATCTTCTCATGAGAAAGCATGCCTCATCTATCAAGGAGGGTGCGCCCCTCTTCTCTCGCCTAGCGAGGAAGTGAAGAAAAGTGATGGGTACCGAGGTTCGGGAGCGGTGTTCCGCTCCGGGTTTCGAAACCTATCCACTTTTTCAAGATACTTGCGCCGGGAGGAAGAGGGCCTGGTCCTAGCTCTTGGAGGAAATGTAGATGCGACATGGCCCGGGATGCCAATGATGTTAATGGCGGTTCGCACCTCCGAGGTTTCTTTTATTATATTTTCCATGTCTCTGTACTTTTCTTTTCCTTCTTTTTGTTGTAAGATGATGTATGGAATGAGAAATTTAATAAAATTGTTCCTTTTCCTTTGAATTCTGTGTCTTCTGCTTTCCTTTACTTTGAGCTGTGGTAATTATACTATACCGGGGTGAGTCCAACGCTCACCCTGACTGCGCGGTATGTTAAGTTGCCCCCAGCTTGGTACTTAGTCGAGACCGGCGAAGTGCCAAGTTTAGATACCTGGTTCCGGGGTCTATGTACCTTGGGCTATTACCGGGACAACATAATCCCGGGGTGCGAGCGGGTTTCCCGAGCTCTTTGACCCTGCGGTTGCGTGTCCTTTAACTTGCTAGATAACCGTAACGTGAGCTGCCATTACGGCCGCGTGGGCCACGTGGCGCGCTCGGGTTGAAAAGACGTGCGTTGTGCTCCGCGCGCTATAATGGGTGCCTTTTCGAATGTGAGGTATCTGGATAAAATTACCCTCTAACTGTAACCCCTATAAATAGGGTGTCAGCTTTTTGGCTTTGTTTCGTTCGACTTTTATCAGAAACGTTGAGACTTGTGGGTGGTTTCTGACGGTCGTTGCGGCGGTGCGAGACGATCTTGCTGGACTTCACAAGAGTGACCTCTTGCTTCTTTTCTTTTGTTACGGTAAAAACTGATTTCTTCCTTTGCTTCTTATTCATCTGGTTTTCTTCTTTTTTTGAGAAAAAGGTGAGGGGTTGGGGAAGGTGCTTTCCCTTCCGTTAATGGCGTTTGCCCTCCCGGAGCACCTCCTCCGTCGCGCCGCGTGCGGCGGAGGTGTCCTTCTCCGAGGCTTTTTGCCTTGGCGGGTGCGGGGCCGTAACATTTGGATCTCTCGAACTTGGGTGGTTCGACCACGAGCCTCTGTGTGTCTTCCAGAATTCGAATGGCTAGGAGAAGGGTGTTGAGAGTTGAGGAGCCCAACCCGGATCCCGAAGCTCGCGGGCGGGGGTCAGGAAGCCGTAGATGAGTTAGTGCGTGTTCGCCGGGGGCCGGGATTACCTTACGCCTGGGTTGCGGATGATGCTTTTGACAGGATCTCACGCTACGAGATCGAGTCCGAATTGGACAAATTGAAAGATTACTTGGAGCTTACCGCGGGAGGTCTCCTGGGATGGTGAGTTCTTGATCCTGTCCCCGGAAGAGAGCGTGTGTGTTCGACCCGTGAGGCGGGGGAGCACTTCATGTTCCTCTACGAGGACTTCTTCACACGGTTTGGGCTTCGGCTCCCTTTCAGTGATTTCCATGTTGCCGTACTCTGGACCCTTCACGCTGCACCCAGTCAGATTCATCCCAATGGTGGGCGAACATTCTGGCTTTTGAAAAGATATGCCGGTTCTTGGGGTTGCGATGCTCCGATAGGGCATTTTTCTATTTCCACACCAGGTATTCCGTCCATGGTGTTCGCGCTCGTCAGCAGTCTTGGTTGTCCGTGCGTTCCCGACAAGGTAGGACGGTGTTTCTTCCCTACCTAGAGACCTATAAGGATTTCAAGGAGAAGTTCTTCAAGTTAATGGCGGCCACGGCACTCGGCCCTTCTGGTTGGGGAGTGGCGAGGAGCCAACATTCAGCCTATACTTGGAATCCGGCGGCATGGAGCATCCCCACTCAGTCGTTCGAGAGGGAGGTTTGTCACCTGGATGACGAGGAGCTCGAATGTGTCAATTTCTTCGAGATGTGGGTTGCCGAGGTCGACAAGATCCGGCCCAAAGATATACTGGATGCCGTGGATGATGCGGAACTTTGGGCCGTGCTAGGTAGCAGAGGCCTTTGTTCGTGTTTTATTTTCTTTGCTTTATTTTCTTTCATTCTTGCTCTTTATGTGGACCTGATTGTTTGTGTTTGCTTTCCAGAGAGCTTGGCCGAGATGTCCGGGGAGGGGAATGCTCTTGCGATTCTGGAAGCTCTGAGGGCCAGGAGTGAATCGGGGCCTCCGGGTCCTGCCGCGGAGGCAGTTTCAGTTCCATTGCCTCGTTGAGTCGAGGTGCCTGCCACCGAGGAGGAGTCGATCCATGTGGAGGATTCCCCCCTCCCACGGGGCGAAAGAGGAAGGCGGCTGACGAGGAAGGACTGAGTGACCGGAGTAAGAGGTCCTGGGTTGAGGAAGGCGCCGACCCCAGTGGAGGGGGGGCAATCAACCTGTACTTCGAGAACCCGGATCCCCGCCGGTTCGTTGATGATTTCCTTCTAGACGAGGAAGTGGAGGCGAAGCTGAACCAGCGTAGTGCTCCAAATACTCTCTGTAGTTTCCAAGTTCTTGGGCTTCACCTTGCCATGGAGGCTCGGCATTTGGAGTATACAATTGAGGACTACGAGCGAAGAGTTGCTGCTGCGGAGCGGGGTAAGACCCAGGCTCTTTTGGAGAAGGAGGAGGTTATACGAGCCAAGGAAGAGGCCGCAAAGTCCTTGAAGGATGTTGAGGCCACGAACCGGGAGCCGGGGCAAGTAGCCACCCTAAGGAATGCAAGTGAAGGAGAGGGAGGCCAGTTTGGCGGACGCCAGAAAGGGGCGTGGCCGAGCTAAGAGCTGAGAATGAGGGCCTTCGTGCTGAGAATGGGCGTCTCGGAGGGCAGGTTACCGCACTGAAAGGTGATGTTGGGACTCTCCTTACTGTTTGTACTGACATCAAAGAGCAGCAATTCCGAAATGCCATCAAGCAAGTTCAGCTTTTCAATCCCGAGGTTGACCTGGTTCTTGATTCTCTGGATTCCGGGAAGGTGGTCCAAAACGGCCAACTCGTCGTTCCCCGTCTTGCTGCTGTGGATCCTGGTACGGTGGATTCTTCTGCCGAGGATGGTGGTTCCGGGCCTTCCGCATAGTGATTTTTTTTTTGCCCCCTGCGCGGGGTTCTTTAATATGGTTGGGCAAACATTGTTCCATTTTTCCCAAAATATTGTAATGACTTTGTTATTTTTCCGATCTTGTTTTTGGGGTCCAATGCCCTTCTCGTGTATTGCGGAAATTTGACGAGACTTGTGGTCTGGGTCCAACGCCCTATTTTGCCGATCGTTTTAGGATTTCTCTTAGGATTTTGCGCAATGAGAATGCTCAGAGACCTTGGCATAGGATCCGATATCCGCAGGAGCTTGCACTTTAGGAATTCGTGCCCAAGGTAAGGAACCTTGACCTTGGTTTGGAGTTCGAAGGCAATGGCTATCTGGGATTTGGAGTCCGTGCCTAAGGGAAGAAACCTTGTCCGGGGTCCATTACCGGTTGTTTTAGGTATATTAGGAGGCCGCGCGACTTATGGTTTCGGACTGGTCCTTGCCGGGGTCTTTTGTGCGGGTGGATTGGTGCGAGAGTTTTCCCCCTGTTGGGATTTCTCTCTTTACTCCCTGCCTAGCACAAGACACTACGGTTGGTACCATGGTAACTGAGTTCTTGATAATTGAGATGCTTGCTTAAATTCAAAGATTGAAAAAGTGTACAATATAATTGGGGCAGATCAAACATGAAGTAGACTAGGAGACTAGGCCTTGAAAGACGCTTAGCTGTAGTACTTTCTAAGTTTGTCTGCATTCCAAAAATTCTTCACGGGCTTGACTGTTAACGTTTCCAAAGTGTAAGCCCCCTTCCCGGTACTGACTACGACGCGGTAGGGTCCTTCCCAGTTAGGGGCTAATTTTCCTTGGGAGGCATTCCTTCCGCCGACGTCGGCCCTGCGAAGTACCAGATCGCCCGGCTGGAACCTTCTGGGGATGACCTTCAGGTTGTACCGGGCTGCCGTTCTTTGCTTGGTTGCGACATCGCGTATGTGCGCGATGCACCTTCTTTCTTCCAACAAGCCCAAGTCTTCTCCTATTAGGTCAGGATTGGTGTCCGGTGAAAAATATTGGAGACGCCAGCTCGGTTCTCCTATCTCTACCGGGATCATTGCTTCGCACCCGTAGGTTAGTTTGAACGGGGTCTCACCGGTTGTAGAATGATGGGTGGTTCGGTAGGCCCAAAGGACGTGGTCTAACTGCTCGGTCCAGTTCCCTTTGGCCTCGTCCAGCCTTTTCTTTAATCCCCTGACTAGAACCCGGTTGGCCGCTTCAGCTTGCCCATTTGTTCGAGGGTTTTCCACGGCCTGCAGTGATGTTTAATTTTCGGTCCGTGAAGTAGCTCTTCAAAACCTTTGTCTTTAAATTGCGTCCCGTTGTCCGTAACGATGGATTCCTCGGACTCCAAATCTGGTAATGAGGTGGCGCCGGTGAATTTCTCGACCCGAGCCGAGGTGATGGTGGCCAGGGGCTCGCTTCTATCCACTTAGTGAAATAATCTACAGCGACAACCAAAAACTTCAATTGCCCGGGCGCTTGAGGAAAAGGTCCCAAGATATCCATGCCCCACTGGTAGAAAGGCCAAGGGATGGATGTCGTGGACAATTCCTCTGGCGGGGCGTGGTAGTGGTCAGAGTGTCGTTGGCACTTATCGCATGTTTGGACATGTGCAAGGGAGTCTGCTTCCATTGTGGGCCAGTAGTAGCCTGCTCGGAGTGCCTTCAATGCCAGGGCCTTGCCTCCTAAATGGTGCCCGCAACTCCCTTCGTGGACTTCGGCCAGGACATACCCG
This sequence comes from Ormosia emarginata, assembly GCA_029884605.1. Classification (NCBI taxonomy): domain Eukaryota; kingdom Viridiplantae; phylum Streptophyta; class Magnoliopsida; order Fabales; family Fabaceae; genus Ormosia; species Ormosia emarginata. Next base: position 2,138,905 of record JAQQTP010000070.1, on the reverse strand, counting down.
GCTTCTTCAGGCGTTAGGCACTTCAGGAGGGGTGAAGAGAACCCGCGCCGGTACAGCTGCCCACCGAAGATGGTGTATCTGACCGCGGCTTTCTTCAATTTGGCTGCTTCCTTAGGGTCCTCGGGGAGGCTACCGGACTGCAAGTATTCCATCAGTGGAGTGATCCAGGTACGTTCTTGTTCATTAACTTGCAGGACTGTTATGTCGGAAACCGCGGGGTGGGAGAGGGTTGCCTGGATCACTGATCGGTTGTTACCTGCACTTTTGGTGCTTGCCAACTTTGATAAGAGATCGGCCCAGGAGTTTTGTTCCCGGGGGATGTGCTCCACTTTGACTAGCTGGAAGTTGGGGAGGAGCTCTTGCACTTTTGCCAGGTACTTCTGTAGGAGGGGCTCTTTAGCCTGATATTCGCCTTGGATCTGGGAGGTCACGAGTTGGGAGTCGCTGCAAAGTTTGATCTTTGTGGCCCCCAAGTCTCTGGCCATTGTCAGTCCTGCGATGCATGCCTCGTATTCTGCTTGATTATTCGAGGTGGGAAACTCAAACCTCAGTGAGTTCTCGATAGTTACCCCTTCGGAGTTTTCCAAGATTACCCTGGCGCCGCATCCTTTTGGGTTAGAAGACCCGTCCACGAATATGGTCCAGGGTATTTCATCTGTATAACCGGGGTCTGAGGTAAGTTCGGCCAAAAAGTCTGAGAGGGCTTGCACCTTGATTGCTATTCTGGACTCATAGGTTATCCCGAATTCAGAAAGTTCGACGGACCAGGCGATCATCCTTCCTGCTAAGTCTGGTTTGTGCAGTATTTGTCGGATTGGTTGATCCGTCCTTACCACAATGGGGTGACATTGGAAATACTGCCTTAATCTTCTGGCCGTGATGATAAGTGCAAAGACGACCTTCTCAATCTTTTGGTATCTGAGTTCGGGGCCTTGCAGCGCCTTACTCACGAAATAAACTGGTTTTTGGCCTTCGGTTGTTTCCCTGGTTAGTGCTGAACTAACTGTTTCTTCGTTGACGGAGAGGTACACGTAAAGGGTCTCGCCTGATTCGGGCCTTGTGAGGACTGGAGGGGATGCCAGGAGGTTCTTTAGAGACGTAAAGGCGTCTTCGCATTCCTGCGTCCACTCGAATCCTGGTCCCTTTTTTAATAACTTGAAGAGGGGAGGGATTTGTGGGCGGCTTTGGCTAGAAATCTCGTGAGAGCCGTGATCCCGAGCCATTCACCGTTGCACTTCTTTGATGTTTCGGGGCTATGCATGTCGAGCACCGCCTTGCATTTGTCGGGGTTTGCCTCTATGCCGCGGTGGGTCAGCATGAATCCCAAGAATTTTCTGCTTGGACCCCGAACGCACACTTTCCTGGATTGAGTCTCATGTCGTGCCTTCTTAGGCCGCGCGAACACTTCTTCAAGGTCCGAGGTGTGTGATCCGGTCGACGGGGTCTTAACTATCATATCGTCGATATAGACCTCTAGCATTTTCCCCATCTATTTTTCGAAGACTCTATTCATCATCCTCTGGTAGGTGGCCCCGGCGTTCTTTAGTCCGAACGAGCATTACCTTGTAGCAGTAGCTCGCCCTTTCGGTAATGAAGGCCGTTTTGTCCTGGTCTCCGGGGTACATCGGAATCTGATTATACTCCGAGTAAGCGTCCATGAAGAATAGCGTCCGGAAGCCGGAGGAGCTGTCGACCAGCTTGTCGACGTTTGGGAGGGGGTATGGATCTTTAGGACATGCCTTGTTCAGGCGGTATAGTCCACGCACATCCTCCATTTCCCGTTTGCCTTTTTAACCAGGACTACATTTGAGAGCCAAGTGGTGTACGAGACTTCTCTTATGAATCCGGCGTTTAATAACTCCCTGACTTGCTCCTCGATGGCCTGTTGTCTCTCGGGGCCAACTTTCCTCTTTCTTACGGGCGACCGGCTTTGCATCCCGTTTAATAGATAAACGATGGCAGATGAAAGCGGGGTCGATTCCAGGCATGTCAGCGGAAGTCCAAGCAAAAAGATCCTTATTTTTCTGTAGGAGCTGTGTCAACTGGGTCTTTTCCTGTTCTTCGAGGTTTGCTCCTATCATGGTGACTTGATCGGGCTTGTCGCCCAGCTGGAGTGGGATCAGTTCTCCTTCGGGCTGGGGTCTTGTACCTCGGATCTCTTCGCGGACGTCCAACTCGTCATCATCAAGATGTTGACTTGGTCATGGGTGGTGCTGGATGTTCGTTCTTTGTTTTTCGGAGGTCCCGCCGATCTTTAGGCTCTCGTTGTAGCATTTGCGGGGCTGCGATCCGTCGCCCACGACCGTGACCACTTCATTGTTCCCGTTGAGGAACTTCATGGCCTGGTGGGCGGTGGAAACCACAGCGGCAATGCCGTTTAGGGTTGTGCGGCGCAGGATGATGTTATAGGCCGAGGGACAATCTACGACTAGAAACCTCACATTCACCGTTTTATAGGTGTCGTCGTTGCCCAAGGTAAGGAAGGTCTCAAAATAACCCACTGGGGTTACCTTCTCTCCGGAGAATCCGGTTAACTCGCCCTCATACGGGGTAAGCGCGAACAGGGAGAATTCTAACCTTTCGAAGGCGTCCATGAATATGATGTCTGCCAAGCTCCTCTGATCTACAAAGATACGACGGACTTCGGCATTGGAGATTATCCCGGAAATGACGAGAGGGTCGTCGTGATCTCGGATAATATCGTTGTAGTTCTCTTCGGAGAAGGAGATGGGCGGCGCGCCTTTGTTCTCTGCATGGGGTTTTCGGGAGAAGGAACCGGATATGCTCAGAACCGCAGTCCGGAGTGCTTTCTTCCTAGAGTTATTTGACAGACCGCCCCATGCGAATCCCCCTGAGATTGTGCTTATTAGCCGGTTCTTCTTGTGGCCCCTGTCTTGAGTATCCCGTTCCCGGTCTTGCATGTTCTCATCGTTGTGGCGCGGAGGGTCCGGATCTCTGGCCGGCGGCTTTTGCTTCTCCTTGGGCGCCGGTTCGGACTTCGCCGGGGCCGCGGCTTTGTCTCCTGTTCGCGCCTTCCATGGTTTCTGTTTTCCGAAACCCGCCGATATATTTTTGCAAGCGCCGCTTCTTTGATCGGGGACTCGATAACGTCCCGAGTTAGTTGCAATCCTCTGTTTCGTGGCCATAGTTTGTTGTGCCACCTGCAATGTTTTGACTGATCCCTCTAGAACTGCTTCTTTATGGGCGGTGGTCTCTTGATATTCTGGAACTCGGTTTGAAGGACCTCCTTCAAGATTGTTTCTCGAGGGGTGTTCAAAGGAATGTACTCAGAATATTTGGGCCGGTATCGCTCGCTTTTTGAGGGGTCACGGGGTTGGTTGGAGTTTTGGTTCTTCTTTTGGTGTGCTTCACCTTTCTCCAGGCTCTCCTTCGCCCTGGTGACTTCCTCAAGCTCAACGTATTTGTCCGCCCGTCGGTGAAACTCTTCTAGGCTTTCTGGTTTCTTTTTTGCTAGAGACGCGAAGAAGCTTGAGTTGGTTTGGAGCCCGTTCCTGGCGTAGTGGAGGGCTATCCTGTCGTCTAGGTTTTCTATGCCTACACAGGCTTGGTTAAACCTTCTGACATATTCGCGCAAGGATTCTGAACTTCCCTGGCGAATCCCGGAGAGGGAATCAATCGACTTCGGGCGCTCCTTGGCCGTGGTGTATTGTTGCAAGAACCTTTGCGTCAGGTCTTCCCATCCTGTGATCCTTGTTCGCAAGGTGACGAACCATCGGAGGGCGTCCTTCTTCAGGAATAGGGGGGGAGGCCCGCATAAAAGTTCCGGGGTGTATCCGTAGAGCTGCATGGACTGCGTGTAGGCGTCTAAGTGCTCCTGGGGATCCGTTGTTCCATCATAAGCTTCCAAGTTGCTCGGAGGTTTGAAACTCCTCGGGACCCTGTATGACATTAGGGCGTCCGAGAATTGTTGTAGGTGGCCGGGGGCCGGATTACTGTTTCCAATAATCCCGGCGCCAGCGCCTTGATCTGCATGCCCGTTGCGAGCCTCGTCGTGTCCTCCGTTGTCATTTTCTGCCCGTGCTGATCTCTCGAGGTTCTCTAGACGGCGTCTCTGTTCCTCTAGCTGGCGCCGTTGATCCTCGATGAAAGCTGTTTGTTGACGCAACAACTCCCGGAGGCTATTTCTCGTAATCTCGGATTGGACAATGTCTTCGTACTGAGACGCGTGGTCCCCGTTGTCGTGGGAGGCTCCCAAACGAGCGTGGACAGGGATTCTAGCTACATTGTTTCCTCCGCGGGTTACTCCGTAGTTTATGTTGTTGGTCTCCCCGTGGGGGAAGGTGAGCATGTTCTTGATTGAGACCCTTCGAGATGGGTCGGGGCTTTCGGCGGAAACGAAGTCTCGTGCCCATCGTTAAGGGTTTCCCATGGCAGAGGCTGTTTACGGCGGCGGAGGTTTACGGAGGTGTGGTGAAGGGGGTTGCGCTGTGTCTTCTTTGGGTCCCGCATCGGCCATGGACTGCGTGCGCAGCGCTCCTCTTTTTGGTTGTGTCTCGTGCTCACCATGGTTGTTGCGGGAATGGAAATTTATCAGATTCCCACAGACGGCGCCAATGTTCTGAAGTGGATTCAGAAGGTACCTGTAGTCGGTACGTACACGGTGGTTCCTTCCTTGCGCAGCTACAGCCAGGAGCACGAAGTCCAGGGGGGTGGGTACCTGCAATGGGACTCCAACGCTCAAGTCAGGCAGTGCACCAGAAGGTTAAAGCTAATGGAATAGTAGTAAGGTTTCGATCCCCTCTCAGGGTAACTTAGCCTGGTATATATTGAGAGCGTGATTTGAATCCTCATGCACTCCACGCAGGACAGAGGTACCTTAGGATCGTGTCATGGCAGGGAATTCAGCTCATGATCGTTGAGGTCTGTCTCTGACATTGTCGGGACTGTTCCACTATCGTTGAGGTCCGCTTCTGACATTGTCGGGACTGTTCCACGATCGTTGAGGCTCATCTCTGTTCTGCTGGGGCTGTCTTTCCTTTAATGACCAATCCTTGTACGCAGGCTGTCGTGGTCCCCATTACTGAGAATAGGGAGATGACTCTACGATCCAAGGTCGCGAGGCCGAAGTGGGGGCGTAGTTGGCAGAGTTTGGTGGTTCATGTGCCGGGTCGATCTTTCAAGACGGGATCCCGGACCACGGTCCAGAACAGAAACCAAGGTGGTGGACCTGGTCTTGGAGGAGCTGCTGGAGTGGTGGCCTGGGGCATTTTCGGGGCGACAAATGATGGCGATTGTAGAAGCTGCCTGGCACCGGACCTTCGAATTTGAGTGGGGTTTGCCGAACCCAAATCCGCCGCTCATTACCTCGCCATCTTCGTCGATCCACTTCGACTGCAAAATAAAGCTCGTTGCTAGGAGAGCTACTGCGTTACTGTGTGAGGAAAGGAACAATGGCTCATGTTTTTCAAACAATTGCAATTATAAATTTAATTATTTTAGGGGAAACTACATAAATATTTACTTTTGCACCTTCACCTGCTCAACTAGTTGTAAGTGATGGTTGATAGTCATTGATATAAAATTCATATTAATCAGTGGCTAAAATCAGGAACAGACCCACGTTGTAGGTCTTGGAGGCATATACTCCCATAGTTCCATATTAATTTCTTTAAAAAAATGTTATATATAATGTTATTTTTATATATTTTAAAATTTATAAATATTTGTCCCTAAAATTTGTTTAATATAATTATTTTAGGTTAAATTCATTCAAAATCATAACAACAAATTATTAGATGATAATATAAAAATAATTGATATTGATATGTAAATATAAATATTTTTTTTAGTTTTTCAGAATATTTTCCATTTGATAGATGAGAGACTAATATCTCGATGCGATTGCCAAACGCCTAAACGAACCTCTCTTAAAATATTTTTCCATACACGTAAACCTCAAGATTGAACTCAAAATCACATGTTGAAGAGATTCAAGTGTCTTGATCAATACATATTTATATGTAAATATAAATATTTAACGAATATTTACTTATACATTTGTATTTTTCTTAATTATTACACCCTCACTATTTAAATTTTATGAGTCTATCACTGGCTAAGTGCGTGTTTGGGATAACTGTAAAAGTTTAATTATTTTAATAATCGATTATTTCAATAATCAATTTGTGAAAGCTTGATTATTTCAATAATTAATTATGTTTAGATATGTTAGTGAAAAGTAATTTTAAACTAATTTATTTCTTTTGGATGATATAAAAAATTACTTTTATGCATTAAATTACTAAAATAAGTATAAAATGATTAAAAAAATATTTAATTGATAAAAAAATTATTTGATTGAAAACAAAATAATATTTACATGCCAAAGTGTAAGGAATAACCTATAATCTAAAATCACATGTTAAAATTTCAAGTATTATAAAAAAACTTTTAAAATATATTAAATTTTATACAAAAACTGAAACTGATTTTAATAAACATAATTAAATATTGTTACAATAATTTTAAAAAAAAAAACTGTTAGGAGTGAGAATAATATTTCCCCAACACTCCAAAAATAAGTAATACATCATGCACCTAAACTTTGTGCATTGTAGACATTGTGTGTAGGTTTGTTGAAAGATATTTTATTTGCAGCACACCCCGATCTCATCCAATTTCATTCTTAAATAGGCCGTAGTAAGTGATAAAAATGCTTTCTTTTTGAGTTTTTAGCAATCGGAGTAGCAAAATAGAGTCCATATTCCGTGAAGCTTCATCACCTGATATCAAACAACGAATTAAGAAACCCATATTGATGTAAGTAAACCATAAATTTATATGAACAACTTCCTTTTATATTATATATCAATATAAATGCTATGCCAGGTCAAGATGACCAAGCACCAATACGTCTTTTAAAAAGTTATATATGTGTCAAATTATTACTGAATAAATACACCTGTTAATAATATCTAAAACCTGACATTCAAAAACTTGCACCATTTATTCACAATCGTGAGTATTGTTTTCAACTTATGTCAAGAGGCCAGCGTTGGCCAAAGAATTGTTGGACCCAGGAAGTGCTAAATAATTTGTATAAAGTAATGAGCAATCTCAAAAGATTGTCTTTTAAATAATTGACAATATATAACCTCTGCTCTATCTATGATGAAAAATGCATAATTTTTTTGCAAAAAGTCTATGCATGTTACCAAATACCTACAAATCTCACAACACAAAAGCCTTTAACTAAGTGAAAGTATCACATATAAGCCAAATGAGAAATATAAAATTGCTAGCTTTTTTTATATAGTTAATCATGATAGCAGAGTTTATTTCATAAAAGTTAGTGATGGACATATATATATAATATTAAATCCTATCAATTGGACTGATAAAGCCCTTAGACCTATTCAAAATTCTTCCTTATATATATGGCAATTATTTAAACAATGGAGTTGTCCAAATATAATGTTTCGACATGTTGGTTAGAAGCAAAGCCAACGATATTGCATAATAATTCTGATAGAAAACAATTCTGTTTTCTAGTAAAACCTCAATTTCTAGGACATGTTATTCAACTCCAAAACTTCATCGTGTGTTCTTTCTATGATTTAGAAGTAAAAGATGAACTTTGAGAAGATGAAGATTCACAAATGTCATCATACTCATAAGCTTAATCATTTTCAGTGATGAAAACTCATCAACTGAAAACGGCGAAAGAAACAGAAATCTAAATGATAGCAATTGTACTATAATATTTTGAGGAGATGAAGACCCACCAATGTCATCTTACCCAGAAGCTAAATGACATCGTGAATATTGGCAAGTTTGAGGAGATGAACTTCAAATTTGAGTTAAAAAACTCAATGCATAAGGGCATTGATGGGTCTTCAAATTCCCTTTCAATGAATCTTTTTCATTTAGTTGTTGTTTCATGATTCTATTTTCTATTTTTTTAAAACTCTATTTTCAAATTTTTATAATTTATAATTTTAATACATAATAATTGAAATACCAAATTTTAATTGATTTATGACTTTCAAATTTTTTTCCTATGTGGCAAGATTTTTCAAATATGGTGATACATGTACACATTTCTTTTAAATTGCATCATAGAATGCTATATGATATTTATTGGGATCATGTATTTGTTACATGACAACTTTTTAAACATGTAGTGTCATGTCAGAGTAGTATATGTCGAATATAAAGTTACGTATTTTCTCTTTTATATATATTATATGATATATTTATATGATTATATGATGTTTTCTATTTTCATTTCCTAAAAAATTGATTTACATTTTCAAGTTTTGGGAAATATGTTTGGTTTGATTTACTGTTTCTTCTTTTCAAAAATGAAAACAATGAAAATGTGTTTGGTTTATCCATTTTCAATAATTAATAATAATATATTTAATTATGTTTTCAGTTTTGGTTGATGAAAAATTTATAAATAATAAACTCATATATATATATATATATATATTCACATCCTTAATAATATTAAATTCGTTATACTGTTCATTCACAAAAAAAAATAATATTCAAATATAACCACTGCTATTAGTTAAATACAATCATCATAACAAAAATAAATCTAAATATAACTAGTGTTATATGTTAAATACAATTATCATTGCATCTTAAGAAAAGGTGAGATGGAAAGCTAAAAAGGGCAAATTTTCAGAGATAGAACCTTCATATTTGTTTTACCTGTTTTTTTTTAGAGAAAAAAAAATGAAAGCAACAATGTATAGACAGCTATGAAGAGATAGTGCTTACTTCATGGAACTTCACCTAGTCAGATCAGATCACAAGGAGGACTCCAGAGAAGATGAAGGCGGCTTGGAAGAAGATCGAAATGTCGTGAGTGTTTATTTGGATAACAAAGAACAAGTTTTAATTAATTATAATGATGCCACCACGTTTTCACTTTCCGTTTTCTATTTTCAAACTATCCAAAAGAAAACGCTGAAAACATCTTTTCGCCATTTTCAATTTTCAACACACTTCAATAAATGTTTTTAGAAAATATTTTCAGCAAAATTTAAACAAACGCATTTTCAAGCTTGTTTTATGTTTTTATTGAAAATGAAAATACATAACATGGAAACCAAACAGAGTGAGTCACTATCCTTTTTTGGTTCTCGATTTGAACATCGCCATCACCAAAAACAAAGTGTTTGCTGCAACTGGTCTTTTGTTTTGTGACAGAGAATATGACCCAAAATAAAAGAGAACTTATAGATCTGAAAAAAGACAGAACACACGTTCTGAATTCTACCCCGGGAACGATCAGTTGCTGCTCCTTACCAAAACAAAAAGGATCCGAGCAGTCAAAAGACAACCATGAACATAGTGGCTTCTTTCCACTTACTAGAGCGATTGGACCAAATTGATGAGAATAAAGGGATTATATCTCTATTTAGACTTAAAAATACAAAAACTTTTATGACATATCTATATCTTGGTGGAGAATGGACCAAATTGAATATTGAACAGTTCTGGGAAAATAAAAGAAGAAGGGTAGGAATTTTTTCTTTTTTAAAAAAATTATAAAGAGAAATTTTGTCATGGTAATAAGTTTAGTTATATAATAATTACTTAAGTTTAGTTGGGATTTTTAAAAGTGAAGGATCATTATTTTTTTTTCGCTAAATTTCTTTTCCTTCCAAAAGTAAGTAACATTTTTTCGCTTTTGTGTTCAATGGCTTAAAAATAATCTTTCAAACTCACTTTTGGTTCCCAAACATAAATTAGTTACTGCAAACTCACTTTCAACCAAACATAAGTTTGTAAACACACTTTCAACTAAACTTAAGTTTACCAACTGCAATCTAAACACACACTAAATACTTAATCGGATAAGAGTTTATAAACTCTTTTATACTATCATATCATATCTTACTACTTTATATTATTATATTTTATCTTATCATATTTGTTAAATAGTGTCATGTAAGAATGATTTGTTCAAATATTTTAGGCTATTATGTGTTGAGACTTAAGTTTTTCACTATTATGTTTTCAAATAAGTTCTTAAGTTATTCGTAATAAATTACTTTAGGCATAACAATAAAAAAACATAAGTATTTATCAACCTATGTTGGATTTAACTCACTTTCTTATTTTATTAAGTGGTGATAGTTTCCTATTTATTACTCTATTCATCCAGTTAAAAATTTTGTTTTATCTAATATTATTTGTTCATTTAAAAGTTCAATGAGTATCTATTAGTTTTTTTCTAATTTTACCGTCATATTTTATTATCTCCAGTAAACTTAATAAATATATACTAATTAATAGTAGAATAATGGAAAGAGATAATTAGTTTATAAAAAATGGAGAGAGAGAATTATCATAGCAAGTAAGATTTTGGGAAGGGTGAGAGAGATTGTGAGAATACCGGATATAAAGAGGAAGAGATAAAATATTAAGTGAGAGAAAGAGTAATTTAATCCTATTGAATCTCATATTTTTTTATCATCCAACATATTTAACAACTTTCTTAATCTTTGTGTAATAAGTTTTATAGTCAAATAAAAGTAAATAGAGAGTAAAAAATTCATATTTTAAATTGTAATTAATATAATACGATATGTGACAAATATAAAAGATATATGTGAAATTTTTATGAGATATTTGTTTTTAAATATAAAATTATAAAAGTCCTTATCTCGATAATTATATAAATAAGGATAGAATGTAGAGTGATTATTTGCCATGTAAATTTTTGTAAATTGTATATATTTGTATTTGGGAAATAAAGTTATGAGAAAAGGTATAAGATTGACAAGTCTGGTAGTGATATAGAGACAGTAATAAGATGAATATGGGACAAATGAGAGAATGTCTACATACAATTATCTTGTAATCTTGATTTGATAGTAAAATTTTCTCATCTGTAGATGTAGGAATGTTGGGTTGAACAACTTTAAATTTATGCATGATTTGTTTGTAATGTTTTTCTCTAATTATTAATATTTATGTAAGCATGTGTAGAAACAGATAATATATTATTCAACAAGTATTAGATTTAATGGTTCGAGGAGTTTGGCGCTGATATAGCCATTTGTGTATGGGCCATTGTGTCAAAAATCTATCTGACAATGTGGAGATTAAGTGGCATGTCTCTCTATGATGATGGTACAAGTGTGTGTCGAAAGACTTATTGACATGAAAGATAAACAGTGTGGTTCACATAACGGTGACGCAAGCACGAAGATTTGATTGAAATATTTGCATGACAAATTTGAATATTTTGAAAAATGTTCGTTGATGATGGAAATTTGATCAAGGTACAGATTGTTGAGTTTAACCAACATTCCTAATTTGAATATTATTATTGATTGTTGATTAGTTTATCAATAGATTTATATTTTGTAATTAATATTAATATTTATAAAAATATGTAATAAATATGAAAAATATGTGAGATATATGCAAAATATGTGAGATTTTTATTTTAAATAAAAAATTAGAAAAGTCATAGTGTGTAAAAGTTGCTTGTTAAACAAGTTTTTCTAAGTTATAAAAACTTGCTCCAAATATTGGGGGGATAAAGGGCCTGGTTGGTAAATTTTGTTGCAATTTAGATTAACCAATTCTTCTCCAAAACAAGAACAACTCATATACCAAAAAAAAAAAACGAGAAAGAACAAATCATCTAGTTGTTTACTCATTAAATTAGTCTCATTAGCATATGTGACACTTGATAAACAATCTAAGCTCTTTATATGGAGCACTTTCTGAGGGCCAAGTATTTCAAGAGGCATAGGGAGAGGTGTGAGATTAAGAGGCACGTAGAAAATAAGGGAGATGGTGGTGATATAGTTGTATGTTAGATGAGATTAAGAATACTCATAAATATTAGTTTATAATCTTGTTTTGATAATAAATTATTATCATTCCTTGGACGTTGATGTAGTTATGTTAGGTCGAATCATATTAAATTTTGTGTGAAATTTATGTAATATTTTTATTAATTACTAATATTTATCAAGACATGTTTAGAAATAGATGTAGTATTCTTAAAAAAAAAAAACTTAATAGAATAAAATATTTGAACAAATCATTCTCATAGAACTTTAAAAAGTATACATGATGCGAAAGAATCACTTCACATGATGATGAACTCACAAATAAATTGGTTTCTCACCTTCTTATCTCTAAAGTAATTTCTTACAATATTGAGAGTTATATATAAGGAGTGAGGCAATATTAATTATATTCATCGTAGTTTAGAATTAGGAAGTAGAATTTTTCGGTTTTAAAATGAAAAAAGCTAGAATCATTTCAAGCTATTTATGTTAATTGACACTTTAGTTTTATATTTTTATGTCTAAAATAGTTTCCTAAATATTGAGCGAGCCATGCGCAAGGAGCGAAGGGAGCGAGGTAATAATAGTTATTTATTATAGCTTAGAACTTAAAAGAAAAAAAGGTAAAAGTCATCTCACATGAAATTTTCAAGCACATTAAGTGTGTGTTTGAATTAGAGTTACTAAGTTATATTTATTTGAAAGTGTGTTTGCAAAATTTAAGTTTGATTAAAAATAAGTTTGAAGTAACATAATTATATTTAGAAATTTTTGTCTTAAAAGTGAATTTGAGAAAATAAATGTTAGAGATAAAATTGTAACACAACTTAAAAGTAAGAATTTCTTGCTTTTACTCTAATGTTAGTTAGAGACAAATTTTATGTTCAAACAGTACAAACTAACTTTTATCAAATTTTATCCAAATAATTTTTTCCATCAGTTCTAGGCAAATCAACTCACGTTTGGGGTACCTAACGGGTTTCCAAACACACTCTAAGACTTTTGTTTTAGACCGTTATCCGGGATCTCATCCGGAAGGATCGACCTGACACACGTACCATCGGACTCCGCCATAAGCACTCCGGCCAAAGCCTTACGACCTCAGACTACGACATCGGATTATAACGATCGCCAGATCCACGCAAATTCTCATAACTGCCAATCATGATCCACGAGATTATATGATCCATAATTGCCTTTACCAGTGGATAATCACCATATCTATGTTCCTACATTATAGGGATGCTCTCCAGCAATAAACGGAAGGCAATTATTGACAGGATACTAATCCTATATACCTACATTCAATCCTGATCTTATTACGATTCCAGTCATGTTTTATATATACCAGACTAAGTTAACCTAATCAGGTATCAGTTATCTAATTGCATAAACCCTACTTGCGCATTACTTGACTTGAGTGTTGGAGTCCCTTTGCAGGTACCTAACCCCTGTTTAAATACGCTTTGGCGAGCAAGCGCATGAAAAAAAACTACCAATATACGTGTATATCTCAGTCTATCCACTGAATCCACTTCAAACAACTTGTGATATGTACTTTAACACTTTTACGATCATTGCTCATTTTATAAGGAGTTATAATTTTAATTTATATATTTTCATCTTAAATTTAATAATTAATTAAAATATATAAATAAAATAATATTAATTTTGCATTGTCATAGTAAAATCTAATAATAGAAAAAAAAAGTGTTGAGTGGAGAACTAAAGTTTATACTTTGAAGAAGACAATTGTTAAGAGTACCTCCTAATTGTGGCAATGCTCAAATATTATATTTAGATGTTTTTTCATTAATAGAACAGAATAAGTGAGGATATAACAGAAAGGGAAGGGAGGAATGAAACAAAACTATCTCTTTTATTGTTTGAAAAAATAATAAGGGAACAAAACAAAATTTTGTTATTTTTTTTTTGGAGTTAAGTTATAATAGAATGGAACATAATGTAAAATAATTATTTGACCTATACAAACTTATTTTTCCTATTTATCCTCAATTTGGGGGGAACACAATTTTCGTCTTTTTTTTAACAAGAAAGAAAATTAATTATGATCGAAGTCTAACGACACTTACAAATAAAAAAAAATACATTAGATTTAAAAAGAGAAATAAATAAATATTGTTAATCATATGAACTAATTAACGATCTGTAGATCTGCTATTTGTCTGAAGACTATCGATGTCTAACCATCTTTTACGAGGGAGACCAACACGAAAAATGTTACAGCTTGAAGAGTGTATTATGCATTTTCCCAAAGTATATTTGAAATTCTTCTTTACTTGCAAAATCATCGAGATGCAACTAACTATAAGGAGACTAACAAAAGATACTCTAAAAATTAAAAACCAGAACACCTATAAAAGAGATAACAAAAACACTCATAAAAATGAATAACAAAATCACAATATCTGTCATTAAAATAAGCAGATATGAACAATTAAGCTTAAAATCTATCAAACTTGAATACATTATTGGAAGAAAAACACAAAAACAAAGGAGAACGAGTCACTGAGAATGCCACAAAAAAAAAAAGAAGATGACAAACATGAAACTTATTTATCTTTTCCTCATTCTTTTTCTCACTTATTTCATTACGTGTCATCCACAATCATAAATGTGGGAATATCTTGGTCAAAGGCCAAAAAATATATCGAAACAACAACAATTTTTTTAAATTACTTCTCAGTGATATATTTTTCTTTTAGGTGTTATGATAATATTCTAAGAGTTTAATTTTAATGTGTTGTCAATATAAAATTTGTTCACACTATTATTCGATCTTGTGTTAACATTTCACTTAATGAGTTTGAATATCTTAACAATTACATAAGATGTCAAACTTATTAAATGATGTGATAATATATTATTGGATACAAATGTAATTTTTTTTTTTTACATTGACAATATATAAAAATAAATTCATATTATTATAGCATTTTGATATAGTGTTATTATAGCATAAAATTGCATTAGTAATATTTACAAATATTTTTTAGTCTTTGATGAAGGTATTCAAGCTCGTTTAGGGTATAATTTACTTTTTCTATGACTAACCAATATTGTGTATTTATGAATATTTATAATTTAATAATAATGATTCTTAATAAACTACTTTTTTTTTTTTACAAAACCAAATAATTTTATTATTATAATTTATAAAAGAGTATAGTTTCGTGGCCTAGATAAAGAATGTACTGAATGGACCATATAATATTTTTGTTTTGATATTGAGGTGATTCTTATGGGTGGACCTATTTGTTTGTTTTTTTTGGTAAAAGTAGTTATTGGATTAGTAATTTAGACTGCTCCAATCTCTATTAACCGGGCCATGTAACAGTTTTCTTTATAAATTATTTTCAATTTTTATAGCGAAATAAATAGTGAGAGAATGATTATTTAATTTAATTTAAAATAAACGAAAAAACGCAGTGCTGACATTGCGTTTTTATAATAATAATAATTATTATTATTGTTATTCATTTCAAAATTTTTAATGAAATAATAATTTGTCTTTTTCAGGGGAAAAATAAATATTTTTCACAGGAAAAAAAAGGGTTAAAGAATTAGTCTCTACCACCGAGTCTCTTGTGTTCTTCGCTAAACCCAGTAACCCAACCCCTTCTTAAAAGTTAACTTGCTCTTGCAGGTCTGAAGGATAACGGGGCTGCAGTTGCTACTATTGTTCGACTTCAAACTTCAATGTCTCTCTCTTCTTCCCTCATTTATTTTCTCTAAACCCAATCCCTTCCCCAATGGATTCCATTCTCGCTTCTCCTCCACCTCCTGCTTCCTACGTCCTTCCCCTTCACTCACAACCTCCATTTCGATTCTCATCACGCCTACGCCTACCTTTCATCGCGATTCATCGGATTCGAAATCAAAGACTCCTCCCTAAGTCCCCTAAAACACCACGAAACCTAATCTCACTCGCTTCTATTACTACTCCACCACTTACTTTCACTGCAAAATCCACCTCCACCCCTTCAGAATCAGTGAAACATGTACACGACGACGTTTTAGGCTTAGTTGTTACTACTGTAAATTATGAAAAAGAGGAGCGAAAGCGAAGCATATCCAAATGCTTGTTGAAGCAACTTCTTCTCGCGTTGTTTTGGTTTGCCGTTGGTTTCTCTGCGGTTGGAGCATTACGAGTTCCTGCCATTGCAATTGCAGCCACTGCGGCGAACGAGGTCGTTTTGGAAAAGAAAGGTAACAAGAAAGAGAAAGTCGCGAAGAGCTCAAAGAGTCACGAGTATGCTGACTGCACGGAGAGGTTGCTGGAGACGGTGTCGGATCTATTGAGGTTCATAGAAGAGGTTAGGAATGGAAATAGGGACGTGAACGAGGTGGAGATTGCATTGAAGGCCGTGAAATCGAAGAAGGAAGAGTCACAAAAAGAGATTATGGGCAGGCTTTACAAGGAGTTAAGGGTGTTGAGGAGAGACAAGGGGGAGTTGGTGAAGCGGGCAGGGGAGATTATTGACGAAATATTGAAAGGGAAGAGGGAGTATGATAAATTGAAGGTGAAGAAGGTGGTGGATGAGAAAGAGAAGGCAAGGATGGAGAGGTTAGAGCAGAGAGTGGAGGAGTTGGAG